>CM050323.1:143434601-143456227 GCA_027475135.1 Bactrocera correcta
AAATTGCAAAGCTGCGCTGAGCTCACAGCTGATTCCGGCACGGTAGGAGTTACTAAACGCGCTGCTTCACACTAAAATTGTCACACTATATTATAATGCAAATTGATATGAAATTACAAGTGCACTTAGAGGCATTCAAGCGCAAGGATGCCTCGCTGTGTTCGAATGTGAATCGCATGCACTGAGTCTGCTCGTGGGGTACATAATTGTAGCTAATAAACAATAACGTTGAATACGTTGAATTGTAAAGTAGTTTAAGTTGTTCAAGAATTAACTGTACAATTTTCAATGCCAGAAGCTCAGAACATATTTTTTGAGCTGCAACAAATGAGAGGAATATTATCAGTTCCATTGATAATCCGTTTAAATTACAGAAACAGATTTGAAACCGGTAAGGGACTATGAACTCAGCGGCTCTTCTCAAAATAATTAAAGTAATGTTTTATGGTAATTCAACACAAAAAGTAATAAAACGAGCTGGCTTCAAGCGCTTGAAAAAGTTTGTGCTTCTAATTGGGATCTATCAAACCGAGCAATTTAAAAAGTACATATAAGCACCCGAGTTTCTGACGAGTTACTATTGATGTGTGTATCTATGCGTGATACTGACGATAAAAACTTCCCCATCTATTAGCTAAAGCTGACCATTTCTGAGATTTCTGAAATCTTTGTCGATCAAAGTGATAAACGTTAATGGTGCGTTTAGTCCGCACCGCATAATTTAGCAGGCCGACTATGATTCGTGGTGGGAGAGAGACTCCGTCGCCGAGTACTATCATTCACTCCTATGAATGAACATCTAGCCACAATCCGCATCAAAGCGAGGTTCTTCAATATATCGCTGATTTGCACACACGCCCCGACGGAAGAGAAGGTCGATGTGACCAAAAATGAGCTATCTATGAGCGCTTGGAAATTTCAGCGCAAGAAAATACATCAAGTTACCTGGCTGTCTCCGGATCGAAAAGCCACCAACCAGATCGATCATGTTGTGATAGATGAAAGACCAATCTCCAATGTTCTAGACGTGCATACGCTCCGAGGTCCTAATATCGACTCGGACCACTATCTTGTTGCAGCCAAGATTCGCGCACGCCTTTGTGCAGCAAAAAACGCACGCCAACAAACACAAGAAAGATTCGACGTCGAGAAGCTGCAATAACAACAGACAGCCGAACGATTTTCTACTCGACTTGCACTCCTGCTTTCTGAGAGCACTCGTCAACAACTCGGTATAAGGGTACTGTGGGACGGCATTTCAAACTCCTTACGTACAGCTAATACCGAAACCATTGGTTTTCGGAAAGTGCAAAATAACAGCTGATACGACGAGGAGTGCCGTGTCGCAGCGGATAGAAACCAGGCTGCCTACCTCGCAACGTTACGATTGACCACAACACGTGCGGGATGGGATAGATACCGAGAGTTGAAGAGGGAAGCGAGACGCATTTGCAGACAGAAAAAGAAAGAGGCCGAAATAGGTGAGTACGAAGAACTACGAAGAGGGTAATGCTCGAAAATTCTACGAAAAACTGCGGCGGCTTACAGAAGGTTTCAAGACCGGAGCATACTCTTGTAGAACCCCCAAAGGTGATCTAGTCACCGATGCCCAGAGCCTACTTAAATTATGGAGGGAACACTTCTCCAGCCTGCTGAATGGCAGTGAAAGCACAACACCGAGAGAAGGCGAACCCGATTTCTCAATCGATGACGATGGAACACAGTTCCTTTACCCGACCAGGAAGAAGTTCCAATAGCAATTATCCGCCTGAAGAACAACAAAGGGGCAGGTGCCGATGGATTGCCGGCCGAGCTATTCAAACACGGCTGCGAAGAACTGATAAGGAGCATGCATCAGCTTCTTTGTAAAATATGGTCGGACGAAAGCATGCCCAACGATTGGAATTTAAGTGTGCTCTGCCCAATTCTCAAAAAGGGAGACCCCAACATCTGCGCAACCTACCGTGGGATTAGCCTCCTCAACATCGCATATAAGGTTCTGTCGAGCGTATTGTGTGAAAGATTAAAGCCCACCGTCAACAAACTGATTGGACTTTAGACCTGGCAAATCAACAACCGACCAGATATTCACGATGCGCCAAACCTTGGAAAAGACCCGTGAAAGGAGAATCGACACACACCACCTCTTCGTCGATTTCAAAGCTGCTTTCGACAGCACGAAAAGGAGCTGCTTCTATGCCGCGATGTCTGAATTTGGTATCCCCGCAAAACTAATTCGGCTGTGTAAACTGACGGGGAGCATCACCAAAAGCTCCGTCAGGATTGGGAAGGACCTCTCCGAGCCGTTCGATACCAAACAAGGTTTCAGACAAGGCGACTCCTTATGGTGCGCTTTTTTAATCTGCTGCTGGAGAAAATAGTTCGAGCTGCAGAACTTAATCGAGCAGGTACAATCTTTTATAAGAGTGTACAGCTGCTGGCGTATGCCGATGATATTGATTTCGTTTTTGATATCCAAATGTCGCCACGTAGCGAAAAGAAGAAACGACTGGCGCGCTGTGGTTGACTCGGCTATAATCGCGTAAACGGTGTCAACGCCAATTAAGAAGAAGAGGACTATGATTAAATGATAAACGCTCCTATGAGCAGTTGAATAAAAGTTCTAAATTCTTTAGCTTTAGCAGTCAAAATAAAAAAGTATTCATACATATATTTTTGAAACCTTAGCTAACTCACAATTTTACCTAGCCTAACTAAAAAAATAACGGGTGATTTTTTTGAGGTTAGGATTTTCATGCAGTAGTATTTGACAGATCACGTGGGATGTCAGACATGGTGTCAAAGAGAAAGATGCTCAGTATGCTTTGACATTTCATCATGAATAGACTTACTAACGAGCAACGCTTGCAAATCATTGAATTTTATTACCAAAATCAGTGTTCGGTTCGAAATGTGTTTCGCGTCCGTGTCCGATGAGCGATGAGGCTCATTTCTGGTTGAATGGCTACGTAAATAAGCAAAATTGCCGCATTTGGGGTGAAGAGCAACCAGAAGCCGTTCAAGAACTGCCCATGCATCCCGAAAAATGCACTGTTTGGTGTGGTTTGTACGCTGGTGGAATCATTGGACCGTATTTTTTCAAAGATGCTGTTGGACGCAACGTTACGGTGAATGGCGATCGCTATCGTTCGATGCTAACAAACTTTTTGTTGCCAAAAATGGAAGAACTGAACTTGGTTGACATGTGGTTTCAACAAGATGGCGCTACATGCCACACAGCTCGCGATTCTATGGCCATTTTGAGGGAAAACTTCGGACAACAATTCATCTCAAGAAATGGACCCGTAAGTTGGCCACCAAGATCATGCGATTTAACGCCTTTAGACTATTTTTTGTGGGGCTACGTCAAGTCTAAAGTCTACAGAAATAAGCCAGCAACTATTCCAGCTTTGGAAGACAACATTTCCGAAGAAATTCGGGCTATTCCGGCCGAAATGCTCGAAAAAGTTGCCCAAAATTGGACTTTCCGAATGGACCACCTAAGACGCAGCCGCGGTCAACATTTAAATGAAATTATCTTCAAAAAGTAAATGTCATGAACCAATCTAACGTTTCAAATAAAGAACCGGTGAGATTTTGCAAATTTTATGCGTTTTTTTTTTTTAAAAAGTTATCAAGCTCTTAAAAAATCACCCGTTATCTAATAGGCCGTAAAATGACATGCGATCGCAAAAAATAATTAACAAAATCATGGCATTTTTAAAAGATGTGGAGACATATGTATAGGTAAATATAGAATGTGACGAAAAATTTGTTGATCGGATCATTTGTGTCCGTTAACCAAGAAATTTTGAAAATTTTAGTATGGAGACAAACACATTCAAAGACAAGGTGATAGAAAATTGAGAAGGCTGCTACTAAAATATAACCCTTCGAAATTTGAAGATTTTTTTTTATATAACACTAGGGGAACTGATCAGTTAAAGATCAGAAATTCAGCTGGCTACATGATCAATTAAAAATAAGAATTACATGGGCAGACCTGAGCAGTAATGTACACTTTCGAAGTAAAATCGTTGTTCTTCGGTAGCGGTTGAGAATCAAAGAAATGGTGTTGAAACCGTTGTACCTACTCAAAGATGAGCTCTATTTAGAACTTTTTATGGTATAACCAACATCACAAAAACGCTTCGCTGTCCAAAAAATTTTGCAAATATTTATACAAGCGACCATGGCAGGCCAATAGTAAAAACTTATGTAAATGTTATCACTACTGCTTTTGTAAAATTTAATTTTAATATTAGAATATATTTTCGTTTATGTATGGATATACCTTTATTAAATTTCATTTACGCCAAGCTACCTCGCCACATACAAAATGTAATAAAAATATGATGTCGTCAGCAGACGTCATTCGCATTTGGCACACGCAGAATCCACATAGAGGTACACTAATACGAACGTTATTTCTCGTATTCGCCTGGCTGAGGCAGAGCACATGGATATGTGTGTAGATATATGTATATTGTTTTTATGATACTCAGGAAACAGTATAAAACTTTCACGCTTGACAGTTGACACATACAGTAAGCCAACCAGCAAACTATACAACTAAGCAGTCAACCAGTCAGCTGGCTAGCGAGCAGAAGCAAGTGAGCGCATGAGAAACAGAATTCTAAAAGAAATGAGGTTGGTATTTCCGCTTGCATTCATTCGAAGAAAGAATGACTGCGCATTGTAGTGGTAGTGAATGCAGGTTGAATTGCATGGCGGCGCTCACAAAAAACACACCTACCCACTAATATAAAAACATACATATGTATGTATATGTATGTACATATTTATATATATTCGCTTAAGTAAAGGACAACTGTACCAGCATGCAAATAAGTCACTTGCAGTTGTGAGCAGTCAACGAGCCAGAGCCGCGGGTGGAAATAGACAAATAGTCGGACGTGAACGGTTGAGCGCATAGTTGGCATAAAATGCCCGCATCGTAGCTGCAAAAATACTCTTTGCAGAATTCTTTGCTGTTTTTCTCACTTTTTTTTTTGAGGTGTGCAAAGTGTTTGATTGTGGGAAATGTGTGTGTGTTTGCTTATTTTCATACATATATGCATACTCAAGCAGATGTGCATGGTACAACAGTAAAAGAAATTACAAGAAAAAATTAGACTTTAATTTATTTTTCTTAATTGTATGCAATGTAGTCAATCCAATTCTAGTGAACTTAAAAATATGTGTGGGAAAACATATTTTTATAATTGGGTCAGAGCTTCCATACACGCAATTTATTTTTAACATCATGGAAAGGTGTGAAATTTCAGACAAGTATTCGAAATTTGTAATAAAGCCATTTTAAGTTTCAAAGACTACGACATTTTGTCATAATTTCAATTATGGAATATGCAAATAGTGGTAAAATATAAGTTAATTTGGTCGTAATTGCTACTACTGTTAACCAACAAATCTGATACACAGATATATAACTATCAGGAAAGGTTGCTCTCCGAATTTCATTATTATGTTATCTTAATTTTTACTCGTATGTTAATTATATATCTCACACAATGACTGATATCTTCGATATAAAGTCTGCCATAGGTTCTATGGTCCATATTTTCAGTATATACGGGAAACCTAACTGAACTATTTGTGCATATTTTTGTTATACGGGAAGTGGACATGGTTATCATTCTCCAACGCAGATTCTCCAATAAACTCTTTTTTACCTTTCTGCGTATAAAATTTTACGTCGCTGGCGCACTTGGATGGTATACGTATATCAAATTTTATTAAGATATTTTAATTTTTACCCAATATACAGCTTTCTTGGAAAGACGAACGGTCGGTCAGACAGTCAATCGTCTATATCGAATAGTTTCAGATATTGCAAATAATTGTACGGTGAACAAAACAATAGCACTCTATTCCCACTTGGTTAATTATATGCTTTAAAATTCTTCATGTAAAAAACTACAATAATTATTTTGGTCAGATGGTCACATGTGAGTTGAAAGTGTTCGAAAAGTTTTCTTACTGTCTCAAAGTTTATTGAATGTATATCTCAAACTTCTCTTTTTTTTTACTGACGTAGACACTACTTACGTGGTTTTAGCCGCTGTTCGGCGCAAATTCAAGATACCAGGTGCAGACAAGTCTTTCCCCTGGTCTTTCCGAAGGAGTTGAGGACTTTCTCTTCCTCTGCTTCCACCGGCGGGTACTATATACATATATCATATAGAGTATAGTCAGCCGGATGTTCGAAAATCCTGATATTATTTATTTAGGGGCTAGGCCAAGTTTTCTCTCAAATTTACCTATTTTAGGCACAAAGATACACTCCTGTGAATAAAACACACCCTCTTGTTTTCATTGGGTTAACTCACATATTGGGCGATATATGCAGTACAAAGGCACCCGAAAGTTCGAAATTCTTTATATTAAGTATATGGGGGCTAAGGAAAGTATTGGTCCGATTCAACCCATTTTTGACATGCTGTCATACCATTATAAGGGAAGTATTATCCATTTATATGTATATATCACACATTGATCGACATTTTCGATGAAAAGTTAACTATAGGTACTGGGGTTCACATGTTCGGTACCTAGGGCCTTGAACAGTATTGATTGGATTTGAACAATATTTTGTCATAAGTGGCTTACGCTAAAGGAGTTATTCGTGCAAAGTTTAATGACATTATATTAATTACTTCTTGATTTGTGTACTGGAAACTGAACGAATCAAGTGAAATTAAAAATTGTGCTATATTGGAAGTAAGCGTGGTGATTGTTTCCGATTTTGTCTAAAGCAGTCAGTCGGTTCCTGAGATATGGGATTTCATCAAAAAGTAGGCGGTGCCACGCCCATCGTCTAATTTGTACCCGGACCTCTAAAAACCCTTGACATACTAACTCGTTCGCAAATTTTTACGTTTCTGGCGAATTTCGTTAAATGGGGAGTGAGCGAGGTTTTCATCAGATTTCATTAATTTTCACACAATCGGTAGAAGTTCTTGTAGTATTTGCGCATGGTGAATTTGGTTGTTGTAGCTTAAGTGATTTCGGAGATATATATATAAATTAAACTTATTAGAAGGCGAGGCCACGTCCACCTTTTAAAAATATTTACTCCACAGCTGCTCTTGTCATTGCAATTCCCTGTTCCAAATGACAGTTTTATATCTTAATTCAGTGCTTGGTTATGGTAAATTATACGTTTTTGGTTATTGGCTTTATATGGGCATGATATTGGTCCGATTACGCCCATCTACGAACTCCAATTTTTTTTTGTACTAAGGAATCTGTACACTAAGTTTCATCGAGATATCTCAATTTTTACTTAATTTGAAGCTTGCACGGACAAACGAACGGAAAAACAGACAGTCAACCAGATTTCAACTTTTCTCGTCACCTTGATCATTTATATATATAAATATATATAACTCTATCTATTTCGTTTAGTTTTACGTGATATGTAAACCCGTTAGGTGAACAAAACTATAATACTCTGTAGCACCTGGTTGCAAGATTACAAAAAACAGGGTCGTGCGAACCAATTATCGAATGCGAGGACTATTTGTTTGATGATAAGTGATTGTTGCGGTCAATAATATCATCGGCGTGCGCCAAAAGCTGCACACAAGATTACACTTTCTCAATCTAGCTCTACTGCTTGCAATATTTTTTTAAGATATATATTGACGAAGTCAGACTCCTTCTCTGAAGCCTTGCTTGGTATCGAACAGCACGGAGAGCCCGATGCAAAAAGGTGGCACATGTTGAAAATCAGGTCGATAATAGATTTTCCAGATCTAAAGCCACACTGATAAGGTACAATCCAATTGTTGACAGTGGGCTTCAGTCTTTCACACAGTGCGCTCGATAAGAACTTATATGTGATAATAAGGAGGCTTATGGAACATCTGTTCCATCGTCATCGATTGGGAATAAACTCCGCCATATCTAGATGTTATATTGTTACTGCCGTTCAGCAGGTTGGTGGAATGTGTCCTCCATAACTTCAATATCTCTGAACATCAACCAATAGAAAAACTACCAAAACTTTTCTTACAAAAATTTATAAGAGAAGTTTATTCTACTACATACTTTAATCGTATAACGTCTTGGAAGCAATATCAAAAAAAAAAGTAAATGATATTATAAAATAAAATTACCAGTAATAACACAAAAAATTATATTTGCAAATTTATAAATGAAACAGTAAATTTGCATACATCCAATTTTAGGGGAAATTTCATATCTAAAAAAATTGGAACTATGTTCGGTTACTAATAATTGCACTTCTATTAAATCTTGAATCGTATTTCGGTCACGGCATTTTCTTATGACGTCGTCAGTATCAGATTTTTTAAATACCACAAGTCTACATGGAAATATAAAAACGTTGGTACAAAATGCTTCTATGACACTTGAAAAATCGTATAAGTAATGGTCCAAATGACATGTTTCAATCGTTTTGTATCGCATTTTTCTGTAAATATATAACATAATCAAGAGAAATTAAGTTTGTTTCTCATAAATACATAACAAGATACGACATAGTTGCCTTCCTACACTAAATGTAAAGATTTTTATTTGTCAACTAAAAACGTTTTCTTACCAACGTCGACAATTCCGACAAAATAGACGGATTCTTAGGGAAAAAATTGTATGCAAAATTTTAAATCCTTATCTAAGAACCTTAGGGAATAGTTTGTGTTTATAAAAGCAGCACCAAGGACATGAACACATGATCTGAGGTCGTCACGCCGTACCTTTTCATTTGGGTGGTAAAAACTTCGTTGCTAACTTAATGTATCTCGTTCAAGGTAAAAAAATATTGACCATTTGGTGGAACTCGCATTAGAGTTTATATTCACTAAACCAATTTTCCAGAAAAGAAAAGTTTTCTGAATCTATAGAATTTAATATTTCCTGCTGAAAACGCGTCGCGAATCACACTAGGCATATTAGAAGCATTTGACAATGTCTTTAAGAAGCACAAAAATTATTCTTTTAGATTCTTAATTTTTATAGTATTCTGCACTATAATTTTTATAAAGCTTAACCGTTAAATAAACGCTTAAATTTACATAATTTTTACTCAGTTGGCTTTAATTCAATGATATCGTATTTAAATCTGAAGTCATAGATATTTGCAAATTTTGTGCTAGTGTTTGTGGTCGTGATTGTAGGCGTAAACCACAAACCCACAAATGTATTGTGTGACACTTATCCGAGTATTAAATGTATTCAAACCGATGAACTCACATACACACAGACCAGCAATTATGTACGTGCGCACACACCCGCAGCGTTTGAATGTGTCATGTGCTCGAGTGTAATAAAAAGTAACAGCACAACTTTCCTGACATGAACTTCTCCACTATTAAACTATACATTGTACTGCAAACTATAACATTCCACATTTCCGATATGCTGGAACAGCGAAAAACGAAAAAATGAAGAGAAGAAAATAATAATAATAACACGTAGTACATATATGCAGAATGGTAATGGTGGTAACTACAATTTTCTACATTACAAGCACTTTGTTGCCGGGCATGGATCGAGAGTAGTTACATATATATATATATGCATATACTTATTCGAACGATTGCACAAAAAATCTATACAAATTACATTTATATATACTCATTGTTGGCATAGTTTCACGTATGCATATATAAAAACAAATACATATTTATACTACAGTTCTATGAAAATATATATACAAGTATGTATATATGTATATGTGTTTGTGCAAAAATTTGCTTGCTGGCATCTGCAACAATTCCACATACCCGGAATTTAGCCTATAAATTATGCTGCAAATTTTATTGGCATGAAAAGTTGCTAGCGAGGATAAGGCTTCAACCTACTAGTTGCCAAATATGTAGTAATACAATATCTACCACATATGTATGTATGTTATGTATATATAGTGTACTGATGATGTATGTGAAGTATGTGTGTGTTGGTGCAAAACACTGCAAGCTATGCTGTATTGTCTTTGCTACAAATAATGGCTGTCTGTGATTCTCAAATGCCACCGCATCCTGACATTCACAAGCGTACATATACATAGTATATGCAGATGTATAAATGCATATTTGAGCGTATTTACATACATATACCAACAATAAATATAGATGTTTGTATAGGCAGGCAGATAGTTGAGATCTTACTACACAAAAAACTACGTAACTTGGCTGAACCTCTACATGTGCATGTGTTTGTGTATTCTAATAAACAATTATATCTAAGTTTTGGTTTAGACTTGCAACAGCGTACAGCATAATTGGAGTAGCAGTCTGCCATATCTGATGCATTTCTGTTAATTCCAAACTTGCAACATGCAATTTTTGTGAAATATCTAAAAGTGTTTACTTGCTGTAGGCATAGAAAAATCATTTTTATTTTCGTTTGCAATGTGTGTTTGTTATTAAGAAACATATGTAAATGTCCTTTTTTCATTTTAGAACCATTCTTACTTCAAATATGTTTTTTTTTCCTTTTCATTAAATTGGATAAGCAATAGCTTTGGGAATTATGAGAAAATTTGTGCACTGCCAAAGAGTTAGACGTATGTGTTTCTATACAGACGCTGTCGGTTTCAATATATCTATCTAGCAGCCAGAACATTTGTGAATAAAAAATGTAGTTTATTTGAAGGGATACATGGGGGTATCGGCTTTCAAAAAAATCGAACTTTTGTATGGTTTTATTAAATTCTACGATACCTCTAGCATATTTTCCTAAATTTTCAAGTTGATCTGAGTTATGTTTTCGGAGATACAGACTTTAGAACTTGTGCGCTCGAGGCCAGCTAAGCTAAGTTCGCCGTCTTTAAAACGCGTTTTTCTAGAAACTGTGCTTATGAAGTTGGCAAGACTTCTCGAGAACTACACAACCGATCTTCATGAAATTACACATGTGACTTGGAATCAAAATTTTTTTAATAAACACTATTTGAAAAAAAAAAAATGTCGCGAAATTTTATTTTTTTGTAAAAATGTCTGCCAAAAATCCAATTTTCAGTTCTTTTCCTCTTCTAAGTTCTATGGTAAGGGCTTACCTAAACCACGTCTTTTTTACTTTAGATAATCCTGTAAGGAGTTATCCTGTTAACGTGGGCGCATCTTTTTTTCGAGGGGCCACTGGAAGTGGCATCGCAATAACCGAGTTTAAAATTTTTTTCCAAAAATTAAACATTTTTTTTTTATTAATGCTGTATGTTTTTAACAATAAAAATTCTAATAAAACGTTTCCTTTTATATGAGAAAAAAGTTTCTGAAAAAAAGTTGTTTTTTACCCGATGAAATCCATGTAACTCTTTAGTAAGTGGAATACGACGAAAAGTCTGCTTTGTTTTGTATTTCTAAAAAATTATTGGCATCACTATTATACGCAGGTTCCCATTAATAAAAGGTTCTGGATTCTGGAAAGTAGTCTGTAGATAGTCGATGTTGTCAATGTAGTACTGTCAATATAAATTTATTTTCCATATTTAATAAAGTCTTAAAGAGTTCCGATTTCGTTTTCCTTACTTCAGAATACATCATTAACACTTTTTAATACTCTAACCAAGCCTAACTTCTTCAGTGAAATAATAGCAAATTATTTGCGCATTTCTTCGCTGTATCAGTATATAACGAGAAAATTCGTGAACATGGATTTGGGGGGCATTATATACCGACGGGGCAATCAACTACAACTTTTACTAGACATTAATTGGAAGATCCGAAAATTGTTTGACATATTCGAAGTTAGAAGAATTGCAAAGTAGTCTCAGTAAACTCAAGTTTAACAGCTTTCTTAACAGCTAAATCGGGACAACACTGTAGAAAGTCTATATTTATTTGAAGAACAAGGAGCTGGAAGTTCTTTGAGAACATTCGAATAAATAAAGGCGACTAAATGACAACCGGAACGAATGAGTGAAAAACTTCAAAATTTGCCGAACCAACTAATAAAAAAGCTATTAACTGATGGTATCAACAAAGAAAGTCCAACCAGTACAGCATTTTTACACATCAACCAACTTCCCTTAGAATATTAAAAGTACACCCACAGTCATGTTATAAGAAAATCTGTCGACTACCAAAACTGAAGAGGACTAGAGTGGATGCAAGCAATTTATTTCTGATGTCCTGTATAACAACCATATTTATTTTATGTACACACTCGTATCTATAAATGTGTACTTATGTGATGTTCTTCTGAAACAAACAGCAATTTCATTGATTGCTTTTGCCACCATTATGAGGCAAACGACCACCCCGAAGGCAATTTGGGTTGCGGTCAAATTTGTGCTGCCGAAAATTTCTTACAGCACACCCTCAAATGGTGTAAATATTAGACTCTTATATAATATTATATTCCAACTTCGATATATGCACGGCATATATTATGATAGAGTATATACAAAGATGTACATATATGTATGTACATATGTTGCATACAATCTCTTACTTCGGTTTTCCTCTTCAGCGCTCAAATGGCTGCTGGCATGTATGACAGATGATTTCAAAGAAGATTTGTTCTTACTTGGCAAACTTGTTTATTTTCTTAAAATATTTGTTTAAATAATCAACTTTTTGTTTACATAAAATGCAAGTCAAATAAAATATATGGAATATTTAATTTTGCTGTTGAAATTCTATGGAATTTAGAAAGTCATTTGATAGTCATTACTCTAAATAAATATGACAATCTAATAAATTTTTAATATAATCAAAGTATTTTTAGATAGATTCTTTGAATTAATTAAAAGTGGTAATTAAGTATGTATTTATTTGACTTTCTTTATGAGAAGACAATGTTTCCCATTTATTGACAGTGATTATAAAAAGAATTTGTAATTTTGAGAATGTGAGGAGCATAAATTAAAGGCGCGAATAAATAAAGAAATCGTCACTTTGCTTTTTACAGCTACGCATTTAAGCTTTTTGTACAGCAGGCTTTGCTCTAATTAATGCTTGTTGTTGACATTATGTTAATTTACACTTAGTTTTTAACTTATGGATAAACTAAAAACTAACACTTATAACTCTTAGGTGGTTGTGTGAGTTTTGTCGAGCAAAAAATGGAATTTTTTCAATATATTTCATTTTTGTATAAAAATGTAAATATATTATTCAGACTTTTTATTATTCCAAATATGCATATGTTACAAACATTTTGTGGAGTCTATATTTAAAACTCCGCCATTACGACGCATTTTCGGCAGAAAGGTGAATCCACAATGGCAGCAGAACTTCTTTATCTTTGTTTTAATTAAGACCTTGAACAAAGTGTTGGGCAAAGAAAAAAAGTAAAAATTGATAAACGAAGAAAAAAGAGCAGTCTATACGCAACAAGAGGATGTAAAACAATTGAGGTGTCGCTGTCTTATAGCGAAATGATTAGCGAATTTCCGGCCTAGACTCCGTTGAAAATAATGAAAATAGTAATTGTAAACTCTTAAATAAAATACTAATTACTAAAATTATGGGTCTGAGAAACTTTGTGAAACTGAATCACCGTCATATAGCTGGCAGAAATATCAGCCCGAAAAACGAAAGAAGCCAATAGTGTGCCAAAGTTAATAAAGCGACATCCAGGGAGAAGCTAGCTGAAGTGAAAGCTAGGTGGAGTGAGAATGCAAAGTGCGTTCCAAGGTAAACAGGATCAAACATCTACATATATGTCGACTGGTGCGTTAGAATCTGCTGTCTTTATCGATTGTCCAGTGAGAATTTCATGACATTTCTTTGATTACAAATGAAGTCATTGCGTTTTAAGTGTCAGTATTTCATTATCGGTACGAAAATGAGCTTCGCACAGAAAGCCAACAAAAATTCGTTTAAAAATTGGTAAAACTTTTCATCATTGAAATTCATGGAAATGGAATTGAACATCTCCAAAACATCGATTTATCGCATTTTGATCGAACAATTGGGCTTACGAAAAGTGTCTGCACGGTTGGTTCCGCACAAATTGACTGACAACCAAAAATTGCTCAGAATCCAACATTTGATCGACGATAGTGACCGATTATTTGACCAAAAATCACATTTTAACCATTATCTACTCCCCGTATTCACCTGATATGGCACCGTGCGACTTCTTCCTTTTCGGAAAAATGTATTTGCCCATGAAATAAATGCGTTATGCAGACGAAGAGGCCACCGGCTTGCACCGGCATACTGGCGGCCACACCGGTCAACGAGCTAAAACTCTGATTCGACATGCTTTTGGACCATGCAAAAAGCTGTATTGAAGTAGAAAAAGACTATTTTGAACAAAATAAATTGATTTTGCCGAAAAAACCATTTGTTCTGTTTTGTTTTTAAGTCCTGTTTACTTTGGAAAGCACCTTGTAGATATGTATACTTCTATCATACCAATTTAACACGTTTTAATTTCTTTGTAAGTTATGTATATTTATAAATATATAATCTTGCTTGGTTCTCACCCGTGGAATGTATTTTTATATGTGCACAGTCCACAACTGGGAGTTTCGAATTTCGGCAAATTTTAATTTAACAGCGTTCAGCTCATTCCTGTTTTTGGGAAAATGAATATATTTATTTCGCAAAAGTGAAATTTTATGTGATATTACTCTAAGCATTTTTTCAGGTAGCATAGCATGATTCCTGCAAATATTGCCTTTAACAGGTATAAACGTAACAAGTTTATTAATATACAATTTAACCAAGTGGTTTTGCTTTGATTTCCTTGTCGTTTACGCGCCAGAACTTGCCACGCCACTTCTTTGCTCAGTCGGAACCGGTTCCGAAACTCTACGGAATCATACATTTGGAAAGCTTAAACGATTACTACTTTTTTAAGTGTCGACGACTTATAATTATATTTTAAATGTGCTAAATGCCGACTTCAATTTTAATATCAGATTCAATATTATATTCGCAAGACATTTCAACCAATTATCAGTGAAAGCAATTGCCGATCATACTTTTACAACATCAGTTGTTATTTGACTGGTAGTTAATCAACATAGATTGGGGGTTCAACTAATAGCTTTTTTTATTAACAAAGCAATGTTAGTAAAAGTTGTCGGTTAAACCGTTGGTATTGGTTAGCTTATCACTGTGAATTCGGTCGTTAGTAAATCAACCTATTTATTTTATTTGTAGCAATAGTTAAATACTAAAATAATTATGAGCACAGTCGATTTTAGAAATAAATAGAAGCTTACACTGCGATTTAATATCTATTTTGCCTTTACGTCGGTTATAAGTTACAGTGATATTAAGACTGGTGCCACTTAACTGTGACTAAAAAGAACCCATCAGGCCACACTGAAATTAGATTCAAGAACACATTTTTTTACTCTGTATACTCGTATGTATATGCTGCTGCAATGTATTGGTAATGTACATCTATCAAAGGGTATACACGAAACTTCTTCAATCCTTTAGCCATTCGGTTGCCCTCAAATTTCAAATAAAAGGGTTTTTTAATAAGAACGCTACAAAAGTAGACCGACAATTTAGTTTTTCCCGCTGTTTATGGTCGTTATAATTGAGCGTATAGTGGAAAATGTTTCCGTTTCTGTGAGGTAAGAAGTGCCCGTAGTGTTGAGAATATTGCTGTCGCTAGCGCATCAATTGAGAAAAACCTAAATTAGTCTCTCAGACTTCGTTCACAAGCATTGGGAATTTCCAGGACGTCGTTTTGGCGAATTTTGTGAAAAGATCTTGGCCTACATCCTTACAAGATCGAATTGATGCAAGAAACTGCTTCACCACCAGAATTTTCGTATGTTCGTGAATTGACACACTTTGCTTCCAGATTTTAGCGAATTTATTGCAAATTTAGACAGGCATGTCAGTTGACTACGAACACCATATGATGATAATTGACTATATTGTTAGGAGGTAGAAGAAGAGGAGACAATAAAACAAATTCTATACGAATGCAAGATTTATATATAGGAAAAGTATCACAACTATGGTATCGGTCGAGGGTTTCTTGGCGACGTGTCAAAAGATGTACAAATAAAACTTTTCGTATGGAAGAGTAGATTGATGTATAATTTAAATGAAATCTAATTATAGAACACTTTGTCAGTTCTAATTCCTTTATTCATCAATTAAAGTAAATCAAGGGAATATGAAGAGTCAAAAGAAAAAGGGCAATCTAAACTGAAGTTGAGAGTAATTATCTGCATAATTATTTTTCGTTACAAATGGTTAAGTTTCTCTGAAATAAGAGACGCAAAAACAACCCGCAACTATAGCTTGGAATGTATGATTTGAAATCAATTTGTAGTGAAAATATTTCGCATATCGTTCTTTTTATGTGTTATTTTCTCTAACTAAAATATGAATAGCTAGCCTGACTTGGATGACTGACCAGAAATCTGATTTTCTCAGTAAAAGTATGCAGTTTAGCCTGATAAATTATTTTATTAATTAATTCAATATACACATTAAATTTCAAAAATCCTTTTAAAAGATTATGGCATCCGATTGATTTTGCTTTGTAGGCGGAGGCGTATGCGTAACATTTTCTTAACACAATTCACAAACGAAATTCAACCCATTTGCATTATTTTAGTTGTAAGCACTTAAAGCACACACAATTTTTTGACCAATTCAGATACTTGCACCCACACAGTGAAGGATTTTTATTTTTTGAACAATTTGTATATATGTGAAAGACCTTTTATATATACCACAGCGCTCTATTAATAGAGCTCTGGTTTGATGATGGTTTAATGTTTACTCAACAAGAAAGCTTCATTTGCATTAATACATAAATTTAGCGATGCATAAGCAAATTTATGTTCGCTGTAGCAGTAGACTTGACAAATTACTATCTATCATAAATATACAGTTCACGCATTTGGTATGAACAAATTGAGTGAACGCTGTCAGTGGGTTAACGGCTTGTGAAAATTTATTTCTCACTTGCCACTACGTAACTGTTAATATAGATATCAAAAATGGTGGTATATATGTATATATATTTGTACGCAATTTTTTATATTTTACGTAGTATTTTTGTTTAAGCATTTCGTACTTACCATCATGTGAGTCGTAGAGATAAATTATTTTACGCCATCCATAAAATTGTATTGTATCGATAATCGCCTGATGATAATCCGGGCGCATGCTTATGGCATAGTCGAGGAAGCCGGATGAGGGCGTCAGCACCTAGCAGGCGCGTGCAAGCGTATGCGAATTGACGGCACAGTAAATTGGGAATGAAAAAAAGAAACAGAAAGCAAATTGTGGTGTGAATTGAAATCGTGACTGTGGCGAGTGTCGAGTACTTGCAAAAAAGCCAGTTGTTGGCGCAGAAAAGTTGTGACAGCAGTGTGAGTAAGCAACGGCGCCGGAGGTGGAAGTTGTGTAAGAGTGTATCTGCCTCCGCGCAACTATAGCGCGATTACGCACACACACTTATAAAATGTAATTTTTTGCTGATATTTTATACATATTTACTATTTATCTTGTTTCTCGGAAAAAAAGTTATTTTTTTATGTTTCAGTTGCCTCATTGCTTTGCCTTTGTCGAATGATTTATGTTGATTGTAATAACAGTGGTTTAATGGCGGAGTAGTAGCGTAGTGTGTTTGTGCCATGACGATATTTCAGAATTCGAAATGTTGTGAGAATTGCGCTGCTATGAAATATCAAAGATTAAGGAATTAGCTAATGCAAATGTCAGCTATCATTCAGCGTGACGAACTTCGCTGTATAAGATTTCTCTAACAATCAAAGCTGTAGTTATAAAGACTTGCAGAGCTCTCATCACCAACTCGAACACATTTCATACAATCTGTGCATGTAGTGGAGTTCACAGTATGCTGTTAGTAAATATTTATGTAATTGCTGCTAAAGGCACGTCGTCTGCCTACAGCTGTATCAAAGCCCCGACGAAGCACTACAACTTTTGCAGTTAAAGCAGCCATTGGTGTTGATGTTGCTGTACAACTGACACTACGCAATATTATATGCTCTTTAAACATGTTACTGGTTCGTTAGGTTTCAGGCTCTTTAGCAGGGGTGTTTTGGGGTGTTGTCGTTCTGTTTGTATAAAACGAAATAAAAGCTGAATTTATTATGATTTGTGTGCTGCGTACAGTTTTGGACATTTATAACTTTATTAAGCATTTCATAAATTTTCGGTAACGGCTTATTGCTACCGCAGGCCTTTGTCCACACTTTTTTGTTGCTTACAACATAGTTGCTGGCGCTTTGTGTGCTGTTGTTTTTCAAGACGGACACGGTCCAATCCGCCAAATGCAGACATCTTTATTGTTTTAGTTAAAATCTGCTTTATTACCACTGAAGCGTATGATTAACATTTAATAAAAATATGATTAAATAAAATTTATGGGCGCAACATAAATTTTATGCAATAAAACAGAACATTGTAAAGCATTTTCTTATTTAAGAGGACATAAAATTAGCAGATGTTGCACTTATGTTCCGCGCAGATAAATCTTTTTTGGATTTTCGTTCATAACTCAATCTCTAAAGATATTATTACATTAAGATCCGCTTTAGTTTATTAGTTTGACAACCTGAAGGTTAATAATGATGTGTTAAAGAGGTCCCCAGAAAACTTTTATTGCTAAATGGCAGTGCTTTCGACGAATATTTTTGCTTATCTTTGTTCGAAAACTAAAACTTTCGAAAAATATATGTTAAATGTTTTAGTCATTGGTATTGAAAAATTTCCGGTAAAAATTAAATATTAATTAAATAAGTTATAGTTAATTTATGTTAACTAAGACATCTTACTTATACTTAGTATCAATATCATACTTCATAACTGAAATATTTACAAAAAGACAAAGACGGCTAGCTGTTAGTCCAACTGTGTGCAGAAAATAGTAAGACTTTTTAAGTCGAATATCGAGACAAAGATGAGCCGCAGCCGAAAAAACCACGCTAAATCACGTCAAAAATTGAGGTTATATTGACAGTTTGGCTCGATTATTGAGGTGTGGTGTACTACATATTCGCCTGATTTAGCTCCGTGTGACATCTGGGTATTCAACAAACTCAAACGACCTCTCCGAGGAAACAATGTTGAGTGAATTGAGGATAGTAAAGGTGAATTGCATGAAAGGCTCCGGAAACTGAAAAGTGGTTGACACAGCTGTATTGGACTCAAGGTGGTCTTCCTTGAACGGGGCGACATAGATGTTCAATAGATGTTCAAGAATAATTTAAGAATTTTAAAATTATGAACAAAGTAGTCTTACTATTTTTTGTTCATAGTAGTATATGAATTATCAATGTTGGATATCATTAACGTTTGCACTGTAGGCGAAATAAGTCGTAAATATAAAATCCAACTAACGGCTACAATTTCTTGGATATACTAGGGAATCTAAATAAGTTATGCAAAAGTTTGATTAATTGCATATAGCAACAGAAGTTGTGAACAAACTTAACCCACTTTTTATATTATACTACGACAGAAAATTTATGTCGGCTGAGCTATCGTATGACTGACCAACAAATACAAAACAAGATCAATCAGAAAGCAGAAGGAAGAAGATGTTATTATTTATAGATGTTATTATTTTGGGAAATGTATGGAGGCAAATTGAAGGCTTGAATTGATATCATTGATGTTTGATACTAAATATTATTTTCTAAGAGGTGTAGAACTTCCCAGAGGGATAATTTCCAAAACTGAATGTTTTCAAATTAAAAAAAGCACACAGAGCGATTCAGAAAACTCAGCGATTTAGTATTGCTTTGCCTTCAGGAAGCAAGTAAAAATTTTTTGTGACATATTTCTCTAAGGTACAATATTGAAATAATTTCACGGGGCTCTTTCAAGCATTCAGAAAAGTTTGTTTTTGATTGTGCATTACCTCCAGCAACTGTTCGTATAACAAAATTCAGAAAACGTAACCGCTCAACGGTTAACATTCAGCGGAAAACGTGTTCTAGTACTTTCTAGCCACGTTTTTTGACATAAAGTACTTGCAAGTGAAACTAAGGTCACTTAAAAACGAAAAAAAATGTTTTCTGTACGGCAGATGAATGCTATAGTCATGAATCTAGATAATATGTTCTAACATATAACATTCATCATTCAGATTGGCTTATACGAGGTGTGATCATAAATAAATTTATCTGCGTTGAAGTCTTCAAAATAGTCCCCATTCGATATTTTGCACTTATGGGGGTATTCTCATGTAATCACTTCGAAAAATCGATTTTTTTTATATTTTGACAGTGAAACCTATTATAAACATGCTGTGGAAAACTCAGAGCGAAATTCGTAGTATTTGATAAGTTACATCTCATAGACGCCGACGTGTCGTAAGCGACTGTCTACCAGGCACCATGACAAGTCTGCAGCTGCTACGTTTCTAAACGCATTTTTCTCGAATCATCATTTTGTGAAACTGTCATGGTCCTTAAAAAAAAGTATTCAACCAATTGTTTTAAAATATACATATATTCTTCTGCTCATTTATAGTTATCATCCCTACCAGAATTGTTTATTTTCGAAAATATTTTCATATAATTTTTAAACGATTTTTAACGAAAAAAAACAAGATTTTCGTGACTTTTTTTTGAAGTTCGACATTTTTTTTTTAATGAAATTGATTGTGTTTGGTAGGGACGATAGCCGCAGAACTACTGAATAATAATCCATTCGATTTTTTCATTTCAGACAACATGAACAGCCGCTATCACCATGACCAGTGAACCACTTTTTTTGTTGGGGACTATTTTAATTAAAAAAAAATATATATATGTACATTAAAAATGTAAAAAACGTAAACAATGAATTTTTTTTTTTGGACATTTCAAAATACAAAATATATTAAAAAATTAAAATGATTGAATTTTGTTGTCGCATAAAAAAAAAATTCCTAAAAAGTGGTAAAATGTAGGCGTTCACATGAGAATACCCCTTATACAGCGCTTCTTCTGATCGTCGAAACACTTCTAAAACTCGAGAAATGGTATAGCCTCTAGAGCTTTCAGCGCTGCGCTTTTAATGTTATCTACGATTATAAAAGTATGCCCTTTTAAGGCTCTCTTTATTTTCGGAAATGGAAAAAAATAAAATAAAATAAAAGTCAAGCAGCTGCTACAAACAAAGTAGGAAATGAAAGCAGCAAAAATTTGTAATGCAAAAAATATTTTATTCGAAGTTTTAATTTTAAAGTTCTCGTTATGTTTTGAGCACACATGATATGTCACTTATATGTTGTAATGGCCTGATCTAAATAATTTGTTACCTTGAACAAAAATCCACACAAAATTTCCTGAAAATAATTTGTCAAATAAAAGTTTTCCTTCCTTACAAGAAATTGATTATAATCATTCAGCTTTTATGGCAGCTTTGTGCTATATTTATTCTATATCGGTTACCGGTTACGACAAATGAGCAGATCTTTAAATCGAAAGAATGTGTGAAAAGTTTCATATCGATATCTCAAAAACTGAGAGACTAGTTTGTGTTTATAAAGACAGTTAGACAAAGCTTAATCCACACAGCTGGTCACGCTGATCATTTGTAAATATATATGGTCTATAGGGTCTCCTAAACTTCCTTTTAGATATTTCCATCGTAAACCCTCTTTATGGTATGATAAAAAAAGATACAGGATGCAATTTATTAAAGCGGATCTTATATTATTTTTTTTTTTTTTCATATGCTTTT
>CM050323.1:143457227-143481541 GCA_027475135.1 Bactrocera correcta
GCGCTTCTCGATACCTGAAAAGATGATCGACGTGTTCAGATCTAATGTTTAGGAATTACGCCGATCGAAGCGGCAAAAACGATTTTCGATTGCGTAAATTTGACTCTGTTCTCTAACCCTGAAATATAAAAAGAAACCTTCGTATATTCATTATGTTAATAAATTTGTAATAATATAACGATTCCATTCCGAGTGGCCAGACTGTTCATAATAATAACCACAAACAACAAACAATTAGTAGTGCAGAGTTTATAGGCTGTAGAATGGATACCAGACCGAGAGATTGTGTCACTGTTCAAATATTATTGAACATGCTTCATCAGTAAAGCCGATATACTATTAAATATAAATTTTGAAATGTATGGAACATACATGCATACATATAGTACATAAACACACATATGGATATATATGCAAATTGCATCCAAAATGAATAAATACGCATGGAGACACTAGTCATAAATTTACAGATGAGGTAACATTAAATACACACACACACAAATAAATTGTACACTTAAAAACAACACCATCAAGCAGCATAAAACAATACGCTGCAATATATACAAACATACACTTATACACATATATTCAGTTATTTAAGATAGTTTTTTAAAAAAATTTATGTAAGCAATAAAAATATCAAAATAAAATAGGAATGAATATATTCTCACTCAAACAAAGATCTTTATTTTCCCCCCATCAGCGGTAGGAACTTAAAGATTATTTTTTGAGTTCAATGTTTGATGATATAAATCAAAAAGTCACAAACTACAAATTTTTAATTTGTGTTTTCAGGAAGGACCTACGAAGCAGAAACACTAGACAATAAAGCGAAAATTTGCGAATTTTTGTTGGGTGAGCTTTAAATTAAATTGGGTACCTCGATGTTTGAAAAAGTCTTTTCGTCTTTTGCCAATAGATGTCGTTGCAGTCGTATATCTCCAGTGCTACCACTCACATTTTGCCATAACAGATAGTGTTTGAAAGGTGAGATTTCAAGCTTTACTTAACAAAACAAAAAAAATTCGAAGACATTGAAAAAAGCTGTTCAAAAATGAGCGCAAATAATGAAGAAACTCGATATATTATGAAATTTTCGTATAAAAAGGGGATAGTGCCACGCAAGCAACCAATGAAATTAGTGAAGTTTATGGAGACAATGCTGCATCAGTTTGCATAGCACAACAATGATTCACTCGCTTCCGTTCTAGAAATTTCGAAATTTTGATGCACACTGTTGAAACAAAATCTCTAACAACAAAAAGAGGTCGACCAAAATGGTTCATATTTGTTTATTAATTTATTATTAAAAATATAAAAAAAAAAATAAGTTGAAGAGTGATTAGAAATGCGAAAGAACCTTTTCTACTACGCAATATATTGACCAACAAAACGTCGATTCATTAGATAAACTTGCCTTAATGAAACGTCATAAGGACTAATTCAAAAAAACGTCCACAGCGTACCAAAACACAAAACTCGGACAGCATGAATAATATATATGCCTGCGCATTAGTAGATCGATAGGACGTCGAGATCATAGAGAGGCCCATATGTAATTGTCCTCGATGTAAATTGAAATAAATGAAACAATTTTGTTTACTATGCAAAGAAGTAGTGTTATTCTCAAGTATAGCTAAATATATAAAAACTGAAGCAGTTTTGAAGTTTCTAAAGGTTAATATATTGATAAGTGCTTAGTTTTTGTTAAAATTGTATGAAACTTTCCTCCCTTGTTACATAAAAAGTCAGCTGAGCTATAATAACCTTCCTTTAATTTAATTCATACTTATATTATAATACATCAACATAACAAAATATGGCAACGAGAAAATATAATAACTCAAAACATTAAAAAATTTAGAGGTACGCTGCGTATGAGTAATCCTGCAGATAAAAAAGGCGAATACACATTTGAAATAATTAGTGGTATATGTTAATATAAATAATTTTTTTCATGAGATTAAGTGCATAATAAAATATTTAACACATCCAAATACTTGACTCCAAAGTTTTTAATGCGCCCATTGTTGTAAGTGGAAAAAATTAAATTAACATGCATGCCACTCGTAAAAATGATATATGACAGGACATTAATACCAAAGTTTGTAAATGTAGTTAAACGACCCTTATTTGTATATTTCTTTACAAGTATATTTCAACATGTGTGGGCTTATGTGTATAGGAACATTCTCTTGCGTGTTTTTGTGGCAGCGCGTTGTCCTATTGTGAAATACCTCAAACGATCCTTAAAGTATTGTTTTGTGCAATAAAGTTTTAGAATAATAAATTCGGAAATTATTATTTTAAAATAACTGGATATAGAAATTTATTTATGTTTGTTTGATGCATGAGAAATTGGACCTTTTATACAAACTGAACCCTTTTTAATTAAAATACTTTACATTGCTACAATCTTTTTGAAAGAGGGAATCGTTTGGAGTATATCAGGTACATAACAGGCAGCAAGTTTATTACCGAAAACTTATAATTATGTTGTTATTTTTGCCCCGTTTCTGAAATTAGGAAGATTTTACCTATAGCTTTTAATTGGAAAATAATTGATTTACTCATTTGATACTGGCTTTGTACTGATGCCCTGAATGGCGGTGAAAGTGTAACACCAGGAGATGATGAACCCGATTCTTCAATCGATGACTATGGATCAGAGGTTGCGTTTTCCATGAAAAGTCGCGAAAAGCATTTATCAATCTGAAAAACAACAACGATAAATTGCCTGCCGAGCTATTCAAATACAGCGGGTGATGAACTGATAAGCAGAATATGTTGGGATGATAGCATGCACGACGCTTAGATTTTAAGTGTGCTCCACTACTCAATCCCAAAGAGAGAAACCCCACAATCTGCCCCCACTACCATGGGATAAGCTTCTTCAACATCGCATATAAGTTTCTATCGAGGGTATTGTGTGGAAGATTAAAGCCCGCTGTCGACAAATGATTAGATTTTATTAGTGTGGCTTCAGGACTGGAAAATCAACAACTGACCATATATGTATCAATCGCCAAATCTTGAAAAAGATCCTTGAAGAGAGAATCGACATACTTGGATCGAGCGCAGAATAACTCTTGCCTGTAGGTTCTACTTCGAACTGAGTACGCAAGTCCTTTAGACGAACAAAGACAAAATTCTACAACTCACTCAGCATATCCGTCCTTCTATATGGTGCAGAGGCTTAGACAATGACAATATTTGCTGAGTCGAGTTTTCGAGAGAAAAGTTCTGCGGGAAGGTTCTTTGGGCGTTGGCAAAGGGAATACTGCAGTCGATGGAATGGATAAGCTATACGAGATATACCACGACATTGACATAGTTCAGCGAATTAAGAGATAGTGGCTACCCAGGTTAGGTCATGTCGTGACAAAAAATGAAAACACTCTAAGAATATTTGCCGCAGTACCCTCCTCTACTCCGTTGGATAGACCAGGCTAGACTTGATGCGCTGTTGTTAGTTCGGCTATAACCACGTAAGCGGTGTATATGCCAGTAAAGAAGAAGAAATTGTACTTTCTTGAGGATTACAAAAGTTTAAATTTAACATGAGTTTCGGGGGAAATATAGTTAAATAATAACACATTTTAAAATAGTTAATTTTATAATTAGGGAAAACTTATCCCTTTTTTCAATATTCCATATTAAAATTTTTAAAGCTTGCTATTTAACATATAAATAAATACAATTTGACTAAAATCCGTTCATTAAGTTCTTAAATTCAAGATATCAGAATAAAAAACAAATTTTTATAAATAAGGGAGCCCTTTAATATAGTAGAGCCTTTTCAATACCAGAGCGTGTGTATAATGGCGCGTTTGGTGTGGTATTTTAAAGAATTTATGTATCATAAAAAATAGGTAATTTAATGACAACAGCAACCGAGCTAACTTCCAACAAACGCACACTCCATAAATCCGTAGCGCGCACACACACACGCACACAAGTGCATTCGGGCAAACCGCTGGTGCACAGCAGTGGCATGACAGTGGCAACGCCTGTTGTGGCTGCAAAAGAGTTTGTGACAGCAAAAGCAGCGAAGTGAGCGAAACAGCAAAACAATTTAGTGAAATCTTCCTGCCGCTTTTGCAGCCAGTCGGTGGCTGTGAATGGCAGCTTCCGCAAGCAATGGTGGCAGCATTTGTCGGCCGATAACAAAACTTGCGCAGCAACACAAACAAACATTGCACATAAAAACAAAGAAATGTGTGCCATTTGTATTAAATTCAGTAAAATATAAATAAAACAGAGAAAGGCAAAGAATAACACAAAAAAAAACAATATCCACTGTAATGAGTTGAAAGTAAATATGAAAACATTTTCCAGGAACGATTTGAACCCGCACAATCGTTCTTGGAAAATGTACGCAGTACACACATACATACATACACATGTTGTCGCATGTAATCACGCACGAATACATAAGAACGTGCATCGACATTGTACGGGCTGATCTTGTTTACAATTTACAGCTAAACGGTAGTGGAGGCCGCGGTGACCTCAACTTCTTCTACGCTTTGGCTAAGAAAATATATTACATAATGTTTGCCGGGGTAAACTAAGCGCATTCGCGCACAAATGCCGCCACAATTTAACCGCACTTTATGTTGTTAACTTTAAAGAAAGTAAAATGTAAGCTAATATTTTGCTGTTATTATCCACTACGATAATTTCAAAATAAAATGTTGGAAATATATGAGACATAAAAGTGGTATACAACTGCAGCGTAATGAAAATTATATAAAATAAGCCCGAAGAATTATGAAGGAATACTATGTCCATTTTTCTGTGTATAAAGCACGGTCTACCAAATTTATCATTCGGTGTGATGCTAAAAAGATGAGGTAATTCAGGGATATGTACCATATGTTAAAATAGCTAAACAAAAATTTGAGAATTGGTCTCTCCAATATTTTATGAACACACCTTGGCGTTTAGTTTCACATAATTTGATGATTTGTCCACGTCCGGTTAATTTAGATCTAAGTTTGTTTGATAATCAAAAAGTTGCCATGTGCGTAAGAGCCAGCTTTGGATAGAGTGACGGTATAGTATTGCTATGGAAATACCATCAGGCTAAATTTAAATTACTCGAGAGAGATAGTCAAACAATGATAAATTTACTTAATTTCTGAAAGAAATCAACCTGACGTTTGTAATATGATACCTTTTCAATTGCCAAAATCAATGAAAATTATACAAAAGTTAATCACTTCTTTCACGATATTTCTTGGAATACGAATAACTTATTGAACTACGATGTGAAGAATTTAAGTAAATATGACTAAGTATATTCTAAATAGCAAAATCAGCAGATTCTGCTGTCCAAAACAACTAGTATCTTCTTTGGTTGATTGATTTATATTTTTTTGCGAACTCGAACATGATAAAGAAATAAAAGTTTCGCATCAGTAAGACCCTTTTAAATAGAGTCGATAATAAAAGTAAGGATCCAGTGATACGAACCGTGTTCGACAAAAACTAAATTCGCGAAAATCACTATAACCCGTTTATTTTTTATTTAATTTCCTAAAATAATTATACGAATTTGTAGATAACTCTGGTATGAGCAGGGCCTGTAGAATATATATAAAAAATCAAATGAATACAAAGAGCGATAATACTAAAGATGCTGAGAACATTTATTGTACAGATTGAAATTAATTTAGTCAAAGTTTTGAATTGAGCACTAAGAAAATCGACACCACACTGTATGCCATGTAAATATTAAATCAACCAGAGGATCGGAATCAAAGCAGTTTGAAATATACTCGTATTTTATATATATATATAATATATACGAAAATTATTACATGGAATACCATAGATGGAAGTTGGAGTAGTATCGACCCGATTTTAAGTATTTTTGCCAACAGCACATATTATTAATATGCCACATACTAAAAACTACAGATATACTTTTATCAGAAAAGGATTCCATCTGAACTGCAATTGCATATCCCATACGTTGACCCAAATTTTCTTTCAAAAGTCCACTAAACACTCAAAAGTCTTGAACAGTTTTGGTGGGGGTATAAAAAATTTTTTTGGCATAAAGTGCCACACAGTAAAGGCATTATTCGTGCAAAGTTTAATCGAGTTATATTAATTGCTTCTGGATTTGTGTACTGGAAGTTGAAAGAATCAAAAGAAACTCAAAATTGTGTTATATGCGAATTAGGGGTGGCTATAGTCCGATTTCACCCATTTTCACACTGCGACATAGGAATAGTGAAATAACGACGTGCACTCAATTTGGTTGAAATATATCGAGCAGGTCTCAAGATATAAAATTTCACTTTAAAGGGCGGTACCGCGCCCATTGTTCAATTTTGACAACGGGTCTTATAAAGCAGTTTAATCTTCTCTGTGATAAGTTGTATTTGGCTTGGGGTTTTGGTTACTGATTTATCTCGCTTTTAGTAGTTCTTAACAGTACCGAGATTATGATCCAATTTCGTACATTTTCACATTTTCGGTAAGGGTCCTTATAGGATTCACTTTAACCAATTCGTTTACTTTAGCTTAAGCGTTTTGAGAAATATGTACATTGAACCGATTAAAAGGCGGGGCCATTTTTTTCAAAATTTATAGTCCAAAGGTGCTTCTGGCTATTGCAGTCCTCTGCGCCAAATTGCAGTTCTATATCTTAGTTTTTTATAAGTTTTCATTTAATTGCGTTTTATGGGCGTGGCAGTGGTCCAATTATGGACGTATACTAAGTCATTTATTTTTTTTTTTTTTGTCAAAGGGTATATGTATGTATATTTCAATTTTAATTAAAATATCTCAAACTTTACCCAAGTTACAGTTTGCACGGGCGGACTGGCTGACGCGCCGACAGACAGACCATCATTCGGGTTTAAACACATCTCATCATCATCTTGATCATTTATGTATATGTATATAACCCTATATCTATACCGATTAATTTTAGGGGATATATACAACCGTTATGTCAATAAAACTATACTACTCTGTAGCAATATGCTGCAAGAGTATAAAAAGAAACTGAGGGATCAGTATTACCTTCTTCTATTTTATTTGATAAATTATATTTAGTTCATGGCTCCAAGTAACTCTACAATTTTTACACAAATTGTTCACATCGTTTTTTTTTCTTCTTTTTAGGAAGTTAGTAAACGCATGTTGAATGAGATATTTAAGTCTTATAAAATATCTGTATTTCTATAATTTCGAGGGGTGGAAAAGACCCGAATTTTATTAATGTTGTCATAACTTTTAATAAGCTTACAATATTATTAGGTTCTCAAATTTTACAAAAGTTGTAAATTATGGAAGAAGTTTAGAGTTCGGTAGTCAAGGACTATATCTTGTGTATTTGGGAGAAATCGTATCCGTTAATATATATGCATTAGGCATATTAATTTAAGATTATAAGGCATAATCTAAGAAAATGTATTTTTCCAAGTAACTATATACTTTCAAGTGTATAAATAGAAGTATCTTTATTATTGGAATTTATGTGGGACTAAGTGATAAAACGAGTAAAACTCAAGACCATTTCGTTGGTGAAATCATACAAAGTTCGAAACCAAATCCAAAGTTCTATGTTCCAATTAAAGAAGTCAAAAATCTTTGCGACACTTTTAGATTCTGCTAATAGAAGCAAAAGTAAATATTTTTTAGACGCATATATTCTTGTTCTACTTCTGATTTGAATGCATGAAGTTGATGAGGAATGCAAGGCGACCTTTGGTCCATTGTACTTCTGATTAACACAGAACGATTGCCAAAACGGTAATGTTTGTTCTGTCATAAAATACAAAATTGGGTTCGCTTAACATATTTGCAGTTTCCATTTAGCTGCCAAACTCCGAAAATCGTATAAAGGTATGTGTGAAATAAACTATTTTGTACAAGTAGTCCTTTTAATTTGCACATTTAAAGAAACGGGGTTAAGTTTAAATAAGAACCGGTCAAAATATGTATGTGCTCAAGTATAGACACAGTTGTTGTTACGCTACGAGCTAAACAAAACATGCTCGTATAGAAAACGTCCTTTCCTCTATCCGCACGATAATTTCTATACAAAATAAATGGAACAACCGGAAACGCAGTGAAAACGGCTTTTGTGTTGATTTTTACGACTCAAACTTCCACCAGCCAAAAACACGCACACACCGACACAAATGCATGCATTGTGTTGCACGGAGCACTAAAGCGCAACTATCGTCTTTTGTGAACTAAGTGGCAGCCGAGGTAATGCGACCACTAACAACACAGCAGACAAACTGCCACAGACGACAGGTGAGCGCGTTCTTTCAAAGCATGCTGGAGGCTATGGCAACACACCATCCCCAGCCAACTGCAACAGCGAACCCCTAGCACAGCGACAGCACATCAGTGAATTTCGCTCCGCAGCCCATGCCAATGCAAGCGTTTTGAAGCTAATGTCGTTTGCATAAAAAAGTGTTAATGCTGCAATTGTTATGGGACAGCCTTTCACCAGCGTCAAACAGCCATGGCAGAGAGCATGGTTAGCTTAGTTGCCACTGCAGTTGGAAGGTAAGTACATACGCTGGAGATGCTTAAAGCTACTGCTGCGGCGGTTTTTACTGCTGCTTGGCTAACGACCATCGTTGTGGCGGTGCATAAAAATTTGTTTCAGACGTGTTGGCAAACAAAAGCTGTGTGCCACACACATTTCTATGTGCATATGCTGCACTATGTATTTCGAAATGAATGCACTTGCTTTAGTGGCTAGGGGCAAGGAACAAAGGTGTTGCACAGTGGCAGAAAAAGGCAGAGTCGCCACATACTATATGTATAACATAAACATATACACGTATATATTTAAATATATGAAAGCACTTTCGCTGTATCTATCGTATATGTGTATTTGTCTAATGTGAATAAACTCAGAGCAGCATACATTGTTAGCGGCTTCTGTGTATATTTGTTCATACGATTGTAAATGCTGAGAAGAATAAATGCCATTAGTGCTACCAAAGTGTATTCGTTTGTGCACTGTCCCCATTTTTAAACACGGCACCGCGTGCTCAAAACTGCAACGGTTCCCACCCTATGCCATGGTAATTTGTATTTTCACTTGAGAGCGTTTCTGGTTCGGTCTTACAGGTTACACAAAACCAGACAGTTTCTGGTCGATTAGCTAAACATTGACACGAATTTGATTAGTACGCATAGTCTTTGAGAAAATAGCAAATTTTAAGTAAGTAAATTGAAGTAATTTGGCTATGTAGAAAAACTGAAAGTTGCAGTACTTTTCAAGGGATTACATGGGCTTTCTGGTTTCAAAAAATGTAAACTTTTTATTACCTTTTTAAATTCTGCAACAACTCTAGAATATTGATCTAAGTTTTCTAGTTAATCCTAGTAAAAATTTTGGAGACACTGCCTTGAGAACTTGTGCACTCGGGGCTAGCAAGGTTCAGTGCGTCGTCTTGAATTGCGTTCTTCTCGAAACTGTGGATTTGAAGTCGGTTGGCAAGATTTCTCAAGAACTTGAACGAAAGTTCGATTACAACGATTCGAAAAAGAAAAATTTCGTGAAATTTTCGTTTTGTTGTAAAAATATCTGCCAAAAATCCAATTTTCAGTTTTTTCCTTCGTCAAGTTCTAAGGTTTGAACTAAAACACGGATTTTTTATTCACTTTAGATCCTGTAATGAGTTATCGTGCCATTGCGGTTGCATCGTTTTTCCGAAGGGTCAACGGAAATGGCCGAGTTTATAATAATTTTTCAAAAAATTTCAGAATTTCTTAGTTAATAGTGCACTTTTGTAACAATAAAAAATTCCAATAAAATTGTTAATTTTTTACATAAGAAAAAAAATTCTGTTTTTTATCCGAGAAAACCCATGTAAACCCTTAAGTAAGATATTGTTTTGAAATATTCTCGTCTGTAAAAACTTTCAACTTATGGCTAAATAATTACTTGTCGAGTTTTTCAAATTTGTTCAATAAGTCGCCTACATATATAAATTCTCCCAGAGGATCTAAACAATACATAGAAAAGTTGACTATTTGTGAAAATTGAGAACATTAAGGTCTTAATTTATTACTTATAACATCGAAAACAACCATTTTTTTTTTTTCAAATTACTTTTATACGAAGAAATATAAATATTATTCAACGTTTCCAAAATAAGATGCTAAAAAGTATTATATAGGCTCCCTGATATAACAGAGACGCCGATATTCATCGCGATCTAAGGAATAATATAACTGCCGGAGAAATAAGATATCAGGCAGGGGCACACTAAAATGAATATGCAAATGAGGCGGCGAGAGCTTTTTTCTAAACCATAGTTATTAAATTTCCAGTTAGGAAAATGATAAGTTGTAAAATATTAGAATTACTTAAACTATAAAATAAACTTTACATTAGTCCATAAGAGCAACTAAGGGACTAATTTTTTTTACGTATATGTCTGTGGCAAAAAAGTACCCGTAAATTGTGAATAATAGCAAATTATTTAATTAACCATGAATATTTATTTTGCCGCCTTTAAAGTTATCCCAACCAGATATAATACACTTATGCCAACGATTTTGTCAGTCCTCGAAACGCTTAAGAATTTTTCCTTCAGTGATTTTTGTTTTATCGCGTGTTGACTGATTGATTGAAAAGGGAATCGACGGAGTGGCAATTTCAGTTCAAGGAACAAAAAAAAAAATCACACAGAGCCCAATCTGGTAAATACGGTGGTTGACCAATGGTATTCATTGCGTTTTTGGCCGGCCGAGTAAGAAAGCATATCATAGTCAAAATATCCACCAAAATCATTCGAACGGACTCGCGAGAGATCTCGAGCTCTCTTGGCATTTCTCTAACACTTACCTGACGATTTTCAAGTACCATGTGCTTCACTTTTTTTTTTAATTTTCATCAGTTGAAGAGGAAGCAGTTTGTCCAGAACGAGGCATTTCTTCAACGATTTCTCTACCGTGTTTGAAGGCTTTGTAGCTTTGTATCGTGGGCTTTAGTTTTTGAATCAGTATAAGCCTTTTCCAAATTTCGCAACGATTCCACACACGAAATTTGGTTAAAAATACAAACTTTGATACAAATTCTTTGTTCGACTCGATATCTCAACGCATTACTGGGGTATACCGACTCAAGCAGCTGCTGTAAAACACTGGTAAACAGATCGCGCTCATATTTAGTATAATAATTAAGGAGAGTCCTAACAACTTGGTAACATACAAGTTTTTTTTTTGAAATATCATTTATCTGAGGAATTTCCGAATGCTTTTATTTCATAATGCAGGTCCGGCTTGAACAAACTACTAAGTAAACCATACGAGATGGTTCATTTAATTATATTGCTATTATGCATTATATTTTTTACTATTTTGCTTATATTTTTTTTTATTTTGAGAACTTCGTTTCTAAGCTCCTAATAATAATTAACTAAAGTTTGTGGTAAATTAATATATAAATTTATTATTACAATCATCCCATTGAAGAACTCTATCAAATACCCAAAATTTTCTTACTAGCTGTATAAAACACATACTATTATCTATTGACTAATGCTCACAAAAGAGTATAGTGGCTAATATTGAAAAGTAAAATGCACAAACGGCTTAAATAGTTATTGTTTCTTACAAACGTTTGACTTGGTCTTCGGTAAATACGACAGAAATGGATCTTAGTGCTAGCTTACAATTTAATAAATTATGAACTGGAAAATACATGACATAAAGGTAAGCTACTTATGTGTACGTACTTATATATATATGCGACATTATATGCACATCAAATGTTTCAATAGCTCGACGTAAACTCATGAAAACTGGAAACAAATGAAAAGGAAAACGAGAAACCAAACATAACACGATCTAAAGAAGCAACTGCAAAACAAGTAAGAACACGCTAAGTTCGGACACAGCCAAACATTAGGTACTTTCGCAATTTGAAAGAACTAAAAGTGTAATCTTAAAAACTTAGCTTTATTAAAAAGTTTTTATATGAATGCAGAAACAATTACTTTAAAGTCAATGGATATAAAAGAAATTAGTATATTGGTCATATTGTTTCTGATTGAAATTTTAAGCGATATCCATTAATTACTGTGCCAAATCGTAGTATTGTTCTTTAATTTTGACAATGCGACACACTCTGAAAGTCATGAGAGTAAAAAATAAACCAATGTTTGAAAATATCCGTGTTGGGTGTAAGGGAAATAAGGGTATGTCCGGAATTGTTTCATTATTTTTTGGCAATCACATTTTGTAAAACGCACGTTTCCAAAATAATTTTGTTGAAATATCTCTCCCATTAACTGAAATTTTCCGAGTAAGCTTGGCCATAACTTCATATATATTATATTGCGCATAAACAGTTTCTAGTATAGAAAGCTGTTCACCCATTTCCGGCATAAAATCTTGCTTATATTATTTTATTGATATATTTCGCTCTTTAACAGATATAATTGTATATTATAAATTCGAAAAAGCCAAATAAGCATTGTATTGAATGATTTAGAACTGATTTGATATATTTTATGAATTTTTAGATTATGCTCCATAAAAAATTCCAATTTAGTTCATTCAAAGCTCATACATTGGTCGCATTGGTCGAGGTATACGGTTTAGAGTCAACTAGATTTACGGATATCTTTATATTCACAGTAGGATAGGGCAGTAATATGTCAGAGGTGCCATTTTTGGTAAATTATTTTTCATAATTTCATACCTGAGAATATGTTTAATTATTTATATTCAAAGCAAATAAGCAGATGTCGTTCAAAAGGGCGTTCTTTCGAAAATGATGTGGTTATAGTCTGACTTTATATACCTTCAAGCTATGCCGTGAAAATTTAGGAGAAAAGTAAATTACATTCAATAAAATAATACGTTTTGATAATGTAGGAAAAAGAAATTTAAAATCCATCTGATCATCTTTTTGGCCATTTAAGTCTTAAATGAGCTTGAAGAGAATTTTAAGTTTTTTTTTTAATATAATTTATAATAAGCCAAATTATTAAACGTGACTCATTGTTGAATTTAATTCCTTCACAGATAGATAGGTAGACGAACGGACGGAAATTCGGAGTTTAATTCCGTTCTGGCATCCAAATCAGTTTTATTTAAGGGGTTACGTACGTTTCAGAGGTACAAAATAAAGTTATTTTTACGATTTTCTTTAATAAAAACAATCATATATTTAAAAAATGCAATACATTTGATACATATTTGAACAATGTCTCCTGAAATTGTGATATAAAAATGTTGAATATTCAGCTGTTGAGACCTCATCTCCCTGGGTGTCTAAAAAAAAATGCGCTCGCCGTGGACAGTATAATTTGTTATTGATTAATTTAATATTAAAAAACCAAACCTATTGCGTTAGTGTATATATAAATCTGGTTTTTAAACGAAGGAAATAGAAAAAGTTAACATTTTCATATTTTCTCGGACCTTGAACAAAAAATCTCATTTTTTGGTAAAATTTTCGCCATTTATTTCTTAAAAAAAAAAAATTAGTTGTAATAAATCAAAGAGAAAAAAATCCTTCATTCAATAACTAGATAATCTTATTCTAAAGAACTAAAGTGGTCCATAACTTTTCAAGAAATCGTGTCCACCGCTTTCAAAACCACAGTTTCGAAAAAAAAGCGTTGAGCGCGCAAGTTCTCAAGGTTGTATCTTCGAAACTATTACCCGTATCATCTTGAAAATTTAGAACAATATTCTAGAGATGTTGTAGAATTTAAGTAATTAAAAGAAAAAATCAATTTTTTGAAAGTTTCAAACCTACCTAACCCTTTAAATATGACGAGTAGTGTTAGATATTACAAACAACCGTTAAGTGAAAGAAAGCTATTATACTCTGTGCCACATGTTGCGTGAGTATAAAAACTTAAAATGGCACAGAAGAACGACCAACACAATAATATATGTACATACATATACATATGTTGTCAACTGCATATGAGCGAAGCGAGCTGCACTTGTCTGTTCACTTCATCACTATCTTTAAATGTGTGCGGCAGCGAAGTGTCACGTGTATAAAAGTAAAATCAAAGTAAAATGGGCGAAGGAGAAACCAACATTTCTGACTGTCGCTTTTGTATACCCTGCACGAACTAAACTTTATTTTATTGACAAAAATTGTTAATAATATTTTGTTTTGGACAAATGCGAAAATTTGGGCAAATATTTATTATAAGTATTTTCGTATAAAGCTTTTGTGTTGTTGTGAAAACTTAATAAAAAATATAAAAAGTGGCATTTAAAACTTTTTAGTTTTTTTTTTTTTTAATTTTCCACAATGTTGGCAAGCTTAATTTGGCATATATTTTAAGTTTTCATACAAGACATAAACATACTGAACTACATTGCACAAGCTTTCACAGAAAGCGCAACGTGCACTCATTCGACTCACCTAATGGGATTTTCTCGGTTAATGATGACGGTTGTGCTTGAACGCCGGTGAAATTCAGCCAAGTGCTCGCCGCATGCGTCAGCCATAAAAATGTGAAAACTTTTAATCCTTTAAGCATTTTGAATGCACATTCACTGCACTGCTCCTGCACTTTTCGCTTCACATACACTGCACCAACACACACACAAATGCGCTGGGCTAACATGCACAAGCGCCTTACTTGGCACGCACACACACATAAACTGAGGACAGAAGCAGTCGCACAGTCGCCTTTCAGCCTTACAGCGGCAGTGCTTATGCTGGCACGTACTGTTTGTTGTTATTTTTTGTAGCTTCTTGATGACGTTGCCATACAAAGTTGCAAAATACGTTGCTTGCATGTATACACACTTTTATGCAGAAGTGTAAATAACGGTCTCACTACTTTTAGCGTTATTTTTTACACGGTGTATCTTTGCATTTTTTAGTTATCTAATTTTTTGCACAAAACTTTTCAATTGGTTTTCACATTACACTTTTTTGTTGCATTATCTTTTGTCGGTTTTTACTAACAGCTCAGCATATTGTTTGACTTTTTTTCCATGTTGTTGTTGCTGAGCACAGCACTTGTGATTTTGTTAATTGCTTTTTATAACATTTTACAGCAAACACTTCAGTATGTCGCATGTGCGTGGTTTTCAGTTCACATACACTTTCACGCTTTTGTATATTTTAACTTTTCTTTCGTGTATCACATTCCACTTGAAAAAAAAAAAAAAAAATATCGCTAAACCAACAATAAAGCTAATTGGTCATCCTGCCAGTGTGGCGCTGATTCTGATCCGGCATATAATGAGCGGTTGTGAGGTGCTAATCTGTAAAGTTGTGCTTTTTTGTCGAATTAAACTTCGTTTACGCTCTTTTTGTCATTACACGAGTGTTTTCGTTAGTATAAAAGCTTGTTGTTATTTTTTATTGTTGCTTCTTTTATATTTAATTGAAAAGCAGCTTAGATTTGATCTGGATTTATTTGGAATGTTATGTTGGTGGTATTGTAGCGCTTGTAAGCTGATGAAAATAAGTATTATATTATTTGTTATTGGCTTTTCAGGGAACTCTGTTGGAGATTTCAGAGTAGCCTTTTGTAAGAACATACAAATAATAATAATAACCGTTAATAAATTTTAAGTTATAAAACTCAACAAGAAATGACATAAAATTGTAAATATTTAATCATTTAAGTTTTGTGCGTATTATTTGTATTCACTTTGGAAAAGAATATTGTACAAGAATTTATCTCCTTTATATTAAAATTACATTCATATAAGATTAAAACATTGTTAGTTTGGTTATTATATATTTAAATAATAGGTTACATGGCTGGCACATATAATATTACATCCCACATTGAAAACAGATAACTAGCCGAAGCTTTGTTGTGACGTGATACTCGTTTCAGCATTTTTGGTCCTAATTTGGAGAGATTTTTTAATCTAGAACAATTAAGTTTACAAATTTTATAAATCAGGTTTTATCTAAAATAATCGAAATGGAATAAAGAATAATTCGATCCAACAAATATCCATATTACAGTTGACTGAAATTTACTACCCACGCAAAAAAATTAAGCTTTCTTTCATTATATTTCACTTCCGAATTATTATTATATCAGTTATAACTAAAGTGGAAACAAAACTGGTACTGGTATCCGAATTATAGAAAACGCACAAAACACTACTGAGTTTAAACTGTTGAGCAGCACTGTTTAAAGTAAGAAAAGTAAAGTAAGAAAGAAATTGAGAATAAACAGGGTTTGAAGAGTAAAATCATTTCTTTAAGCAGATTTGCATTGAATTGCACATTCATGGCGAAATAATTAGACACTTCTGCATTAAGGGGTTATATACAGTAAGGATTTTCAAAAAATCGATTTTTTTTTGTTTGCGTTTTCTTAATATATATAATATATATGTATATATATTTCAATTTCGATCCGACGAATATTTTCGGAGTTATAGACACATTAGTGAAATCGCGCCGACTACATGTAAAGTCCTTTCAAAACTTTAAACTCGTTTTTCTCGAAACGGTGTTTTCAAAGTCGGTGAGCACGATTTCTCAGAAACGACTGAATCGATCGGTCAGAAATTTTTACACAAGCTTTTTAACTATATTTTTTAGCAAATAATCGGAGCTTTTCCCCATCTGACGAAAATTTCTTATTTTTATAAACAATTAAAGACCCGAATTTTGGTCGAAAATCGAACCTTTTGCTTTGAGTAGCCGCCATTTTGTCAAAAAATTTTGTTTTGCTAATTGCTTCTATCAGTCACTAGATTATTTATTGCATTAATGAAATTTATTTGGTTTTTGCATTTTAGATGATCCACTCCAGAGATATCGTGGTCATCGCAAGAGGTCTTTGTTTTGCGGACCCCTACAAAATTGGCAATATCAAAGTTCCCGATAATTATTTTTGGCAATAAAAAATACGTGAATATAGTTTATGGTTGTCGTAATATACCTGCCAAGTTTCAAATCAATAAACCAAATAGTTTGCTTAGAAAAAAGTTCTGGAAAAATGCCTTTTTTTCGACCTCCTAACTGTATATAACCCCTGTGCTGTTCAGGTTTATTAATATTGTAAATTTTAAGGCATTGACAAAAATGAAGCACTATTTTACAAGACAATAATATATATAATATATTTACATACAAATAAAAAAATAAAAATATTCCTGTGTTAAGTATATAACAATAAAAAAAAGCAATGTGAATTTTCTTTAATTTTACTAGAATTGTTTTTTAATCGTTTCGAACAATCTTTGCAAGTATCTAAAGAAAAAATTAATTAATCAGAGCTTCCTGTCATACAAGAGTTATTTGTGTTTCTTACAGTAACTTAAAGTATTCTTCTAGAAAAAAATGGAATTAAATCGCGAACATTTTCGAGCGATTATATTTTACGTCCTTTGAATCGGATTAACTTAACAAGAGTGGATAGATGAACTTAATTTAATTTTTTTGATGAAGCTCTATCAAAACCCAGTACGTATCGATGGTATGGTGAATTAAATCGAGGTCGTAGAACACTCCTGGACGGATTTAATGAAGACCACCCAGAATCAGTTGTTTTTCCGAAAATTATTGATGCTGTGCACAAACTAATATTGTCAGATCGTTACGTGACCTATCGTGAAATAGAGGTAATTATAGGCATTGGTGGGACCAACATATATTCAATATTACACGGATATTTGACTGTAAAAATTTGTGAATCGCTCTAAAAAGGCTCCTGTCGATTGGTAAGGAGAAATTACAATAGCTGTCCTTCGAAATAAGGAATCTAGGAAATCGTGAGTGATGATTAAATGTGGAATTATGCGCATGAGACTGAAAGAAAGCAGAAGTCATTGTTGGTGTGTTTCAAGATGAACTGAATCCAACAAAAGTTGTTTACACATGAAACACTTCCAAGCGAATGGTTGCCTGTTTTTGGAAAGCTGGACATATGCCAGAACACCTTAAGCCGGTAAACTCTGAATGATGCACAACCATTTGTTTTTCAAATGTCTTTTAAGAAATCAGGAAAACCAAGCACCGAAAAGGTTCACTCTGCACCACGACAACGCCAAGTCTTACTCATTGACTGAAACAACTGCACTTTTGGGCACACAAAACATCGATTTGAGGAATCGTTCTCGGTATATTTCTGATTTGTCAATGAAGGAGCTCTTCTTAATCTCGGCAACTTGCAAATTGTAGGCAACTGGTTTGAGCAGTAGCTTAAATTTATTAAATCTGATAAAATTATAGCAATTGTCGACGAGTCACTCAGTTGTCTAAGCTCAACGTACGGTTGCCATGCATATATAGTGACGATATATAAAAAGAAGACTTATCAGACTTAGAGAAGGTGTAGGCAAACCTAGTTTAATTAATTGGCCATACTTTTATACATTATTTACCAGATTTGTCATTTGTTTTTTTAGTTATCAAATAATCCTACTTTCATAATCAAGAATTCACAATACTTTTCTTATCAAATTTTATTCGCACTAAAAAATTATAAAATTATTTAAAGTTTATTTTAGGAGAAGTAGTTTTCTTTGTTTAATTATTGAACATTATTACATTTGCGCAATTTATTTTACGAATAATACATTTACTTAAATATATATTTATACCCTGAAAAGGGTATATTAAGTTTTCCACGAAGTTTGTAACACCCAGAAGGAAGCGTCGGAGAGCCTATTTATATACGCCTGTATATATACGAAGTTGTTCCTCAGTTTTTAAGATATCGTTTTGAAATTTTGTAAACGTCATTTTCTCTTCGAGAAGCTGCTTATTTGTCGGAACTGCCGATATCGGACCACTACAACATAAAGCTGCCATACAAACTGAATGATCGGAATCAAGGGCTTGTATGGAAAACTTTCGCATTTGACGTGATATCTTCAGCAAATTTGACATGGATTACTGCTTAAGGTAATAACATAATCTCCGAAAAATTGTTAAGATCGGATTACTATTGAATATAGCTTCCATACAAACTGGACACACTTACTTAATACTGCAAAGTAGTCGTATTCTCTCTAAAGTTATGCCCAGGCTATAAAAATATTGAACAAAATACTAATAATTTCCTTTATCTATTATATGTACAAGTATGTACACTTATATTTTGTGTGCTTATTTAAGACTTTCACTCATTATTACCACCTGCTGCTTTCGTTTTTGCATACGGCTTATCAGCACGGCCCTTTTAAGATCATTAGCAACACTTCAAGCTTAATTTAGCATGCAAATTAATATGTAGTCATTGCCAGTTCGCCTACGCAATTACCTGGCAGTTTATGCCACAGCCACACGCCTACTTATGCATATAGGCGAGCGCACTCCTCTTTGCATAAAGACCTGAAGACAAGCGTGTTCATACACATGCGGCGCACAAATACAAATACAAACTCATGTTTATAATATTAAATGGATACATAATCAGGCTGAAGTGTGCTGCCAGGTTAGCACGTGCAAATCGCCTCACGTTTCTGCTAACTCATCACAGCGCCGGGCCAGACACACTTCCGTTCCACCTCATTGCATCACGCCCATTGATCTGCTGTGTGCTCGCTTTGATGGACTGCCAGCATTTATAAACACACGATTAGGCATTTTGTTTTGCTTTGTTTAACGGCAATATTTCACTACGCATACCTGAATAAGTGCGTTTAGGTGTTGGCCCTGCTTTTGTTTATTTATTTTACTTTTTTTTTTAATACTCACACAATTTTACCCTAAAATCACACGAACTAAGGTTACACCATTTGTAATTTGTTGCACTCTTGTGATCTGTTGCTTTATTGCTTCATCATTGTGTCGTTGCTGGTCGCTTCCTTCGCACGCACGTGTCGCTCACACCTGCTTTCACACAAAATTTTACAGTTTGTTACTTATGCATGCACGTGTATAAATGCTTTAATATACACGTTTAGTGGTTGCACACACACACACAAGTGTCTGTGTGTGTATGTTGCACATAACTTTGAAAAGTCCGTATTAGCCTTTCACTCTCAGCTGCACGCTCCGCTTGAGTGGTTCTGTCGTCAACTCAGCACCCCAAGGGCACACCACTTATGTATTTCTCTTCAATTTACATACACATATAATGGCATATAGACACACTTTTAATGTATAGGGGTATGTATGTTTTTAGAATGTAGCCTTTTCTAATATTTCCCTGTTGGTGCCCCTTTTTCGCTTTGTTTTGAGAATTTTGTTTGTGTTTTTGTCACGTCGGCTCATGTATGTTATTTATTCAGAGTCCATTGGACTTGGCCCAACAAGCACAAAATATGAGAGTCAGTGTCAGCTTTGTCCTGTTGTCCTGTTGCGTTGGCCTGCGGCCTGTTTTTGTTGGTCATTGCTTACATAACTGCAACAATACATTTGCTCAGCGTTGTCATAGCCTTACTGGCATACAATTCTCATAGCGTTTGGTTGTTGTCACTGCAACCTATGTCGTGTTGTTTTCACGTTTTACGGCTGTAAGTTTATTCTGAAACACTGGCTGGCAGTTTCTCTTTTTGTATGATTTTGCTTTTAGAATTTTCTGTGTCAGTTCGCAATTATTTCAGCCTGCTTTTAGGCTTTCACTTTTTTGTCATCTTGTGAAAAATAATGCTAGCAAATTTTTTACACATCTTCAATTCCTTTATTTATCTGTATGCTCTACCACTTTTTATTTCTGGCTTTCACATGTGTTACTCGCATGTGAAGTTTGTGGTACTGTTTTTGTTGAAACAAATACTTCACCTTGTCACAGTTACTAACATGACATTTTGGACACTGTTTTAATGTATTAAACTCGGAGACATAAAATGTTTTGAGAAATTATATATAAATATAAATGGTAGTATTTTATGTACACTCCTCAGTTGCTAACTTTTTCCTTCAGTATTGTCAAAACTCAAATGTGTGGTAAGTGCTTAAAAGATATCCATGTCACGTTGCGAAATACCATAATCAAGAAGCGAAATCCGTTTAAATTAATTTATATAAATCTTTTTAATTGTATCGATCTTCACGTATGAGTTCTAAGTCATCAGAAGTCATTAATTATTCAACAAAAAGAAAGTTCTGTCTTATTTATGGTGAAATATCGATAACCTCTCATTAATCATTATAACATAAACTATGAAAATATGAAGTAATTTTTTTATTAATTTTTCTTGTTTTTATTAAATTTTTAAATTTTAAAACGTTTTAAAACACACCACATATTATGCACAGATCCCATAATATGTGTATAAAGCTGTCGTGTTGCAAAGGTATTTACATTATGCATGACAGCCGGCCGATGATCATAGGCAATTGTGCAGACTACTAATATTCGGTAATATGCACTAAATCCTCATTCTATAGCGTGAATACGTTGAATATCTCTATAGGAATGTTATATGTATTTAGGTCATTCCTTCCAAAGTTTACTTTCAACATTTTTTTTCGTTTTAAACATTTGCGAATACGAAAAAAAGTATAGTATATTATCATAAAAATACATATATATCCCAGCTTTTCAATGAGATATAATTATATTTAAATTTCCCGGGTAAATAATATTTAAAAAATAAGTATTTTTTTAAGGTGGTAGGACTATCCTTAATTACTATGCCAATCATAAGCGCGATATATCAATTAGTTTGCTTACAGCAGCTGCTTAAGCCAGTTCACCTTAGTACTGCTTTGCGGTTTTTACAATGGATAAAAATATTGAAGAAATAATTTTTCTTAAATTTTGTACTTCTGAAATAATGTCGTGTTCGGAATCATTACGAATGTTGGAAAAGGCTTAAGCTGACTAAGTTTTATCAAAAATAAAAGCCCACAATTGGTACCATGGCTTCAAGGGCGGACGATAGATCTTTGAAGACCCCTTCAACTGATGAAACTATTAAAACAGTGATATATAGTGTTTCAAAATAATCATGTAAGTATTGGGGAGATGGCAAAGGTGGTCGACATCTCTGCCGAGTTCATTCGAATGAGTTTAATGGATATTTTAGGTATGAAACGCGTTCTTACTCGACTCGTCCCGATAAAGCTGAATTTTGTTTTTAAAGTTTACCGCAAACATTTCTCCTTGGCCATGCTTGATCGTGTGAATTCCGATCCCGCAAATATGGAAGGCATTATGAAAAGTGTTTCGAGATCTGGAAAAATCGTTGCCATAAGTATATTACATCTAGTGTGGTTTACTTTGAAGGCGACAAAAAAAAATATTGATGAATAATTAAATATTTTGCTTTATTCACAATTTTTGGGTACTTTTTGTCACAATATACTCGTATAATAAAATTCTTCTTAAACTCAAGCAAAGATATTTTTGTATAATTTTTTCACCCTTGGTGATATAAATGATCAGCCGAAAGCCTCCGATGCTAACGCTGCGTTATCTTTAGTTTATGTAATAATTTTATTGTTATGTAAACTTTTATAAAAAAAAAATAAAAAATATAAATGATTAGCAATACGATCTGTGTCAATTTAGCCATGTCCATCATTCTCCTCAAAAAAATGGTCGTTGCCAGAAGCGTTGGTATCGGACTACTATAGCGAATAAGTAGCTGCCAAATAATGAACGTTCGGAATCAGGTGTTTTTTATTTTTTATTTAACAAAATACATTCTTTGAATTTCAAGCGGATTATTTCTTAAGCCAATTCTGCAAACTACGTAGAGATTGTCTAGATCGGAATGCTCCAGCATACAGCTGCCTTACAAACTAGAAAATCAAACATACAAGATGAACGAGCAATCTTTCATATTACGAGATATCTTGACCAAATTTCATACGGATTATTGTTTAATGCAACGTTGCAATCTAGGAAGCATTTGTTCAGATCGAGCCACAAAAGCATGTAGCGGCTACAAAAAACGACCCATTAAAATCAAGTTACTGTAGGCTTTTTTTTGTATTTGTGTATGGTAATATATTATTATGGCTCTGGTACAACCAAAGTTAGTGTTTTTTTATTATGTTTTAGGTCATTTAGAATTGCAAATATTAACCAGATTGAACAGGTGCCCTAAAATCGATAGCCATTATTTCCAGTAAAAGTGTACCAAGACGTTTAATTTCAAAAATTAAATAAAGGTAGTTGATTTTAAATTAGAGAACAAGAGAAGAAAATATATTGATTGCGTTTTTGCCTTTAAATTCGGTCATAAGCGTGGCTCGTTGCGATGGTGCATTATTAATGTGTAAAGTCCATGAATTTTCTTTCACAACTTCGGCTGTTTTCGGCGCATGTTCTCACACAAACGCCTTAATACGGCGAAATAGAATTCCCTCTTGACAGTTTGTTTCTCTGGAACAAATTCATGATGCACCAAACCACGAAAATTTAAAAAATAATGAGAACCAAATTGATTTTTGAACGGCTGTGACGTGATTTGTGTTTTAGTTTCGGTCTGTTTTTTTCACTCCTTTCGTCGAACTACTGGAGCTTCTCTCAATTAAAAGTTCCAAATCATAGATAGTTTGTAAAGGATTTCGCTTTAACGACCCTTAGTCTGAATAACAATTTAATATTTCATTTCGTAAGTATTCAAATTTTTTTTTATTAAAATATTATTTTTTTGTTATTTTACAAAAAAGGTGCTTGTGTTAATACCTTGTTCAAAGGTATTCGTAATATTTTACTTTCTTGTTATTTAACTCGATCTGAAACTTCAAACTACTGCGTGGCATTCGTGCTGCGACAAAGAAGTCCTCGCTTTTGGTTTTTAGAACTGATCCGATATGTTTTTAATTACTTCATTAGCTAGCTAATTAATCCATTTTTGTCCAATAACTAACACTACACCTCACAAGACATCCATTACTGTCTGCTTAAATAATTTAGTATTTTGTCCCCAACTGATTTCATTACTACCACTTCAAATATTAAGTAGATTTTCATGTACTATATATACACCCACTAAAATAAACTTTTCTTAATTTTCCTCTTAAATCTGCTGCTATACATAAATAAACACTTCGAACTATGCACCATTAAACACCCGGCTAACAACCTGTGTGCACTTGATATTCTTAAGGCCGTTTGCTACGGGCGGGTGCGCTCATAAAGTTCTGAGTTTGAGTGAAAACCCCATTTAATTAATTTAAAATTGCACTCGCTTATAGCGAATCCAATGCAAATTGCTAAACGCCTTCAACCTTTCGAGCTGTAGCAGCGACCTCTTTGACAAGGCAGGCGGATCTCGTAGGAGTAACGAAGTAAAAGGGCGGATGCCAGCAAAGAGGCACTTGACAACTTGATGTTGCCAGAGTTGAAAAGTGCAAAAGTGTTTGAATGCAAAGGGAGGGCGAGTTAAAGCTTAGACTGTGAAAGTTTAAGAGTGTACAAAGTTCTATTGTATATACCATCACTCACTATACC
>CM050323.1:143482541-143512300 GCA_027475135.1 Bactrocera correcta
AAATTTTACGAAATGTCAACAAGAGATCAAACTTTTTATTTCATATACCCACCAATAGGTGGCGCCACCAGAAACAGTTATATTTAAAAAGTTCTGTTTCTTTTGCGACAGACCTTGTATAAAGCAAGCTGGACGGACATGGCTAAATCGATTCAGCTTATCACGCTGATAAAAATATCATGACGAATCGAATATACCTTTTTCAAGGTAGAATGAGAGGTTTGCTCTCTCAAGTTTTTGTAGAAAACTACGTGAGACCTGTTAAAATAATATAAATTTGGTTAAGAAATTTCTATCTAAATTTCATTGTTTTCAAAATATTGTAGCAGTTGTTTTTTGCTACCCTTTTTAAATTAATTATTTTCCAATTGAACCCTTTCAGGTGGATAGGTTATGTTATTGTTCACTTAGCCCTTCATAAGTGTGCACAACTCACGTAGAATCTAATAGTTTCAAGCTATTTTGTTCTTATTGGTTTTTAATATCCCTAAAATATCCATTATATATGAGTGATGTTGTAAAAATGATACTTCGAAATAAATTAACTTCTTCACACACATTTTATAATTTTCACAGATCGCTATACACTGTTTCCCGAAACACTTATATTAACATTCTTTTACAGTTATCCGTGCGCACCATCGAAATGGACATGCCCACGATATTGGCTGACCTCAATTCTTTGTCCGTAGGCGTCGCAAACGACGTGACAAAATTACCATTCAATACATATTCATGAGCGTATACACAAGCGAAACCTTATGATGTGTTGATGTCGCTTTACTTGTTATTGCTATTGTTGTTCTTTATTTATATCATGCCATTGTGTTAAGGTAATAAAGAAAATTTAGGAAGCTGTAGCTGTCGATGCGCGTGTAGTGAATATTTGGAGCTGCCACCTAACAGTGGTCAAATATTGTAATATTGTATGCTTAGCGCGTAATTGCGGTTATTTAGTTGGTAATGACATATTTACGGTATGGTAGTTTCAGGCGTTGCTTTGCAGCCACTTTCAGCTACACAACCGGCGTGGCGCTGATAAAGATTTTGCTTTTATAACTTTTCATCTAATTTCGTGGGGGAGATTTCATGTTTCAGATTAAAAAAGTTTTAAATTTTTTCTTCAGTCATTTCTTTTCGGTCGCCATGTTGCTTTTATAGCTTCTATGGCGCTTTTAATTTCTTTTTCGTTGTTTAAATATGTTTTCATTTCCTGTTTTGGTATGCCAACTTCTGTCAGCTGACACTGATTTATTACTGTGTTGAAGGCGAAATGTTGCTGTCCCAGCATTTTTACGCTAATTTACACTGTCTTTCAGCAGACTGCAGTCTGCAGTGCCATGATGCTGATGAATAATGATATACTTATTTGGGTGGAATGTGATGAGTTTTTGCCTAAAAAATTATTTTTGTTTTTTTAAATTTTTTTTACGAGTTACAGCCTGTTGAGATTTTGCTAACGGCTAACTTTACTACGCAATCTGACAAGTAACTTTCTCCACAAAGAATTCAGGAACTTTTTATAAAAAATTAAAGAACTGGTTGGTTTTACGCGGTTGATAACGTAAGAAGTTAGGACGGATAACGATTTTTATTAAAAAAATGTAGTATTTGTTGGATGGAAATTAAAATAATGGTCTTAAAAACATTGTTCAATAGAAAACAAAAATTTTCCCTGTCCAGTTCGCTGTAGCGTCGAAAAATTTTTGTTAAGATTGAATTATCTTCTTTAAATTTTAGCGGTGGTACGTTAGGGTGAGTCAAGCCAAGTGTTTGTCAATGCTTCGAACATTTCGTTGATAGACATCTCTAAGAAAAGCGCTCCCAATATGGGCTCTTCATAATAAGATAGAAAATTTCATATCTCTCTTTCAACTACTTGAAAAAATTTCTTCCCTGGGTAGAGGTGTCTGTCAAATTTTTTTTAGAGGAACAAGCGAAAAGAACATATATTGTTTGACTCACTTGAAGAGTTTTTGTCGAAACTGAATTGTCTTCGTAAAATTTTAAACGTCGTACATAACATTAGGGTGGGCCGAAAAAGTCTATGATTTTTCTCCCATCTTACTTTAAAAAATTGTTTGATACACACCTGTAAGAAATGTTCTCCAAGTATGAGCTCTTCACCATCAGATAGAAAATTTCATATCTAACTATTTGCAAGTTTATTTCCTTTACTAAGTAGAGGTGTCTGTCAATCAATTTTTCAGAGAGTCAACCGAAAAAAACATTTGCTACTTTTGACTCACTTTAGTTAACGAACATACGATATTTTTGTTAATAATACTACATCATTTCTTCGGTAAGAAATTTAAATTTTTGCCGCCCTTCTGCGAAAAATATATGCAAAGCTTAACCTACGCCATGCACTAATAAGCTTAATGTAGATTAAGTTTTTATTCCAGCAAGCAAGAATTCAGAATTCCTGTTTCTTATAGATGTTCGTTTGTAACATTTGGTCCATAATATCTCTTACTGTCTGAATAAATTGTCAAAGTTGGTAGTTTTGTTTGATTTAGATCTTCCTAACCACTTAAAAGTCATACTCATTTTGCTAAAAAGTTGCTTCGAAATTTATATTTTTTTAAGCCAATTGTTTTAGAAAATTAAATAAAACATATTTGCATTTATATTATTATTTTTTTGTATAGACCTAAACCGCTAAACAATATTGAATCTTCCAATATTGTAAATTTATCACTTAAATTCCAAATGGTAGTGAAAGCTTTCAGTTACTGAAAGCTTATTTTCTAAAATAAGTAGGATCATCGTTTTCTTTCTACTTCCAGATTTACAGCCTTGAGTCCAAAGGGAATATGCATAGTTTTTGCTGCAACTTATTCGAGCTTTAAGCGTCGGTACGAGGGCTTTAAAAATTAAAAATACTCTAACCACACAATGAGGACAAGAAAACTTAAATCCAAAGAAGCCAGAAACTTTAGATTATCTCGCGCATAGCGATATCAAAACATAATTAATTTAGGACTGAGTTCATGGAAAGCATTGTTGTTGTTCAAATATACTTCCAGAAAATCTGTGTAGAAAGCGAGGTTATACTTAAGAGACCTAGGACTCTTACAATCCTGAAAATATCCGAAAATTTGTTGCTGTTTCATTGAAGTTTTTTTTAATGTTTAAGCTTGTAGCGTAAGGTAGTGTATTTATTTTTATTTCATATAATTAGATTGGTAGTAAGAGCTCCCTGCATAACTTTTTAACTTGATTCTGAGCCAGGTCTTCACCCATAACCATTCAATCTCAGTTTCTAGTTGCGTTATCGAAACGTAAAATATATTTTAGGGAGAATTAGAAGTAGTCCGTTTAACTGTGTACTTGGCTTTAGGGATCCTTGCTTCGACCTGAGCACTGAAAGTAGTCCATGGAGCTTTATTTTTCAAACACTTACACAAACGGTACATTCGAACAAATGGGAATATTTGTTCTAAATTTTATACTATTGTAATTGACAACACAAAGTAAAAAGTGCACACTAAATAATTCATTAAATATGTAACTCAAACGGGCTTGAAATCAAAACACATTTTGACAGGTTCTAAAGCACATTACAAAATAATTGCTATTCGAATCACTTAATCCATGATGTAAACATTACTTCTTCTTTGAGCTCGCGCTAGGCGTATGCAGCCACGAACCAAAAGAGCAATGGCATATGCTCATTCTGTAACACTGAGATCGTACTATTATTCGGCGGACGAACGAGCGTTAGCCCACTTGACCGGGGATCAATGTCGTGTAAACACAATTTAGAAATTTATGTTGCTATTTAAAATGGAGTTGAAACGGGTTAATTTTTTTGCTATTTTCTGCTAAAACACGCCACATTTGAATTGTGGGCAGTTGATAATATATTTTTTTAAATTTTGAAATTATGTTTTTGTTTTAGTAGAACTTTTTTGGTAAAAACTTTTAATTACTTTAGATAAAAAAAATGTCATCACTTAATTTTAATTTTTGAAAGAAAACATAGTTAGCTTTTTATTGCTGTAGCTTTCACTAAATCTCTTGATGTTATATGTACTAGATTATTATAAGATTGCAATTAATTGCTTTGCTTATAATTTACAAATATGTAATCTGTGGTGGGTTTAACTTTTTATAGCATTTAAATTTTTATTCTTATGTGATTATTTACTATAAATCACACTGTTGCTATCAACTCACTTCGTCACAATCATATTTTTATGCACATGTGGTTGAGCTTTTTGTATTTTTCTCTACACCCATTATTTAACTTTTGTGTTACTTGAACATATTCAATCTAACTAAGTATCACAATCTCACTTTTCTGATTTAAAATATATATTTATAACTTCTTTATGTATGTATTTCAGTTAAGCTTCAATTTTCTATGGACATATCTCTTTCTACTTTACTGTGTATTAGTTTGCATGACGACACTTATTTATGCATGAACTTGAATTCATCATAAATCTTGCTTACACCTCCTTACTTCACTATTTGAAATAATCTTTGAAAATCCTACTCCCATTTATTTTAGTAGTATTTTCTTCATCACTACTATGCTCTGTGTTACTACCACTGCCTTAACTTTTTTCAAACGTATAGCGCCAACCTAAGCTGACGGAGCAAACACGGCTTCTTCCATGCTTTTTTATATGTATGTATATACACGCACGTGTTTATCTCTCGGCGGATTTTACTTTCAGTCGATTCACTTAAGTGCGAAGATTGTGCACACATTTGGCAGCGATAAGCCGCTTACCATTCATTGCATTGCATTTACATAATTTGCGCGTAATGAAGGATTAGCACACGAAAAATAAAAAAAAATATAAGTAAGAAATTGAGTGGAAACATAAGCAGTAGACCAAAGTGACACACACTTTTGTGCAAACAAAAAAAACTAAATAAAACGCAATTGATTTTGGGAAGACAAAACTGCCCACCGCTTCCTTTTGCACCACCCACACATGCACTCACTTTATTTTGCGTGAATTTCGCTGCTTAACGCTTTCCACGTCAGCTTTGTTTACACTTTTCATTCGAGTGACACTCTTATGCGTTTAAGCATTGTTAAAGTAATGAATGCATTAATAAACACTGTGAATTGTAATGATTATTGTAGGTACTTTAAATGCGCGTACGAGTCGCACTTCTTCCGCTTGCTCATCCGTTACAGTACGCGTTCTAATAAGTACTAAAAGTACCTTAGAAACTCATCGTAGCTTAAACCCCGAAAAACTTGCATTCATACGATGCTTATTAGTTGAGGCTGTGCATTTGTGCGTGTGTGTGTGGTTGCTAGCCAATATTTGCTCGTCAATTGGATGCTGTGTTTGAATGCTGCACTACACCAGTTATGCTGGTTGTCATCAGGACCCAGTGTGCCGAAAGCAGTTGAGTGTTGAAACATTGTCGTGCTAACGAGCCTAATACTCGGCTCAACTCGGCACATTTTCATGTAAGTACGAACTTCAACACTCTCCCAAAGCCCGGCATAAACACACACACACCTGTGCTAGGCTATATATATTCTGCTTCGTCTGTTTTGTAATAACCAATGGCTATACGCCTCCTGTAAACCCGAAGTGGTGGAATTTATTTTTGATGTGCTCGCGCCCTTCATTTTATGCTCCTTTACAGCGCTTACTTTTTAGTACTCTCCGGCAGTTATTACTTATTGGCTGGCTGTGCAAAAATATTTGAGAGAGCGCACGAATGAATTTCATATTTACTAAATAATTGTGCAGCATCCACAGGATGCCTTTTTAGGTCATTTACTTTTTAGGACATTGAAAATGTTTATTAATATCGGAAGTAAGTGTAAAGTGTTATGACAGAAAAGCGCGGGAAGGTCCCTACGAAAATAGTTTTCCTATACCTATTTATGTTTCGGAAAAATATATACAATCGTTCAACAACTCGCAGTAAACCATTCAATCATATAAGAAGAATTGAGTAGAGTGTTATCTTAAGTTATACTTAGTAACTCATAGGTTATCCTTTTACGACCTTTCAGCACATTAATATCATTCACTCACAGTGCGAACTGAGAGAAAGTGCCCGAGACATTAGCACAGCATCCACTGAATGCTTTTTTACAAAAATAATTTTAGTACATTGAGAGCAATCACTGAAATGCTCGTGAAATGTGATCCAAAAGTTTTAGTCTGATAAAAGCAACAAGAGACTTAGAGCACGAGAACGAACATTTGAAATATAGATGGACAGCATCCACATGAAGTCCTCCTGCATTACTTTTAGTGCATTGACATTGTAGGTTGCTAAACAGAATAATATTTTAAGAGTAAATACGAGAGAACGTATACTCGCTCTGTATATGTGGAATCTGTTTTGTTGAGGCATGCTGTTTAGCACTTTTCTATTACTCGTTAAAAGTTCAAGGCAGTGTTGCGAGTGGTAATACGAGAAGAAGGGTGCGATATCAAATAAAGTTGCACTAGATAGCATTGCACAGCATCCAGAGAAGTCCTTTTACGGGATATATTTGTTTATCATTCATAAATAAATCATTCCGACTTAACATCCACACAGGATCCACTGGCTCTCTGTTACTCAGACTTGCTCTGAAGCAAGTCGAAATTGGCATATGCCAGCAAACAACAGAAAGCATAAAAAAATCATATATTTCATTTATTATAAAACAATGACGTAGCATTCATAGAAAGCCGTTTTACGATATTTATGTTTTAGTACATTTATAATGTAAATCAGCGAAAAGAAAGGCAATGTTAGAGAAATGGCGCGAAAACATACTACATCTGAGTAATCATCAATATAGTGTGCTGGACCATGTTTTCAATCACTCCACATCATTAGTAAAATGGTGCAGAATCCACACGATATTCTTTTACGATATGTAACTTTTAGTACCTTGAAATCATTTCGCACAAGTGCATGTCAATGAAGAAAAGGTAATATGAGACAAAGATATTTATTATAAAGCGCGGCACGGTACATTTAAAAAATTGCCTTGAAGTAGCACATCATCCAAAGGATCCAACTTTCTGGCCCTTACTTTGAAGCATATTGTAATCGCGTTAGTAAGTACAAAGAGCGGAGATGTAGGATGATGTCGTAAATTGTAGTTTTTTTAAACCGTATTGACCATAAACCGTGAGCTCTTATGCGAAATTTCTCATTTTTGAAATCATTCAGAGGAAAGGAGAGAGAAACTATATTACATGAAAAGTAGTGAGCACAAATTCCAAAGGGATACCGTCCATTTTCTCACATTGCAATCATTCGTCCGATAAAGAGAGTGGGAGCGTATATTAAAAGTTTACTTAAACTGACACAGCTTCATGAGAATCTTATTTCCTGACATTTATCGTAAAAGAAAACGAGAACGTAAATTTTAGTTTTCAATAAAATCGTAAGCTTATAAGAAAAACAGAGAAAGAAGAGTGGTACGTAAATTTTAGTTTTTCTCGATAAAATTGCACAGCATCCACAGTAAACTCTTCTCATTTAGCGGATTGAGTTCATTCAGTCACTGTGGATTCCAGGATGATATGAGAGATAGTGGGCGAGAACGAAATAAATTATTACGAGTAGTTGCACAGCTTTCGTGTTTTAGCACATCCTAAGCGTTCAGAGAGTATTGTTCGTGAAATGAGTAATAATGTCAGAGAATAATCGCAAAATTAACCCGGCATGCATGTAATTGTACGATATGGTTCTCCTGAATAATTGTACAGCATCCACAAAGTATTTTTTAACCAAACTCTAATTTTATTTGAGAGAAAAAAAGATGAGTACGGAAATTTTGGTTGTTTTGAGAGGATTTCCACAGCATCCAAATAATGTATTTCTACGATACTTGCTTTTACGAGCATTGAAACAATTTATAGAACTTCAGTAAGTAGCAACACACAAGAAAATGGGAGAGCGCGTAAGTCTAGGGGATAATACAAATATAAGAAATAGCGCAGAGCCATGTATTTGAGCAGTAGCACAGCATCCACACGATGTTCATTTTCAACTTGAGAGTCTTTCCAAACATTGTAATTTTAGAGACGGTATATCGTGGTCAGAAGTTCCACATAAGAATAAAGGGAGGAAATAATTCTACGAAATTTAATATTTCTCAAACATCCGAGTTCTAAATGTCTGCAAAAGCAGTCAACTTTAAATGCCTTCTGATGGACCGTATATACAATTTAAAAATAAACAATTTTCGCTCATTCGCTCTTACGTTTATCAGGAGTAAACATAAAATAAGTCGAATATATTAAAAAAAATTGTAAGTAAATTTTATTTTTAAGGTCGCAAATTCAGCACTAAATTAAGAAGTTCTAAATTGAAGCTCTTCGTACTAAATATGCGTAGGTTCATATATATTAAATTTCATTTCAATATGTGTATTTTTTTTAAGGTCATGTTTTATATTCTTATAATAAATGTCTATTATCTTGGAGGAACATTTAAAGTTTACGTTTCATATTATTCATTTCATCAAAGCATGTTCCTAAAATTTTTTTTTTATTAATCAATTTTTAAACAAAAAGTTCAAGCAATTTTACTCTAACCCCAAATCAATTCATTTCACTCAATGCTGATGTTTTCTAGTGAAAAGATAAAATAATTATAAAATTATTTACATAGTTACTTTGGTTTAAAATTTGTTAACATTTTGTTTACTGTTTCGTTATACTTTTGATAGGACGTTACGCCGAAAATGCCAATAGAAAACCTTAAGAATGTTAACCGCACAAATGTTAAGGTTAAATAACAGCAAGTCTAAGAAATAACATGTCTCTATTTACTTGTAATTTTCAATGGTAACTTGAGGTAATGTTAATTTGTTAAATGTTAAAGAATATATTTAACATTTTCAGGTTACGTGAAGTGCACAGTGATGCTGCAAAACATTAGCTAACATACATACATACATACTTCCCCCTAACAGTTCGGGGTTTCGATTTCAAATAATACTCGTACTGTGACATTCTGTTAAAATATTCTGATGGAATGTTAAAATATTTAACACTAATGATTTCTTATTTAAGCAATTGATGGAAATTTCGGTTAACATTAGTTCGTAATGAAATCTGAGAAGAATGTTATATTTTCTGCGAAAATATTGGGATATTATCCTACTTAAATTGTAAGACGATATGTACTTGAAAGACAACAGAGAAATGTTAGTTACAGTACGCTCAAGCAAAGTATGCTGGTCAGATTTAATTTTAAAGTAAAATAAACATATATATTTCATAATGTCAACTGTTATTTGTGTTGACATTACAGCTCCTTTACTATATATATATATGCTTTTAACGGATATGCTATTGAGTTTTATCAAAGATTTTGATTACCACTGAGATTAATATACAATTTATGGAAAGTATTTTCTCTATATTTTATGTAAAGTAATTGCCTTTAAATATCTGGCGTTGCTAATGATAGAACCCTAAAAGTGGAAAATGTTAGCGAACAGCTAAAAGATTGACGCACTGAAAGTTGACACTACATGTTGAAATTTTGCTTCAGATTAAACTCATTTCGTTTATTTTTTGTTGCCAAGAAAGTTCCAATATTCATTATTATTTAATTTATTAATATTATTGAATACTTTAAAAACGGATTTTTTCTTGAATTGATTGCTTTGAAAATACTTGGCATTCAATTCTAATTTTTTAAATTAAAAGCTAGATCCTTCTCCACCTGGTTCTTCCAACGGACTAGAGCCCTTCTTTCTTCTCTGTTTCCTTCGGCGGGTACTGTGTCGAATACTTTCATAGTTGGAGTGTTTTCATTCATTCGGATGATATGACCCAGCCAGTGGTGCCGCTGTCTTTCAATTCGCTGAACTATGTGTGTCAGTGTCGTCGTACATCTCGTACAGCTTATCGTTCCATCGACTACGATATTCACTGTTACCAATACACAAATGACCATTAACCTTCCCCTGAATCTTTTTTCTTGAAAACACGACTAATCAGATTTGTCATCATCCATGCATAATCTAGCAGGACGAGGATGATGAGTGACTTGTAGAATTTGATCTTTGTTCGACGAGAGAGACTTTACTTCCCAATGGCCTACTTAGTCCGAGGAAGCACTTGTTGGCAAGAGTTATTCTGCGTTGGATTTCGATGCTCACATTGTTATTGGTGTTAATGCTGATTCAAAGATGGTATAAAAACAGGAGATATCTCATCTTGTCCTCATTCGTTACTAAATCCATTTGCTTCGCTTCTTTATACATTCCGGAAAAAGCAGATCCAACGGCGCGCTTGTTGAGGCCAGTGGTATCGTACACCATCGGCGTATGTAGTTGCACACTCTTATAGCAGATTGTAACTTCTCTATTCAGCTCTCCAGCTGTAGAATGAAAAAATCGCACGATAGGGAGTTGCCTTGTCTGAAACCTCGTTAGGTATCAAACGTACCGTCGAAGGCGGCTTTGAAATCGACGAAGAGATGTTGTGTGTTGATCACTGATCCCTTCCAAGTTGTGGGGTATGGCGAATATTGGTCAACTTTTGATTTTTCAGGCCTAAAGCCACTCTGACAAGCTCCAATCATTTAGCTGGTAGTGGACTTCTTTCACACATTACGTTTGATAGATACTTATACGAGTATGTCGGCGCTGGTCATGGGGTCTCCCTTTTGTGGATTGAACAGAAAACATTTAAAATCCAATGGTCGGGCGTAATTTCTTTCGACCATATTCTACAAAGATGCTGATGCATGCTCCTACCAGTTATTCGCCGTCGTACGTGATAGCTCTTCCGGCTAACCATCGGCTCCCGCCATACTGCTATTATTTAGAGGGGCACTTGCTATTCGAACTTCTTTATGGTCGAGCAGTGCAACGTCTGTTCCATCGTCATCGATTGAGGAATCGGGTTCACCATCTCCTGGTGTTTTGCTGTCACTGCCATTCAGAAGGCTGGAGAAGTGTTCCCTCCATAATTTTAGTATGGTATGGGCAGCAGTCACTAGATTACCTCTGACTCACCACAAGAGTATTCTACTGTCTTGAAGTATTCTGTTGGTCCCCGTATCTTTTCGTAAAATTTTGAATTCTGTTGGCCAACTTGTCAAGCTCTTCATACTCACGTTTTTCGGCCTCTCTCTTTTTTTTGTCTGCAAATGCGTTTCGCTTCCCTCTTCCACACTCGGTATCTATCTCATTGTGGTTGATTGTAACGTTGTGAGGTAGGTCTGCTTTCTCTCCGCTGCGGCATGGCACTCCTAGTCGTACTAGTTGTTCTTTTGCATTTTCCGAAAACCAATGGTTTCGGTTGCAGGTGTACGTAAGGAGTTTAAAATGCCGTTCCACAATTCCTACAGAGTTGCTGGCGAGTGCTCTTGGAGAGCAAGAGTGCAAGTCGAGTAGAATATCGTTCAGATGTCTGTTGTGATTCCAGCTTCTCAATGTCAAACCTACCTTGTGTTTGTTGACGTGCGTTTGCGTTTGTCTGGGCTGTATCGAAATAGTGGTCCATGTCGATGTTAAGATCTCGGAGCGCACGCACATCTCAAACACTTGAGACGTGTCTTCCGTTTATCATAACATGATTGATATCGTTGGGTGCTTTTCGATTCGGAAACAGCCAGATGACTTGATGAACTTTCCTATATTGGAATCTAATATTACACATAACCATATTTCGGACCTCGGCGAAGTCGATCAGCCTCAACTCATTTGGGGATCTTTCATCATTGATGCTGAATTTCCTAACCGATATGCGTTAAAATCGCCAAGGACTTTGATAAAGTGGAGATGCAGTCCTAATAAATACCCTCCAAGCACTCATTAGAGACATTTTTGGTCAAATAGTTCTTCGAACTTCGTTTCGATACGGATTGTAGGTAAATGTTCATCCACCGGGATGAAAGCCAGAACGCGGCGACGGAGTGTCTCCCACTCCGAATTTGTTTAATTCTTTACACTGAAATGAATACCACAATGTTCAACTCTTATCTGTCTTTGTTCCGTCCGTCGCACATTTTGTATAGCAGCGATTTCAGTCTTTACTCTTATGAGGACATAAACCAGCTGAGCAGTGGCACCTTCTCAATTAAGAAACTGGACATTCCACGTTTGCTGTGATCGTTATCAAAAGGGGGGTTTTTTTTCCTAGGCTGTTTTTTACTTTTCATTGGTTGATTGTTTTACGTGGCGGGTCCCAAAGCCAGCGCACAACCCTTGGAAAGAATGAGCTCTCGTTTTAGTTTGTCTTCTTGTAAATTATTTTTGTATCTACCCAGAAGATACTTGGCATAAAAGCTGAAGTCGTATGTTCTTTGAGCCATATGTTGGAAAACTTTTCTGGCTACTACTTAGTGAATGGCTTCATCCTCCGTTGCAACTAAATGCAATAATAATTTATTGTTACTAGTTATGAAAGTTGATCAATTACTAAGACTATGCAAGATCAATGGCTGGAACAAATATATCAACTAGGACACTGTTGCCTCGCTACAATAGGTATAAATATAACGATATTTAGAAACAATAATAAAGTTTTGCATTCCTGATCTTGTCTTTTCCCATTGATTTGCTTTGGTAAGTCTAGGCGTAGTGACTATCCAATTTTACCACCCACACCAGTTGAGAAGTTGCAGAAAGAAATCATTCTCACCCAGCGTTCATTTTATAGGTTTTGGCATAGTAACATATTGTAAGCCTGGCAATAGTCCGGTTACTTCCATCTACAATGCCGCCTTTCCGATTCGCCAAGGATTACGTGCACAAATTTTTATGATGATATCTAAATATTTTCTGAAGCTGCGAATTACACAGACAGACAGACAAACAGTCAGTTGGATTTCAATATCGCTTATCATCCCCATCAATTATAGAAGTAAATGTACTCCAAGTTTAACTCGTTAATACGATTCGTTGTGCCTATTTTATACCTATTATTATATTTATTTTATGTCTGAAGAAATATACATACATATGTATGTCGTAACAAGAGCTTATTAAATTTCACTCAATGTGAAAAAAATTTAATGAAATGCTGATTAAAAAAGAAGTATTTTCTGATAGAATCAGTATAGATTATTGAATTCCATGAAAATCCAACCATTGTGCTTTTTGCGTCAAATAACAAAACTCTACCAATATAATACCTTTAAAGGAATTTTTCGTTTTTTTATATGTGAAAACTTTTCTACCTGCTCTTTTTTTTCGTCGTTAAAAACGAAAAGTGCTTTCTTTATATGAATGCTTTAAACCGATTGGGGTAAGGAAGTAAGTTGGAAATAATTTGCCAATAAACTTTTTAAATCTGCATGAAGCGTAAGTAATAAATATGCGCGTGCATTTGTTTGTTTGTTTGTTTTGAAACATATTTGAAAAAAAGGCAAAACAGGGAAAAGTACTTTTAAAAACTTTTTGACAGTTTCAAATTTCAATTTGACTCATTTATTGATTTCAAATAAATTGTGCGTAGGCACTAACTCATAACACTGGTTTTGCGAAAATTTATCGGTAACAGTTTCCAGAACTCTTAGTAATGAATGGCAAGGTGGAAGTTACTTTTGTGCTGCTTTCATATTTTTATACCCTGAACAGGGTATATTAACTTTGTCACGATGTTTGTAACACCCAGAAGGAAGCGTCGGAGACCCTATAAAGTATATATATAAATGATCAGTATGTTGAGCTGAGTCGATTTAGCCATGTCCGTCTGTCTGTCCGTCTGTCCGTCTGTCCGTCTGTCCGTCTGTCTGTATATATACGAACTAGTCCCTCAGTTTTTAAGATATCCTTTTGAAATTTTGCAAACGTCATTTTCTCTTCAAGAAGCTGCTCATTTGTCGGAACGGCCGATATCGGACCACTATAACATATAGCTGCCATATAAACTGAACGATCGGAATCAAGTTCTCATATGGAAAACTTTCGCATTTGACAATGTATCATCACCAAATTTGGTATAGATTATTTTCTAGGGCAAAAATGTAATATCCGAGAAAATTTTTCAGATCGGTTAACTATAACATATAGCTGCCATACAAACTGAACGATCGGAATCAAGTTCTTGTATGGACAAATTTCACATTTGACAAGATATATTCACGAAATTTGGTATATATTATTTTCTAAGGCAACAATATAATCTCTGAAGAAATTGTTCAGATCGGTTAACTATAGCATATAGCTGCCATACAAACTGAACGATCGGAATCAAGTTCTTGTATGGACAACTTTCACATTTGACAAGATATATTCACGAAATTTGGTATATATTATTTTCTAAAGCAACAATGTAATCTCTGAAGAATTTGTTCAGATCGGTTAACTATAGCATATAGCTGCCATACAAACTGAACGATCGGAATCAAGTTCTTGTATGGACAACTTTCACATTTGACAAGATATATTCACGAAATTTGGTATATATTATTTTCTAAGGCAACAATGTAATCTCTGAAGAAATTGTTTAGATCGGTTAACTATAGCATATAGCTGCCATACAAACTGAACGATCGGAATCAAGTTCTTGTATGGACAACTTTCACATTTGACAAGATATATTCACGAAATTTGGAATATATTATTTTCTAAGGCAACAATGTAATCTCCAAAGAAATTGTTCAGATCGGTTAACTATAACATATAGCTTCCATACAAACTGGACACATAGTTACTAATAGAAATGCACCTGTGAAGGGTATTTAGCTTCGGTGCAACCGAAGTTAACGTTTTTTCTTGTTTTCTTTAATTTTTTCATTTTCGTGTGTTGAAAGCCAAAACTTTTAAGGTAAAATCAATTTAACGCATTTATGACGAAAATTCAATTTGGAGCACAAGAGTAAAAGTATGTCACACACATGTGTTGTCAATACACTTCAAATATGTGTATAGACATATATATATGTGATTGCTATTTGCAAGTTTGCATGAATATACGGTGTCGAAGTTTGGAAGCGAAATGGCTGCATAGCGGCTTTTATGCTTTATTGTATTTCATTTTACTTTCCACACTTACCAACTTTGAGTTTTAACTTAATTTGGCAGCGCAATGTTTGGCATTAACTTTTTCACGCAACGGGAGTGGTACGTTTTTGCCACTTTGTGGTGCTCGATTTAGCAAAAATTCTACACTTTTTGCACATAAATGTATATGTATAGCTTTTGACAGCACAGCAGCTTTTGATATTCCTATGCACAGAAAGCGCAAATCCATCAAGTGACATTAGGTGTTTTTGCAACAACAAAAACTTGTGTGAAAGTATGGAAAAGCGCGCAAACGTGTCAAGGTTTTTATACTCAGCATAGAAATATGAAAAGTTGGAGCACAAATCCTAACGGGAAGGTTTTGTAGGTCAGAAAAAAGATTGCGAAACAAGAATTTTATTGTATAATGGACTAGTATGTAGGTGTGTTGAGTGTGAAATACGTTCGCATACGGGTTGAACTATCGTTGGTATAAAATATTAGGGTGTCTGTTACCTCTCAAGTCTATTATATTTTTGCAACTGCCCCCCGAAGTTTCCATTTTAGGTGTTAATAAAGAATCCAATGTAAACAACCTCTATATTTTTAATTTAAGCAATAAATAAATAATTTTATTTAGCCAATATATTTTATTGTGATATTTTGATCTTTTGCAATAAATATTTCCTTTCAAAAAAATAAATAAAAAAGTTTAAAAATGAGTATTCAAATTAAAAAATTTGCTACAAAAAATACCTTAATAATTTTTTCATAAAAACATAGCATTAAAAGTTATACGCAATTAAAGATATGCGTCGAATACACTGTATTTTTATAGTACACCATGTGGTATGAGCAACACTGAGTGTGTAAAGCCATATGACATATAAATTTAACTGAAATTTTTGGAAAATGTCATTACAACCTTCTTGTAGAGCGGTAAATTATGTAGTAGAATATAATTTTTTAAATTTACAAATTTATTTGATAAAGTATCAAACCAAAAAATCACATGAAATATACATGCGAAAAGAAATATGATTTAGGCACGGTTTAGTTTTTTGAAGATGTTAGGGTAAAAACGGTAAATTCAGGCCAACACAACAGTCAACTATGGAAACTACACACACCCTAGCATAAAATATGTCCAAATGTTGACATATTGCTGTAGTGGTGTGAACTATTTTTGGTACAATGTTTGAAAAGTTGTGACAGGTTGTTCAGTCAATTTCTACTTTGTTGAACTTTGGTGTTATGTGCCACCTGCTATTGTCAATTTTTTACGCGTTTCTTGTACAATGTAACAAATAGCAAAATACTCAACAAACTTCTGTTACAAGTTTATAAGTGCTTCATGTTCTGTTTAACCGAGGAGAATGATTTGCATTACAATGTATGCGGAAGGTTTAACACTATAAGCATTTTCAGAAGTGGTTAATTTCGAAATTATTTTTTCCATGCAACCATTATTTATTATTGTGTGGGCTTGGCTTAAATGAGCAAAACCATTGTTGAGCTTTGTTAAGGGAAAACAAGGTTTATAATTTAGGTATAAGTAAATTAACTATTAATTAATTAATGAAAAATTTTAAATACATACATAGGAAATTAGCAAATAAATTATTTTTTGCTGCGAAAAGACTTTTATAGTGCATTCCTAATATTCTCTTAAAATAAACTTATAAGTACTTTTTGTATCCACCGGTATCGGAACACTATAGCATATGATGCACTATAAATTAAATGAACGAAATAAAGTGTTTATAAGAAATATTTTGTATTTGTGTAGGGTACTACAGCTTCGTCTCTGTGATTGAAGTTTTTTCCTAGAGGAGGGATCCAAAGAAAATGTGGTGTTAAATCATTTTATTTTTCCCATATATTTTGTATGGACTTTTTTATCTTTTGGAACTATTTATCTCCAATGTACGGAAGTTGTAATTATAAAACTTTCAATAGAAATATTCGCATAACTAATTTTCCTCTCTACAAAATCTTAATGATTTAAAAAAAAAATTCTTTAAAAGTTATACACAACTCAACATATGCATTACTGTACTGTATTTAAATAGAACACCGCGTCGTATGAGCAACACAGGATGTAATTATAAGTGACTTGTTTGAATTCTTAGGTCATTTTAAATCTAATTTTCAATTCATATTACTTTTAAAGGAATGATTTTATGATAAAATCATACCGGCATTGTTTTGAAGAGCAAAAATTTTGTATTAGAGGATCAGTGTTTCAAAGTTATAGATTTACTTACTTAATGCAAAATATCATATGTTATTTACATAAAGAAAAGTCGTATGATTTTGCCACGTTTGAAATTTAAGGTAAAGAAATTTTGTTCGCAAAATTTGCTTATTAGGAGTGGAATGTTAAAATTATTTTATAAAGAACAGGTTTTGATATACTGTCTTGCGCTAGAATATTTTAATACAACATAATACATATGTAAATGATTAGCGCGATGTGCCACATCCGTTTGCCTATATGTCAGTATATAGCCAAACTAGTCCCTTAATTTTCGTGGTAATGATCCGAAACTTGGCACAGGTTCATTTCATCCGAAGGAGCTGCTTAGTTTGCTGCGGAACATGTGAACAAGTGAAAAAGTCCTGCCCTTTTGATGAGACGTACAAAACAATACTATATTTTTTGCCAAAGAGATGGCAAGAGAAAGTTTATGGAAACTGATATGAAAATTTGACGACGGGTTTGGCACCGCCCACTTTTTGGTGAAATCTCATATCTTGGGACCAGACGGACCGATTTCGTCAAAATTTAGTAAATGGCATTTTTTTTAATATTCTCATGTCACGTTGGGAAAATTAGTGAAATCGGGCAATAATCACGCCTACTTCCCATATAACACAATTTTTAAATCCACTTGATTCGTTCAGTTTCCTGTATAGAAATCAAATAGCTATTAATATAGCGGGATAATACTTCTCTGACAATGGTATGTCTGTATGTCAAAAAAGGGTTGAATCAGACCTATACTTTCTTTAACCCTAATATACAAATTTTCAATCTTCGGGGTGTACCGCATATGTCGGCCAATATGTGAGTTATCCCTATGAAAATAACAGTGTTTTATTCTTAACAGTGTATCTTTGTGCCAAGAATAAATAAATTTGAGCGAAAACTTGACTTACCTCCCATATAACTTATAACATGATTTTCAAACATCTGACTGACTTTACTCGATATGATCAGTTATATGTCTGCCAGCATATGAGTGACATATAGTAAATACATATATATTTAATTGCTTGGATTTCCTCCAAGGGGCAAGAGTATAAAATGTTCAGTTGCACCCGAACTTAGCCCTTCATTACTTGTTGTTTTTGTTTTCATACTCTGAAAAGTGTATATTAAATTTCCCCTAAGGAAGTGTCGGAGACCACATAAAGTGTAAATATGGCATATGTTAAGCGTAATGAGGCAAAGTAATTTCGCTATGGCCATCTTTCCGTCTGTCTGTATATACGTAAACTAGTATAGCAGTTTTTGAAATATCGATCTGAAATTTTGCTCACCCCTTTTTTTTTCCTCAAGACGCTCCTCATTTTTCGGAATCACCGATATAGGACCGCTGTAGCATACAGCTAACACAAACACTGAACGATCCGAAGAATATGATTTTCATACAAACCTTTTTCATTTAAAAATATACAGCCACCATATTTCGCACGAATTAATTTTTAAGCCAATTTTGCAATGTCCGTAGAAATAGTTTAGATCGAAGTGTTATGGCATGTAGCTGACATACAAACTGTCCGATCAAAATCAACTTATTATAAGGAATCGTTTATATTTGTGAAGGGTATTATAGGTTCGATGTAACCGAAGATAACTTTTTGTCTTTTTTTTGGTTTCTTTAACTAATTACTAATTAATGAATGAGATCGTAAATTTAAATTAGGCTCACTAGAAAGGGGAAAAAACTTTGAAATAAAAGAATTTACATAAATCAAACGGCAGTGTGTTGTTCTATTAATATGTGGGTAGGTGCAATATGTGAGTTAGTATACTCCACTAATATAGCTTATGTTTTTTGGTTCAAATGCTTAAAAAGTAGCATTTCTATGTCAGTAGAGACGAAATTTTAAATATGCACATATTTTGAAGAATGTAGAAAAAAAAAACAAGAAAAACTTTTACAAAATAAGATATCTCAATTAAAGAATTAAAATATATTTTGAGTTAACCAGAAAGTCGGATAGAATAATGCCAGCGAATTTCCTTCCTTCATACTATATTGACATCGCCTAATAATTATTTTGCCAAATATAAAAGCCACATTTAAGGCTATTATAGTAAAAATCATTTGTTAATACTTCGATGATAAGTTATGAACAGCCATTAGAAAATAACTTAAAAGTATCAGGCTTTTTCATTTTGAGACTAAAGTAGATAAAGTTCGGCCAATCATTTGTAAAAATACATATGTATTTATTTACGTAAGCCACGTGCACATACATATGTGCCACGACTTTTGTGTTGCATACCTCGCAGGTTTCCGCTGCAGCAAGATCAATAAAGTTAGTATAATGAGTACATAGCTTCTCCAATTACACTGTTCATGTATACAACTCGCTGGCTTTAGTCATTGTGTAGAGGTACATTCATATATATGTATGTATATATAATAGACATACGCTTCCACATATGAGCAAACTCATTGATGAACTGCAATTGTGCATTAGTCAATGGTGCTCATACACGCTTCGCTAACTTTTATTTGCTATTCACACTTGCTTGGTGGAATACATGTGTACGGTTGTGTTAGCTCCAAAGTTGCACGACACACATACATGTGTGAATTTGTATCTTTACTCCTATACAGTTGTGGTCATTTAAGCGCAACAATTTGCTAAATTCAAACTAACTGTATTTTTCGAACTACTTTTGATCTGTTGCTAATTCTATATTATATGAAAATAGAATTATATTCTGTGGAAACTGTAAATAACAGAAGTTTTGAAAGTATTATTGAATTGAAAAGGCGATTCTTACATATATGGAAAACTTAATTTTTCATGATAACTGAAAAATTCATGAATTCAGTTCATCATTACTGCACTCGCTCGGAATATATTTAAATTTAATTTTTCAGAGACTGATTTTATTCCGTTCAATATCTTTAGTATTTAATTAATAATATTTTAAGCTAAAAAATTTTACTCATACTCCATGTCCCCTTAATATTATGTTCATAAAATTATTGCTAAGTATGTTTTATTTGATAATGAATTTTTTTATTAACAGCTAAGTTACACTTTCTTTATAGAAAAATTTTGTTAGCAAGCATTATTTGACCACTACTGTAAATACCATTGTTTACATAACATATATGCAGTTGATATTTGCTGACTCCGATAGCTGTAGCAGCGGAAGCATAGAATCTTTACACATTGTTCGGTGTACGCCATTCATCTTTGTCTGCTTCCGTTTCCCGTTTGCCTGCTTACTCGAAGCTTGCAATGGCAAATCGCAAGACTAGTATATGCACGTTCCAGTAGCAGCAGTTGTACTTGTCATTTGTGAGCCACCTCCGCCTCAGCGTGAATTCCCATTAACACCTTGCTTTAGTCATTGAAAACATGTAACTTTGTAACTTTCAAACTACCGCTGTTTACCCGCCAGCGCTTTGTGTATTCACTGTTGCAGCGCTTCCACCACCGCTGAACGCGCTGACACTGCTGACGCCGCTGGTGCTACTGGTACTGCTGCTGCTATAGTTGAGCCCTTTGTGTTGAGGTGAAGGTTGCCTTTTTGCAGCCTTTGATTTAGAACGAATGAAGGCAGGGAATTGTGCTTTATTGCAATCAGCGTTTTTACGCTTTCGTATGAACACTCCATTGGTAACACATATGTATGTACATATTAGCATATACGCTTTGAGAGGTGGTAAAATAAAAGAAAAGTTGAATAAAGTTAAGTCACTAGACGATTGCATACCGAACTTGTTGCAGCATGAAGCTGAATGTCAAAGCATTGAATAAAGAGAATTTCCAATGAAATATACGTTAGAGCAATGCCGTTCGAAGTGTATGGGTAAGAGACGCGTCAATGGCAAACTCCATTCAAAGGAAATTAAAATATAAATAATATTATGATGTTATCTATGTAACGGGTGATTTTTTTGAGGTTAGGATTTTCATGCAGTAGTATTTGACAGATCACGTGGGATGTCAGACATGGTGTCAAAGAGAAAGATGCTCAGTATGCTTTGACATTTCATCATGAATAGACTTACTAACGAGCAACGCTTGCAAATCATTGAATTTTATTACCAAAATCAGTGTTCGGTTCGAAATGTGTTTCGCGTCCGTGTCCGATGAGCGATGAGGCTCATTTCTGGTTGAATGGCTACGTAAATAAGCAAAATTGCCGCATTTGGGGTGAAGAGCAACCAGAAGCCGTTCAAGAACTGCCCATGCATCCCGAAAAATGCACTGTTTGGTGTGGTTTGTACGCTGGTGGAATCATTGGACCGTATTTTTTCAAAGATGCTGTTGGACGCAACGTTACGGTGAATGGCGATCGCTATCGTTCGATGCTAACAAACTTTTTGTTGCCAAAAATGGAAGAACTGAACTTGGTTGACATGTGGTTTCAACAAGATGGCGCTACATGCCACACAGCTCGCGATTCTATGGCCATTTTGAGGGAAAACTTCGGACAACAATTCATCTCAAGAAATGGACCCGTAAGTTGGCCACCAAGATCATGCGATTTAACGCCTTTAGACTATTTTTTGTGGGGCTACGTCAAGTCTAAAGTCTACAGAAATAAGCCAGCAACTATTCCAGCTTTGGAAGACAACATTTCCGAAGAAATTCGGGCTATTCCGGCCGAAATGCTCGAAAAAGTTGCCCAAAATTGGACTTTCCGAATGGACCACCTAAGACGCAGCCACGGTCAACATTTAAATGAAATTATCTTCAAAAAGTAAATGTCATGAACCAATCTAACGTTTCAAATAAAGAACCGATGAGATTTTGCAAATTTTATGCGTTTTTTTTTTAAAAAAGTTATCAAGCTCTTAAAAAATCACCCGTTAAAAGGTCTTTAAAGAATTTAATGTGCGTAACGGGTTGACAAATTTCATCAACTTTAAACAAGGTATAACATGAAATACTTTGAGAATGAGAAATAAAATATAACAATATACACCACAATTGAGCAAATAAAATCAAATATTCCTGATTTAAAAATTACGTGCACTGCGCATTTAAATAGAAAAAGAATATATATCAGTGTATACACTAGTTGACTTTTTTACGCGGAAATATGACGGCGCAACTTCTCAATAATTTTTTGGCGATGCCTGATTAGCTTGCACATTTGCTCAATTGTGTTACAACATCGATTTCGTTTATGCATGTATGCACCAAGCTAAAACCAAATAAAAAAAATTTCGAGTATTTTAAATACCAGTAGATTTATTTATCAATTAACGAACATTTTCAGAAGTATTTTTTATTTCATAAGCGATAAGTAGAATTATAATGTTTGTTTTTTGTGAAGCTGTGAATATTGTTTTTTAAGAAAAAAGAACAACTGACTATTAAAAAAGCTGTGCTTCAATGGTGGAACGAAAGGATCTTACATCGGTCAGTTGCAAATTAAGCTTAAATTTTTTTTGGGTCTGTGAAAAATTGTCATGAAACATCAGTACTAAAAGATCGATCTGAGCGATGATTCGTTTTAAATAACCACGTGGGCGAAAGCGAGATTAACTTTTACGAAAAGCAAGATGAAATACTTTACGTTTGAAACATGTCATTTAAGGCTATTACTATCCGCCTTGTCATCCCAATACTCAAATTTGAGGTCTGGAAAGTCCTATTTTGGATTGGCTTTTGTAAAAGTGGTGTTGGGCACCTAGGAAATATGGACGCGAATTTGTATATATACATTGGTTCTGGCCGTTCTGATGTAAAACAACAATAACAAGCACAAAGCAAAGACGACTATAAAGTATCTTAGAAGTCATCAAATTGAAACTTTGGAATGGCCCCCTCAAAGTCCCAATATTAATCCTTTCGAAAAGTTGCACATGTGATGTTTAGGTCACGGAATGACCTAGTCGGAGTTTTATAAGGGTATCCCATAAAAACCTTATAATTTTAGTTTGTTTCTAATGCTTCTTAATTTTACTGACTACAAATTAAGTTTAAACTAAACATTTCATAGCTGTATTGGTCAATTGTGTCTACTCCAGATTTTGTAGAAATATAAAAATCGGTTATTTCCGACAACCTCTTGGATGGTTTTCAATAAAATTTTTCTCCAATAAAGTAACCATTTTATACTTTATAGGAATGAATTGAACAACGATGATATCCATCAAATAAGAAACGACGGTTTAGTAGTGGTAATCGTCTTATTACTTCTCATGGTGTCCATCGATGTCATATTATTATTCAGTAAAAGTAGTGCCAAATCTCGAGTTGTAAAAAAGTTTTATGTTTGTTATATTTCGTCACTTATTTTCGCCACTTACTAGATCAAACCCTACCGATTTGTCTTGGTTTCGTTCCGGTTGTGCTGAATCTTTTCCTAAATATATTTGAAAATGTTGACAAAATTTTGTACGAATATCCGCAGCTACCTATGCCTTTATTCCGTATTTACTTGGTATGTAAACTAAGAATGGGCATCTGCCTCAAAAAATAATTAAACGCTCATCGAGTGTTACGTTTTCATACGGACGTTAGCGGTAAGTTAGCTACCCATTTATCGTAAAAATCCCGAATTGGAGGAAGTTTATTATATACTCTCACTCAGCGATTGTCTCTGTTAACGAACCTCAGCACACAACTTACTTCTACAAACCTTTTAAGTGATATTACAACGCAAAATATTAGTCGACCATGAACTTCATCCAAAAGATTGCGGAGGTTTTCTCCGTACGATCGATACACGCTTGTTTCTAAATAATATGCATTTTAATAAGTACATATTGTATAAATGTATCATTTGAACTACCTCCTAAAATCAGAATACCCAAAAATCCATTCAATTCTATTTCATAAAATGGTTTATATTTCTCTGCAATTTTTTAAGCGTCAGGTCAAATGATACTTTTATATATGCTTCATATTCGGTGAACTGAATATATTATACTATAACCCGGGGTGTCGTCAAATATAATATTACTTATATCAGCTTCAGCAATACTTCACTAGCAATGTACCATACATACTTTTCAGAACATTCGCCATCTGGTAATTCTTCCAATGCATTTTCATCGTCCTCAAAATCACTATACTTATCAATATCCACAATGTCTTTCATTATTGTCTGCTGTATTTGGCTTTCTGTCAGACGACAAGTTTGCTGAATCAGACAATACTCCATCGAAATCAATCAAAATACTTACCGATCCTCGGTTACGTTTAATTTTACAAAATATCTACAATGTCTGTCATTTTACATAAAAATTAATTGGCAAAAATTGCGCGAAACTTCCTCTTGCCACTTTGAACAGCAGATGGTCACTGAATGACCTTATGTTGCCCACACGTTAGTTTTGTTTCTGCCATGTTTTTTGTCAAATTATAAAAAATATTATGCATTTTTTCAAAGCGACTTCACTCAATGCAGGAATTCTTAAAAGAAAATTCCAAAATTTTGCGTCATTTAATAAATATAAGAAAAAATAACATAAAATGGTCAGGAAATGACCTTAAGGAAACAGAAGTGTTAAAACAAAGGAGTAGGGGGCCTACGCTCATCGTTCGATTTTTATACCGGCACCAATAAAACCCTGATAAATCACTGGTTCAATTTTTACAAATATACTAAGGAACCTGTGTACCAAGTTTTATCAAGATATCAAAAACACTGCATTCTTTTTTTAATTAATTAAATTAAAATTTCTTGTTTCTCCTAATATTGGAAAAAACTCAAATTCTCAATTATAAAATCACAAGTCAAAATCTAAAATTCTACTAAAAATATATACCCTTAACGTCAACAAAATATTTCATTGGGCTACTTCGAAATACCTCGAAGTCGTTTCCTGTGGAATACGCGGAAAAATTATTTGTAAGTTGCCATCCATACTTGAGATAACCGCAGGAATTGAATAAACGCCGACTATAACGAAACAAAGTATTTTCTATAGTTACATTTTTCCCAATAAACGGCAACTATATTTGAAAAAAAGAAACGTTATTCTTGAAAGCACTGAAATATATTAAAATAAATAAAAAAAAATTGGCGAAGGTTTGCAATTCAGTCGTTAAGCGACAATAATTCTATTGGAAGATATTTAAAGTAAATATTTGTCGCTAAGGCCTCTTCTCAGCCCATGAGGAAATATGCAATTGCCAGTAAATAAAGTTTGACATTATTGCTTTGCTTGCAACAATTTAAAATTACTCGTGTTACCATAAACTTAACACAACAAAATTTTTATTACACAATGACAATATATTGCAATAAAAACGAAGACTTGTATAAGTTATACAAGAGTAGCATAATACATGGATGAAACCATGAAAGAGCACAAACGACAAACGAATATGTGAGTGCAGCTATAATTGCGCAATTTCTGGCACACATGCAATTATTTATGTCAACATGCACACACACGTATGGATATTATACCAAATAGTAATGGCAAATGAAGAGAATACAAATAAATTGTAAATTACACACACAAACTACTAAACTGCTTGTGTTGCATTGTTTACCATTTGTATAATATTAAATCATAGTCGCTATGCAGGCATACGAATATTTCAGAAACAAGTTTCCGCTGAGTAATTTGGCGCTTTAGATGCGCAGGACAGAGTTGGCAAAATCCCCAACTTACTTTTATTGCAAATTTTAGTGTGATTTTATGCAGTGCAAGCTTTTATGCAAGAATATGCTCCCAATTGACCCGTTAGTTTGACTTCTTGTTCATTTATGTAAACACATATGCATTTTGAGAAATAAAAGCTCATCATGCATAATTCATTGGATACACGAAAACAATACTAGACAAATTTTCGCGCATTTCTTCCACCACGAACTCATACAAATGCACATATTTTAGATACTACGTTGCAACAGTTCAACTGTACATAGGTTAGAAATCTTTAGAAATGTATTTTTATGCAAATGGGGAAATATAATATCATCATGAAGCCAAAAAAATTGCGGCGGCACGGCAACAATGGCCAAATTAAGCTAGTGTTGTACGATAACAATAGAATGTTGATGTGTTTTTTTCTCTATGGCTGTGTTTATCGTTTTTGCAGTTTCCAAAATAGTAAAGAGTAAGGAAGACTTAAACCGAATGGAACCATTTACAAGATCCCGTCTCAAACTCGAAACTATAAAAGAGCGCAGTTTTGTTTTGGGAGCAAAAACCGTGTGTAAAGTTTCAGATCGATATCAAAAAAACTGAAGGACTAGTTTGCATGTATGGAGATAGACAGGCGGACGGATATGGTTAAATCGACTCAGTTCGTCAAGCTGGCCTTTGGGCTAAATATTTTATATTGTCTCCGAAATTTTCTTCTGCGTGTTACAAAAAGATCTAAAGCTAGATTTTGATCGGACAGAAATATTTTTTCAGTTATTACAGCTTTGCCTTGAATAGTAATCAGTGTGGAGAGAAAAGGACACGTGGAAAATTTAAGAGTAATATCTCAAAAACTGGGGGACAAGTTCACGTATATACAGGCAGTCGGACAGATAGTTTGGCACGGCAAAATCAACTCAGCTATTCTCGCTGAACATTCATATACTTATTTTATTGGATCTCCGATGTTTCCCTGAGGGGGTTACAAACTTCGTGGCAAACATAAGCCTGCTTAAAACAGTATAATTTTTTTTTACTTCGCGTGTTTTTCCTGTAAGTTGGTTACCGCTGGTGACATCTATGCTAAATTTCACGTCAAAATATCCATTAGTATTTGAGATACGCGTCATTTTGTGAGGCTCTAAAAGTGAATTCTTCGCTTTTTGCTATATCTGAATTTATTGAACAAAAAAGTGCAATAATGCACCATCTTATACTGCATTGGTTATTCGTGATCGTTTCGCCACATTATCAACTAATATCGTGCCGCAACCAGCATAATCGCCTTATTTGTCTTCATGTAACTTCTGGCTAGAAATCAGATGGACAAAATTCACCTTTCAATTTGATCACAGAAGTCCGTCGCGTAAAGATACAGCAAATCAATCAGCACTATTATCTTAAACAAAAATATTATACCTTTTGCAGGGGCTGATTTCGGACGCTTCCACTTATTTCACTTGCTTTCATTACACATCGAGATGTTTATTATTGAAGTTCAGTAGACGAATTCTTCTACAATATCAATATTGACAAATTTTTTTAAAAAAATATATTGATTATTATATTATCAACTCAACAATTATTATATTGCTAAGATTTAATATTTAAATGGGGTTGTGTGATCATGCATCACATGCATATTCTCCCAAGAGCCAAGAATTGTTATTTGTAGGTGCGTTTAATTTTCTTTCTTGCCAGTTCGGTGGGATGTCTGAAATAGTAAGACTTTGTTCATAATTTGAAAATTATTAATTTATGCAATATGCGAAGATGCATTATCGTGTGTAAAATACAGGGGTTCTCGGTCCATAGCCTCTTTTTACGAATAGCTTCGCGCAAACGACGAGGACTAAAATAGTATGCCCTGTCGACAGATTGGCCGCTCGTTAGGACAGCAGAGTGCATTACACCTCGAGAATCGAAGACTTGGTTTTTTCGGCTTCGGCTCAACTTTGCCATGATATTCGGTCGACTGATCATTGGTTTCCTAGTCTTCAGCATTGATCCAAGAGTAATTTTGGAACTAATACTGGTTTTACTTTTCTTTGGCACAAATAATCCTTCAACATGGTTTTCATGATCGTTCCGATATTCCAACGATGCCAGCAAGATTTCTGAGTACCAATTTCTTTATTTTATTGACGTTGAAGTTGATGACCGTACTAGATGCGGTTAGTCGTTGAAGGGTCTCGACTCTCTTTGAATAATTTGAACAAATCAAAAACAATTGCTCGCGAAAAATAATTATCACCAAAAGCCTTTTCCAACAGTCTGAGTGTTTCGGCAACAGAAATTTGATTGCGCACACAAAATTTAATGGAACTGCTTTTTGATGAATAATTTCTATTTTATGTCGTGTTTTATTTATGAAAAGTGATGTTAAACTATTTTTTTTAAGTGCTGCTGGTCATGCACCAAGAAGAAAGTATTTTCTATTGGGATCACTTGAATACATTTAATACTACTCTTTGTTCACTCCTTCTTCAGATTTTTCTTTTTATACTCTTGCAACCAGTTGCTACAGAGTAATATAGCTTTGCTCACCTAACGGTTAGACATATCACCTAATACTAAACAAGATAGATATAGGATTATATATATACTATGTATAAATGATCAGGGTGACGAGTAAAGTTGAAATCCGGTTAACTGATCACACATCCGTCTGTGCAAGCTGTAACTTGAGTAAAAATTGAAATATATCGATGAAGCTTGGCAGGTTTCTTAATATAAAAAACAGTTCGAGTTCATTGATGGGCATAATCTGACCACTGCCACGCCCACAAATCGCCGTTAATCGAAAACACATAAAGTGCCATAACTAAGCACTTAATTAAAATGTGAAACTCATATTTTGGAAAAGGGGCGGAGCCGCGCCCTTTAATAAATTTAATGTAAATATCTTCTAAACCACTAGAGCTACAACAACGAATTTCGCCCAGCACATATACTACATCAACTCCTACCCATGGTGTAAAAATGAACGAATTCAAATGAAAACTTTATTTACTTCTCATATAACGGTACTGTTCAAAACTACTAAAAGCGCAATACGTCATAATTAAATGCGTCAGAAACGTAAAAATTTGCCGCCGGGATAGCATGACAAGGCTTTATAAGGATCGGTGTAAAGTCGGAAGATGGGCGTGGTACCGCTCACTTTTTGGTGAAATCCCATATCTCGAGAGCCCTACTTCCCATATAACACAATTTTAAATTCCACTTGATTCGTTCGGTTTCCAGTACAGACTAAACTTTGCACAAGTAATGTCTTTAGTGTATGCCACTTCATGACAAAAAATTGTTCAATTCCAACCAAAAATGGTCAAGACCCCAGGTACCGAATATATGAACCCCAGTACCTATAGTTGACTTTTTATCGAAAATATCGGTCAATGTGTGAGATATGCAATAGAAATTCAGACATAATCCTTTTAATGCAGTAGTATCCAAAATAGGTGGAATCGGGTCAATACTTCGCTGAGCCCCCATATACCTAATATAACGATTATCGAACTTCCTGGTGTCTTTATTTTGGATATATCGGCCAATATTTGTGTTATCTCAATGAAAATTTCAGAAAGTATTTTACTGATAACAGTTTATCATTGTCCCTAAATAGAGACAATTGGACAAAAACTTGACATAACCCTCAAATAACCATTACCTGTATTTTCAAACATCCGGTTAATTTTGTATTATATAAAGACTATGTATAATAATTTGGATTTTCCAAAAAATCTTATGACGAATATATATGTAGTGTATGTGTGTATGAAATTGCTTAGATTTCGATCCTCTGGTTGCCTATTTACATCGTATGGTATATCCTTGGCTTTGATTTCTGCAAATTGGAGGAATATAAAATGTTCGGTTGCATCCGAACTTAGCCCTTTCTTACTTGTTTATAATGAGAGCTTACATTTCATTTCTGTCCATTTTATCTTATAAAAAGTAATAATTATTTTTATTATAACAAAAAATAATAGACTTTTATGGTTACCATTTTCAATTTTATTGAATATTTATAA
>CM050323.1:143513300-143584081 GCA_027475135.1 Bactrocera correcta
AGCCATGTATTTGAGCAGTAGCACAGCATCCACACGATGTTCATTTTCAGCTTGAGGCTTTTTTTTCAAACATTGTAATTTGAGAGACGGTACATCGGGGTCGGAAGATCCACATAAGAAAAAGGGAGGAAATAATTCTACGAAATTTAATATTCCTCAAACATTCGAGTTCTAAATGTCTGCAAAAGCAGTGAACTTTAAATGCCTTCTGATGGACCGTATGTAGAATTAAAAAATAGACAATTTTCGCTCATTCGCTCTTACGTTTATCAGGAGTAAACATAAAATAAGTCGTATAAATTAAAAAAAAAAAAAAAAAAAAAAAAAAACATTGTAAGTAAAATATATCTGAAAGGTCGCAGATTCAGCACTAAATTAAAAAGTTCTAAATTGAAGCTCTTCATAGTAAATATGCGTATGTTCATATATGTATGTATATATATTAATTTTTATTTATTTATGTGTCTTTTCTTTAAGGTCATGTTTTATATTCTTATTATAAATGTCTATTATCTTGGAGGAACATTTAAAGTTAACGTTTTATATTATTCATTCATCAAAGCATGTTTCTAAAAAATGTTTCTTTTTATTAATAAATTTTTAAACAAAAATTTCAAGCAATTTTACTCTAACCCTAAATCCATTCATTTCACTCAACGCTGATGTTTTCTAATGAAAAGATAAAATAATTATAAAATTATTGAAAATTATTCACTTAGTTACTTTCATTTAAAATTTGTTAACTTTTTTTTTTACTGTTTCGTTATACTTTTGATATGACGTTACCCAGAAAATGTCAACAGAAAACCTTAAGAATGTTAACCGCACAAATGTTAATGTTAAATGACAGCAAGTCTAAGAAATAACATGTCTCTATTTACTTGTATTTTTCAATGGTAACTTGAGACAATGTTAATTCGTTAAATGTTAAAGAATATTTTTAACATTTTCAGGTTACGTGAACTGCACAGTGATGCTGCAAAACAATAGCTAACATACATACATACTTCCCCCTAACAGTTCGGGGTTTCGATTTCAAATAATACTCGTACTGTGACATTCTGTTAAAATATTCTGATGGAATGTTAAAATATTTAACACTAATGCTTTCTTATTTAAGTAATTGATGGAAATTTCGGTTAACATTACTTCGTAATGAAATCTGAGAAGAATGTTATATTTTCTGCGAAAATATTGGGATATTGTCCAACTTAAATTATAAGACGATATGTACTTGAAAGACAGCAGAGAAATGTTATTTCCAGTACGCTCAAGCAAAGTATGCTGTTCAGATTTAATTTTAAAGTAAAATAAACATATATATTTCATAACTTCAACTGTTATTTGTGTTTACATTACAGTTAATAAGACATATGTCTGTACTCTGCCACAGCTCCTTTACGAATACATTTAAAAGATATGCTTCTAACGGATATGCTATTGAGTTTTATCAATGATTTTGATTACCACTGGGATTAATATACAATTTATGGAAAGTATTTTCTCTACATTTTATGTAAAGTAACTTTCTTTAAATATCTGGCGTTGCTAATGATAGAATCATAAAAGAGGAAAATATTAGCGAACAGCTCAAAGATTAACGCACTGAAGGTTAACACCACATGTTGAAAGCAAATGTTACTCTATGCGTGCTTGAAGGATAACAAAAATCGTTGCTTCAGGTTAAACCCATTTCATTTATTTTTTGTTTTTAAAAGTAGTGCCAAGAAACTTCCCATATTTACTTATTATTAAAAAAGGTATTTTATCTTGTGGATCACTTTGAAAATGCTTGGACCTAAACATCAATTTTTTAAATTAACATCCTACATCCTTCTCCACCTGGTTTTTTCAATTGACTGTAGGCGGGTACTGTGTCGAATACTTTTAGAGTTGGAGTGTTTTGATCCATTCGGACGACATGACAGTGTAGCCGCTGTATTTTAATTCGCTGTACTACGTATGTCAATGTCGTCGTATATCTCGTACAGCTTATCGTTCCATCGACTACGATATTCACCGTTACCAACACACAAGGTACCATTAATCTTCCATTGAAACTTTTTCTTGAAAACCCGACTCATCAGATTTGTCATCATCCATGTATAATCTAGCAGGACAGGGATCATGAGTGACTTGTAGAATTGGATCTTTATTCGACGAGAGAGGCTTTACTTCCCAATGGCCTACTTAGTCCGAAGAAGCATCTGTTGGCAAGAGTTATTCTGCGTGGGATTTCGATGCTCACAATGTTGTTGGTGTTAATGCTGATTCAAAGATGTACGAAATTATATACGAATTCGAAGTAAGGACTGTCAAAAGTAACGTGGAAACCAAGTCACGAATCCGACGACTGATTGTATAATCACAGAAGATATCTCATCTTGTCCTCGTTCACTACTAAATCCATTTGCTTCGCTTCTTTATCCATTCCCGAAAAAGCAGATGTAACGGCGTGCTTGTTGAGGCCAATGTTATCGATGCCATCGGGGTATGCAGTTGTACACTCTTATATCAGATTGTATCTTCTCTATTCAGTCTACGGCTGCAGATTTAAGAAATCTCACTCTAAAGCCAGATGACTTGATGAACTTTCCTATATTGGAATTTAGTATTACACATAACCATATTTCGGGCCCCGGCGAAGTCGATCAGCCTCAACTCCTTTGGAGATCTCTCATCATGGGTTCTGAAATTACCAATGGTTGTGCGTTAAAATTGCCAAGGATTTTCATAAAGTGGAGATGCAGTTCTAATAAATACCCTCCAAGCACTCATTGGAGACATTTTTGGTCAAATCGTTCTTCGAACTTTGTTTCGATACGGATTGTATATAAATGTTCACCCACCGGTATGAAAGCCAGAACGCGGCGACGGAGTCTCTCCCACTCCGAATTAGTTTAATTCTTTACACTGTAATGAATACGACAATGTCCACTCCCCTCTGCCTTTATTCCGTCCATCGCACATTTTGTATAGCAGCGATTTCAGCCTTTACTCTTATGAGGACATAAACCAGCTGAGCAGTGGCACCTTCTCAATTAAGAAACTGGACATTCCACGTTTGCTGTGATCCTTATCCAAATTGGGGTTTTTCTTCCAAGGCTGTTTTTTACTTTTCGTTGGTTGCTTGTTTTACGTGGCGGGTCCCAAAGCCAGCGCACAACCCTTGGGAAGAATGAGCTCTCATTTTAGTTTGTCTTCTTGTAAATTATTTTTGTATCTAGCAAGAGGATATTTGGCATAAAAGCAGAAGTCGTATGTTGTTTGAGCCATATGTTGAAAAACATACCTGGCCACTACTAAGTAATGGCTTCATCCTCCGTTGAAACTAAATTCAATAATAATTGATTGTTACTAGTTATGGAACTTGATCAATTACCAGGACTATGCAAGATCAATGACTGAAGCAAGTATATCAATCACTGTTGCCAAGCAACAATAGGTATAAATATAACGATATTTAGAAACAATAATAAAGTTTTGCATTCCTGCTTTTGTCTTTTCCCATTGATCAGTTTTGGTAAGTCTAGGCGTAGTGACTATCCAATTTCACCACACACACCGGTTGAGAAATTGTAGAAAGAAATTATTCTCACCCAGCGTTCATTTTATAGGTTTTGGCATAATAACATATTGTAAGCCTGGCAATAATCCGGTTACCTCCATCTACAATGCCGCCTTTCCGATTCACCAAGGATTACGTGTACAAATTTTTATGATGATATCTAAATTTTTTCGGAAGCTGCGAATTACACAGACAGACAGACAAACAGTCGGTTGGATTTCAATATCGCTTATCATCCCCATCAATTATAGAAGTAAATTTGCTCCAAATTTAACTCATTAATGCGATTCGTTGTACCTATTTTATACCTATTATTATATTTATTTTGTATCAAACCGCTTATTAAATTTCACTCAAGCGAAAAAAATTTAATGAAATGCTGATTAAAAAAGAAATATTTTCTGATAGAATCAATATAGATTATTGAATTCTATGAAAATCCAACCATTGTGCTTTTTGCGTCAAATAACAAAATAATACCTTTTATGGAATTTTTTGCTTTTTTTTATATCTGTAAACTGTTTTACCTGCTCTCTTTTCTCCGCCATTAATAACGAAAAGTGCTTTCTTTAAATGAATGCTTAAAACCGAGTGAGTTAAGAAAGTAAGTTGGAAATAATTTGCCAACAAACTTTTTAAATCTGCATGAAGCGCAAGTAATAAATATGCGCGTGTATTTGTTTGTTTGTTTGTTTTGAAACATATTTGAAAAAAAGTAAAAAAGGAAAAAGTACTTTTCAAAACTTTTTGACAGTTTCAAATTTCAATTTGACTCATTTATTGATTTCAAATAAATTGTGCGTAGGCACTAACTCATAACACTGGTTTTGCGAAAATTTATCGGTAACAGTTTCCAGAACTCTTAGTAATGAATGGCAAGGTGGAAGTTACTTTTGTACTGCTTTCATATTTTTTTCTTTAATTTTTTCATTTTCGTGTGTTGGAAGCCAAAACTTTTAAGGTAAAATCAATTTAACGCATTTATGACGAAAATTCAATTTGGAGCACAAGGGCAAAAGTATGTCACACACATATGTTGTCAATACACTTCAAATATGTGTATAGACATATATGTATGTGATTGCTATTTGCGAGTTTGCATGAATATACGGTGTCGAAGTTTGGTAGCGAAATGGCTGCATAGCGGCTTTTATGCTTTATTGTATTTCATTTTACTTTCCACACTTACCAACTTTGAGTTTTAACTTAATTTGGCAGCGCAATGTTTGGCATTAACTTTTTCACGCAACGGGAGTGGTACGTTTTTGCCACTTTGTGGTGCTCGATTTAGCAAAAATTCTACACTTTTTGCACATAAATGTATATGTATAGCTTTTGACAGCACAGCAGCTTTTGATATTCCTATGCACAGAAAGCGCAAATCCATCAAGTGACATTAGGTGTTTTTGCAACAACAAAAACTTGTGTGAAAGTATGGAAAAGCGCGCAAACGTGTCAAGGTTTTTATACTCAGCATAGAAATATGAAAAGTTGTAGCACAAATCCTAACGGGAAGGTTTTGTAGGTCAGAAAAAAGATTGCGAAACAAGAATTTTATTGTATAATGGAGTAGTATGTAGGTGTGTTGAGTGTGAAATACGTTCGCATACAGGTTGAACTATCGTTGGTATAAAATATTAGGGTGTCTGTTACCTCTCAAATCTATTATATTTTTGCAAATGCGCCCCGAAGTTTCCATTTTAGATGTAAATAAAGAATCCAATGTAAACAAGCTATATATTTTTAATTTAAGTAGTGAATATATCATTTTATTTAGCCAATATATTTGATTGCGATTTTTTATCTTTTGCAATAAATATTTTCTTTCAAAACCCAATTATTATAAAAAGTTTAAAAATGAGTACTCCTATAAAAAAATTTGCTACAAAAAATATCTTAATAACTTTTCCATAAAAACATAGCATTAAAAGTTATACGCAATTAAAATTTTGCGTCGAATGCACTGTATTTTTATTGTACACCATGTGGTATGAGCAACACTGAATGTGTAAAGCCATATGACATATAAATTTAAATGAAATTTTTGGAAAATGTCATTACAACCTTCTTGTAGAGCGGTTAATTATGTAGTAGAATATAATTTTTTAAATTTACAGATTTATTTGCTAATGTAAAGTACCAAAAAATCACATGAAATTTACATGCGAAAAGAAATATGATTTAGGCACGGTTTAGTTTTTTGAAGATGTTAGGGTAAAAACGGTAAGTTCAGGCCAACACAACAGTCAACCATGGAAACTACACACACCCTAGCATAAAATATATCCAAATGTTGACATATTGTTGTAGTGTTGTGAAAATTTTTTGGTACAATGTTTGAAAAGTTGTGACAGGTTGTTCAGTCAATTTCTACTTTGTTGAACTTTGGTGTTATGTGCCACCTGCTATTGTCAATTTTTTACGCGTTTCTTGTAAAATGTAACAAATAGCAAAATACTCAACTAACTTCTGTTACAAGTTTATAAGTGCTTCATGTTCTGTTTAACGGAGGAGAATGATTTGCATTAGAATGTATGCGGAAGGTTTAACACTATAAGCATTTTCAGAAGTACTTAATTTTGAAATAATTTTTCCATGCAACCATTATTTATTATTGTGTTGGCTTATATTAGGTACTAAGTGAGCAAAACCATTGTTGAGCTTTGTTAAAGGAAAACTAGGTTTATAATTTAGGTATTAGTAAATTAATTATTAATTAATAAATGAAAAATTTTAAATACATACATAGTAAATTAGCAAATAAATTATTTTCTGCTGCGAAAAGACTTTTGTAGTGCATTCCTAATATTCTCTAAAAATAAACTTATAAGTACTTTTTGTGCCCACCGGTATCGGAACATTATAGCATATGATGCACTTTAAATTAAATGAACGAAATAAAGTGTTTGTAAGAAATATTTTGTATTTGTGAAGGGTATTACAGCTTCGACTCTGTGTTGATGTTTTTTCCTAAGGGAGGGATCCGAAGAAAAAGTGGTGCTAAATCATTGTATTTTTCACATACATTTTGTAAGGACTTTTTATCTTTTGGAACTATTTACCTCCAAAGTACAGAAGTTGTAAATCTAAAACTTTCAATAGTAATATTCGCATAACTAATTTTCCTCTCTACAAAATCCTAATGATTAAAAAAAAATAAATTTCTTTAAAAGTTATACACAGCTCAACTTATGCATTACTGTACTGCATTCAAATAGTACACCGCGTAGTAAGAGCAACACAGAATGTAATTATAAGTGACTTGCGCGAATGCTTAGGTCATTTTAAATATAATTTTCAATGCATTTTACTTCTAAAGAAATAATTTTATGATAAAATCATACCGGCAAAAATTTTGTATTAGAGGATCAGCGTTTCAAAGTTATAGATTTACTTACTTAATGCAAAATATCAGAATATCATACGTTATTTACATAGGGAAAAGTGGTAAGATTTTGCCACGTTTGAAATTTAAAGTAAAGAAATTTTGTTGGCAAAATTTGCTTATTAGGAGCGGAGTTATTAAATTATTTTATAAAGAACGAGTTTTTATATACTGTCTTGCGCTAGAATATTTTAATACAACATAATACATATATAAATGATTAGCGCGTTGTGCCACATCCGTTTGCCTATATGTCATTATATAGCCAAACTAGTCCCTTAGTTTTCGTGGTAATGATCCAAAACTTGGCATATGTTCATTTCATCCGACGGAGTTGCTTAGTTTGCTGCCGGACATATGAACAAGTGAGAAAGTCCTGTCCTTTTGATGAGGCGTACAAAACAATACTATATTTTTTGCCAAAGAGATGGTATGAGAAAGCTTTATGGAAGCTGATATGAAAATTTGACGACGGGTTTGGCACCGCCCACTTGTTGGTGAAATCTCATATCTTGGGACCCGACGGACCAATTTCGTCAAAATTTGGTAAATGGCATCTTTTCATATTCTCATATGACTTTGGGAAAATGAGTGAAATCGGACAATAACCACGCCTACTTCCCATATAACACAATTTTAAATAAAATTTGATTCGTTCAATTTGCAGTACGGAAATCAAAAAGCAAATAATATAACGGGATAGTACTTCGCTGACAATGGTATGTCTGTATGTCCAAAATGGATTGAATCAGACTAATACTTTCCTTAGCCCCCATATACCTAATATACAAATTTTTAATCTCCGGGGTGACTTTGTACCGCATATATCGGCCAATATGTGAGTTATCCCTATGAAAATAACAGTGTTTTATTCTTAACAGTGTATCTTTGTGTCAAGAATAAATAAATTTGAGCGAAAACTTGACTTACCTCCCATATAATTAATATCAGAATTTTCGAACATCCGACTGACTTTATTTGATATGATCAGTTATATGTCTGCCAGCATATGAGTCACATATAGTAAGTATATGTATATTTAATTGCTTGGATTTCCTCCAAGGGGCAAGAGTATAAAATGTTCAGTTGCACCCGAACTTAGCCCTTCATTACTTGTTGTTTTTGTTTTCATACTCTGAAAAGTGTATATTAAGTTTCCCCTAAGGAAGTGTCGGAGACCACAAATGTTAAGCGTAATGAGGCAAAGTGATTTCGCTATGGCCATCTTTCCGTCTGTCTGTATATACGTAAACTAGTATATCAGTTTTTGAAATATCGAAATTTTGCTCACCCCCTTTTTTCCTCAAGAAGCTCCTCATTTTTCGGAATCACCGATATAGGACCGCTGTAGCATACAGCTAACACAAACACTGAGCGATCCGAAGAATGTGATTTTCATACAAACCTTCTTCATTTAAAAATATACAGCCGCCATATTTCGCACGAATTAATTTTTAAGCCAACTTTGCAATGTCCGTAGAAATAGTTTAGATCGAAGTGTTATAGCATGTAGCTGACATACAAACTGTCCCATCAAAATCAACTTATTATAAGGAATCGTTTATATTTGTGAAGGGTATTATATGTAACCGAAGATAACTTTTTGTCTTTTTTTTTTGGTTTCTTTAACTAATTACTAATTAATGAATGAGATCGTAAATTTAAATTAGGCTCACTAGAAAGGGGAAAAAACTTTGAACTAAAAGAATTTACATAAATCAAACGGCAGTGTGTTGTTCTATTAATATGTGGGTAGGTGCAATATGTGAGTTAGTATACTCTACTAGCATAGCTTATGTCATATGGTTCAAATGCTTAAAAAGTAGCATTTCTATGTCAGTAGAGACGAAATTTTAAATATCCTCATATTTTGAAGAAATTAGAAGAAGATGGCGAGAAAAACTTTTACAAAATAAGATATCTCAATTAAAGAATTAATATATATTTTGAACTTACGAGAATGTCTGATAGAATAATGCTAATCATTTCTTAATACTTCAATGATAAGTTATGAACAGCCATTAGAAAATAGCTTAAAAGTGCCAGGCTTTTTCATTTTAAGACTAAAGTAGATAAAGTTCCGCCAATCATTTGTAAAAATACATATGTATTTATTTACGTTAGCCACGTGCACATACATATATGCCACGACTTTTGTGTTGCATACCTCGCAGGTTTCCGCTGCAGCAAGATCAATAGAGTTGGTATAATGAGTATATAGCTTCTCCAATTACACTGCTCATGTATACAACTCGCTGGCTTTAGTCATTGTTTGGAGGTACATACATATATATGTATGTGTATATAATAGACATACGCTTCCACATATGAGCAAACTCATTGATGAACTGCAATTGTGCATTAGTCAATGGTGCTCATACACGCTTCGCTAACTTTTATTTGCTATTCACACTTGCTTGGTGAAATACATGTGTACGGTTGTGTTAGCTCCAAAGTTCGCACGACACACATACATGTGTGAATTTGTATCTTTACTCCTATACAGTTGTGGTCATTTAAGCGCAACAATTTGCTAAATTTAAAGTAACTGTTTTTTTCGAACTACTTATGGTCTGTTGCTAATTCTATCTATGTATATAAATAAAAATGAATCGTCAAAATGTATGTACGCTCATAACTTTCATACGACTGAACCAAATTTGATAATTCTTCTTTTAAAATGTTCGTTGAGGTTCAGAGATGGTTTCTGCGGAAAAAAAATTTCGAATAATTGCCGGAAAACCCCTAAAAACAGCCCTTTTCTTTTTCTCATACAAACGAATGAATGTTTGTTCGTTAGTAACGCTAAGAGAACGGCTGAACCAATATTGATGAAATTTTAAGAGGTTGTTCGTTGTGGATCAAGGAAGGTTTAGAAATAAAAATATCTTATACTTTTCATGAAAAGTCAGTAAATTGGATAATTCCAAAAAGTAACATTTTTTCATAAAAATTTTTTTTTTTAATTTTTGTTTGTTTTGTTTTTCAATATTTTGATTTGTAAATTATTTGAATAGGTTAATTTTGGTCGCTTGCTATTTTATTCCGGCTATTCAAAAGAAAAATTATTGAAAATTATTTAGTGAAAACTTTACGTGTGTTTCACACAAAGAGGTCAATTGCAGATTGAAATTTATTACGAAGCCACCAAGAGGCCGCCCTAACATCGGTCGGTGTTCTTTATGCCATCAAAGTATGGCAGCCCAAGGCAAGGCAAGGCAAGAAGTTCTCCCAAGATGCGGCGACATACGTGCGGAATTATGTATCGCGGTTAATCAGCAAGCGATCGTCACGATGTCACAGCACGACTTTTCAAACAAGAGTTACGATGTTTGATTGACTTTATCTTGAAGCAACGTATATGTGTTGGATGCTAGATGTACTCTATTGAGTGGCAAAATACAGCGGAAAGCATACATTCTTCTTTGGATGATGGTTACACCAGATCAAATTGATGAAATCATTACAGCGGAAATTCCTGATGTAGAGAAAGATCCAGTATTATATGAAGTGGTGGAAACCAATATGGTGCATGCACCTTGCGGATACTACAATCTCTTTTCGGTTTGTATGTCTGACAATAAATGCATGAAACACTATCCACGTGCTTTTCTTTCGGAAATACAAACTAGAAATGATGGATATCAACTCTATCGGCGTCGCTCACCAGACGACAATAGCAGAACATTCAGCATCAACTTAGAAAAGTGAATATCGAAGTTGACAACACGTGGATCGTACTACATATATTCACCATTATTATTCAATTCATATTCAAAACTCATATCAGTGTTTAGTATTGCAGTTTAGTGAAATCGATAAAATACGTTTGAAAGTACTTCACCAAAGGAAGCAACATGGCCGTTATTGGTCTTAAAGTATACGGTCGATACGCGAACTGCAATAAAGCGCTTTGTAGGTTTTGCAATTCATGAACGTTTGACGACTGTTGTGCGTCTCGAAGTTAATTTGGAGAATGGCCAAAGGGTGTATTTCAACCCAGAGAATACAGTACAGCCAGTGGAAACACCGCCAGCAACAAAATTAACGTTGACGAGTTTTTTTTCTCAATTTTCGTCAATGATCCGTTTGTGAGAACATTGCTCTATTCGGAAATACCTTGATATTATGCATGGAATGCATCGTCGAAGAAATAGTTACGCAAAAAGCAAGGCCAACCAGTAGAATGACATCCAGGTGTCTTATCAACTAATGGATTAGGACGAATTTATACAATCCACCCGAAAAACGACGATTGTTTCTACGTTCGGTTGCTATTGATTAATGTAGGCGGTTCAACTTCATTTGAATCATTGCGTACTGTGAATGGTACGATGTGTGCAAGTTTTGGAGAAGTAAACCAGCCATTACAATTCCTGGAACACGCTAATCACTGGAATGAAAATTAAGTTCTCATACTTTTCGCGATAATCATTTCGACATATCAGCCTTCAAATCCGCGTCTATTATGCGATACAAACAAAAATGGAATTGCCGAAGACAGTTTGCATTGTCTTTGCTGAAAATTGAAAATGGTACAGTTTCGATTGATACTTCCGGTGGTTCGATATCAATTCCATATTCCCTTTATCAATTCACGAAAGATGAACTCATCACAAATGTTCGGACATTGGCCAAATTATCGTAACTACGATTTCTTAAGAGCACGCGCAATGTTAGCTGCCAAAAATACCGCTGTTGTTGACTTAAATTGAAAGATTCAAAGTCAAATTCCGGGAGACTTGCGCTCATACAAATCGATCGATCGTCTTGACAATGAAGACGACGCCAAGGACTATCCAGTGGTATTTCCAAATTCTTTGGACAGGCTTGGTATGCCACCGCATCACTTGCGTCTCAAAGTAGGATCCGTCGTTATTATGTTTCACAATCTTCATGCGCCGAAACTGTCTAATGGAACCTGACTGATTGTGACGCACCTATCGAGTACAATGGGGAGAATGCTTGATTGTACTTTGAGTTCTAACGATTTCCCATTTCAGTTCAAACGTATTCCGTTTCCAGTGAAAATTGTATTTGAGATGATAGTCAACAGGACCTAAAGATTGTCGCATAGTGTGAGGCATTAATTTAGAAATGCTCTTTTCTGTACACCGGAACAGAAACAACCAAATGTTGTTTATAAAGCTGCTAAAAAAAACATAAATAAAATGATAAATTTAACTTTCTTTTCATTTCAAAATACATAATTTCACGCAGGGCAACGGCTGCGGGGTCAGCTAGTATTATATGAAAATAGAATTATATTCTGTGGAAACTGTATATAAGAGAAGTTTTGAAAGTATTATTGAATTGAAAAGGTGGTTCTTACATATATGGAAAACTTAATTTTTCATGAAAATTGAAAAATTCATGAATTCTGTTCATCATTACTGCACTCGCTTGGAATATATTTAAATTTAATTTTTCAGAGACTGATTTTATTCCGTTCAATATCTTTAGTATTTAATTAATAATATTTTAAGCGTATTAAAAATTTTCCTCACACTCCATGTCCCTAAAATATTATGTTCATAAAATTATTGCTAAGTATGTTTTATTTAATAATGAATTTTTTTATCAACAGCTAAGTTACACTTTCGTTTTAGAAAAATTTTGTTGGTAAGCATTATTTGACCACTACTGTAAATACCATTGTTTACATAACATATATGCAGTTGATATTTGCTGACTCCGATAGCTGTAGCAGCGGAAGCATAGAATCTTTACACATTGTTCGGTGTACGCCATTCATCTTTGTCTGCTTCCGTTTTCCGTTTGCCTGCTTACTCGAAGCTTGCAATGGCAAATCGCAAGACTAGTATATGCACGTTCCAGTAGCAGCAGTTGTACTTGTCATTTCTGAGCCACCTCCGCCTCAGCGTGAATTCCCATTAACACCTTGCTTTAGTCATTGAAAACATGTAACTTTGTAACTTTCAAACTACCGCTGTTTACCCGCCAGCGCTTTGTGTATTCACTGTTGCAGCGCTTCCACCACCGCTGAACGCGCTGACACTGCTGACGCCGCTGGTGCTACTGGTGCTGCTGCTGCTATAGTTGAGCCCTTTGTGTTGAGGTGAAGGTTGCCTTTTTGCAGCCTTTGATTTAGAACGAATGAAGGCAGGGAATTGTGCTTTATTGCAATCAGCGTTTTTACGCTTTCGTATGAACACTCCATTGGTAACACATATGTATGTACATATTAGCATATGCGCTTTGAGAGGTGGTAAAATAAAAGAAGAGTTGAATAAAGTTAAGTCACTAGACGATTGCATACCGAACTTGTTGCAGCATGAAGCTGAATGTCAAAGCATTGAATAATGAGAATTTCCAATGAAATATACGTTAGAGCAATGCCGTTCGAAGTGTATGGGTACTAGACGCGTCAATGGCAAACTCCATTCAAAGGAAATTAAAATATAAATAATATTACGATGTTATCTATGTAAAAGATCTTTAAAGAATTTAATGTGCGTAACGGGTTTACAAATTTCATCAACTTTAAACAACGTATAACTTAAAATACTTTCAGAATGAGAAATAAAATATAACGGTATACAACACAATTGAGCAAATAAAATCAAATATTCCTGATTTAAAAATTATGTGCACTGCGCATTTAATTAGAAAAAGAATATATATCAGTGTGTACATTAGTTGACTTTTCTACGCGGAAATATGACGGTGCAACTTCTCAATAGTTTTTTGGCGATGCCTGATTAGCTTGCACATTTGCTCAATTGTGTTACAACATCGATTGCGTTTATGCATGTATGCACCAAGCTAAAACAAAATAAAAACATTTCGAGTATTTTAAATACCAGTAGATTTATTTATCAATTAACGAACATTTTCAGAAGTATTTTTTATTTCATAAGCGATAAGTAGAATTATAATGTTTGTTTTTTGTGAAGCTGTGAATATTGTTGTTTAAGAAAAAAGAACAACTGACTATTAAAAAAGCTGTGCTTCAATGGTGGAACGAAAGGATCTTACATCGGTCAGTTGCAAATTAAGCTAAAATTTTTTTTGGGTCTGTGAAAAATTGTCATGAAACATCAGTACTAAAAGATCGATCTGGTCGATGATTCGATTAAATAACCACGATATACGAATCGTCTGGTGACCTCAAAAGTAGTAAAATCAGGTACTGAGATTCAAAAAGAACAGATGATGACTTGCGGAAAACAAGTTTCTCGCATGGCTGTACACCGCGAGATCAAAAAAAAAGGGTTTAAAGCCGGTCACAGAATAAAAAACCTTCGCTTACTAAACGTCATCAAGAACTAAGTCTAAAATTTGCAAAAGCGCACCAAAACTGTACTGAAAAAAACCGAGATTAACTTTCATGAAAAGCAAGATGGAATACTTTACGTTTGAAAGATGACATCAAAAACTATTATCAGCCGCGTTGTCATCCCAACACTCAAATGTGGGGGCTGGAAAAGTCCTTTTTTGGAATGGATTTTGCAAAAGTGGTGTTGGCCACCTAGTTTTAATAGAAGGAAATATGGACGCGAATGTGTATTTACACATATTAAGGCAAGGCTATTTTTTCGCTGAAGAATTGGGTCTGGTCGTTGTGATGCAAGACAACAACACCAAGCACAAAGCTAAGAAGACCATAGAGAATCTTAAAAGTCATCAAATTGAAACTTTGGGATGGCCCTCTCAAAGTCACAATATTAATCCTTTCGAGAACCTGCGGTTTGTTTTAAAAAAGGAGTAGGGGTGCCACGTTCATTATCCCATTTTCATGGCGACACCAATTAAACCCTGATAAATCACTAGTTCAATTTGTACAAATATATTAAGGAACCTGCATACCAAGTTTTATCAAGATACCTAAAAACACTGTATTCTTTTTTTTAATTAAATTAAAATTTTTTGTTTCTTCTAATATTGGAGAAAACTCAAATTTTCAATTATAAAATCTCAAGTCAGAATCTTAAATTCTACTAAAAATATATACCATTAACGTCAACAAAATATTTTATTGGGCTACTTCGACCTCGAGGTCGTTTCCTGTGGAATATGCGGAAAAATTATTTGTAAGTTGCCATCCATACTTGAGATTACCGCAAGAATCGAATAAACGCCGATTGTAACAAAACAAAGTATTTTCTATAGTTACATTTTTCCCAATAAACGGTATCTCTATTTAAAAAAAAGAAACGAAATTTTTGAAAGCATAACAATATATTGGAATAAATATAAAAATGGGCAAAGGCTTGCAAATCAGTCGTTAAGTGACAATAATTCCAATGGGAGATATTTAAAGTAAATATTTGTCGCTAAGGCCTCTTCTCAGCCCATGAGGAAATATGCAATTGCCAGTAAATAAAGTTTGACATTATTGCTTTGCTTGCAACAATTTAAAATTACTTCTGTTACCATAAACTTAACAACAACCAAATTTTTATTACACAATGACAATATATTGCAATAAAAATGAAGACTTTTATAAGTTATACAAGAGTAGTATAATGCAATGGATGAAACCATGAAAAAGCACAAACGACAAACGAATATGTGAATGCAGCTATAATTGCGCAATTTCTGGCACACATGCAATTATTTATGTCAACATGCACACACACATATGGATATTATACCAAATAGTAATGGCAAATGAAGAGAATACAAATAAATTTTAAATTACGCACACAAACTACTAAAATGCTTGTGCTGCATTGTTTACCATTTGTATAATATTAAATCATAGTCGCTATGCAGGCATACGAATATTTCAGAAAAAAGTTTCCGCTGAGTAATTTGGCACTTTAGATGCGCAGGACAGAGTTGGCAAAATCCCCAACTTACTTTTATTGCAAATTTTAGTGTGATTTTATGCAGTGCAAGCTTTTATGCAAGAATATGCTCCCAATTGACCCGTTAGTTTGACTTCTTGTTCATTTATGTAAACACATACGCATTTTGAGAAATAAAAGCTCATCATGCATAATTCATTGGACACACGAAAACAATACTAGACAAATTTTCGCGCTTTCCTTCCACCACGAACTCATACAAATGCACATATTTTAGATGCGACGTTGCAACAGTTCAACTGTACATAGGTTAGAAATCTTTAGAAATGTATTTTTATGCAAATAGGGAAATATAATATCATCATGAAGCCAAAAAAATTGCGGCGGGACGGCAACAATGGCCAAATTAAGCTAGTGTTGTACGATAACAATAGAATGTTGATGTGTTTTTTTTCTCTATGGCTGTGTTTATCGTTTTTGCAGTTTCCAAAATAGTGAAGAGTAAGGAAGACTAAAACAGAACGGAACCATATACTAGATCCCGTCTCAAACTTTAAAGTATAAAAGAGTGCAGTTTTGTTTTGGGAGCAAAAACCGTGTGTAAAGTTTCAGATCGATATCTACAAACCTGAAGGACTAGTTAGCTTATATAGAGACAGAAAGGCGGACGGATATGGCTAAATCGACTCAGTTCGTCACGCTGACCTTTGGGATTAATATTTTATAGTGTCTCCGAAATTTTCTTCTGGGTGTTACAAAAAGATCTTCACCTAGATTTTGATCGGACAGAAATATTTTTTCGGTTATTACAGCTTTGGTTTGCATGGTATTCAGTGGGAAGCGAAAAGAACACGTGAAAAATGTAAGAGTAATATCTCAAAAACGGGGGGGGGACAAGTTCACGTATATACAGGTAGTCGGACAGATAGTTTGGCACGGCAAAATCAACTCAGCTATTCTCGCTGAACATTCATATACTTATTTTATTGGATCTCCGATGTTTCCCTGAGGGGGTTACAAACTTCGTGGCAAACATAAGCCTGCTTAAAAAAGTATAATTTTTTTTGACTACGCGTGTTTTTCCTGTAAGTTGGTTACCGCTGGTGACATCTATGCTAAATTACACGTCAAAATATCCATTAGTATTTGAGATACGCTTGATTTTGTGAGGCTCTTAAAGTGAATTCTTCGATTTTTGCTATGTCTGAATTTATTGAACAAAAAAGTGCGATAATGCACCATCTCATACTGCATTGGTTATTCGTGATCGTTTCGTCACATTATCAACTAATATCGTGCCGCAACCAGCGTAATCGTCTTATTTGTCTTCGTGTAACTTCTGGCTAAAAATCAGATGAACAAAATTCACCTTTCAATTTCATCACAGAAGTCCGTCGCGTAAAGAAATAGCAAATCAATCAGCACTATTATCTCAAACAAAAATATTATACTTTTTGCAGGGGCTGCTTTTGGACGCTTCCACTTGTTTCACTAGCTTTCATTACACATCGAGATGTTTATTATTGATATCAATATTGACAAATTTTTTTAAAAGATATTGATTATTACATTATCAACTCCTTAACAATTATTATATTGCTCAGATTTAATATTTAAATGAGGTTGTGTGCTCGTGCATCACATGCGTATTCTCCCAAGAGCCAAGAATTGTTATTTGTAGATGCGTTAAATTTCCTTTCCTGCCAGTTCGGTGGGATGTTTGAAATAGTGAGACTTTGTTCATAATTTGAAAATTATTAATTTATGCAAAATGCGAAGATGCATTATCGTGTGTAAAATACAAGGGTTCTCGGTCCATAATTCCGGCCTCTTTTTACGAATAGCTTCGCGCAAACGACGAGGACTAAAATAGTGTGCCCTGTCGCCAGATTGGCCGCTCGTTAGGACAACAGAGTGCATTACACCATGAGAATCGAAGACTTGGGTTTTCGGCTTCGGCTCAACTTTGCCATGATATTCGGTCGACTGATCCTTGGTTTCCTAGACTTCAGCATTGGTCCAAGAGTGATATTGGAACCAATACTGGTTTTACTTTTCTTTGGCCAAAATAATCCTTCAACATGATTTTCACTGATCGTTCCGATATTCCAACGATGCCAGTAAGATTTCTAAGTACCAATTTCTTTATTTTATTGACGTTGAAGTTAATGACCGTACTAGACGCGGTTAGTCGTCGAAGGGTCTCGACTCTCTTTGAATAATTTGTACAAATTAAAAGCAATTGCTCGCGAAAAATAATTATCACCAAAAGCCTTTTCCAACAGTCTGAGCATTTCGGCACCAGAAATTTGATTGCGAACACAAAATTTAATGGACCTGTTTTTTTGATGAATAATTTGGTGAATAATTTCTATTTTATACCGTGTTTTATTTATGAAAAGTGACGTTAAACTATTTTTTGTATTTTAAGTGCTGCTGGTCATGCACCAAGAAGAAAGTAATTTCTATTGGGATCACTTGAATATATTTAATACTTCTCTTTGTTCACTCCTTCTTCAGATTTTTCTTTTTATACTCTTGCAACCAGTTGCTACAGAGTAATATAGTTTTGATCACCTAAGGGTTAGACATATCACCTAATACTAAACAAGATAGATATAGGATTATATACATATATACTATGTATAAATGATCAGGGTGACGAGAAAAGTTGAAATCCGGTTAACTGTCCGCACGTTCGTCCGTGCAAGCTGTAACTTGAGTAAAAATTTAGATATATCGATGAAGCTTGGCAGGTTTCTTAAAATAAAAAAAGTTCGAGTTCATTGATGGGCATAATCGGACCACTGCCACGCCCACAAATCGATGTTAATCGAAAACACATAAAGTGCCATAACTAAGCACTTAATTAAAATGTGAAACACATATTTTGAAAAAGGAGCGGAGCCGCGCCTTTTTATAAATTTAATGTATATATCTTCTAAACCACTAGAGCTACAACAATGAATTCCGCCCAGCACAAATACTACATCAACTCCTACCCATAGTGTAAGAATGAACGAATTCAAATGAAAACTTTATTTACTCCCCATATAACAGTCTTGCTCAAAACTACTAAAAGCGCAATACGTCACTAATTAAATGCGTCAGAAACCTAAAAATTTGCCGCCGGGATGGCATAACAAGGCTTTATAGGGACCGGTGTAAAATCGGAAGATGGGCGTGGTACCGCTCACTTTTTGGTGAATTCCCATATCTCGAGAGCCCTGCTTCCCATATAGCACAACTTTAAATTCCACTTGATTCGTCCGGTTTCCAGTACAGATTAAACTTTGCACAAGTAATGTCTTCAGTGTATGCCACTTTGTGACAAAAAATTGTTCAATTCCAACCAAAAATGGTCAAGACCCTAGGTACCGAACCCCAGTACCTATAGTTGACTTTTGTTTGAAAATATCTATCAAAATATGAAATATGCAATAGAAATTCAGACATAATCCTTTTAATGCAGTAGTATCCAAAATAGGTGGAATTGGGTCAATACTTCGCTTAGCCCCCATATACCTAATATAACGATTATCGAACTTCCTGGTGTCTTTATTCTGGATATTTTGGCCAATATTTGGGATATCTCACTGAAAATTTCAGAAAGTATTTTACTCATAACAGTTTATCATTGTCCCTAAATAGAGACAATTGGTCAAAAACTTGACATAACCCTCAAATAACCATTACCTGTATTTTCGAACATCCGGTTAATTTTGTATTATATAAAGACTATGTATAATAATTTGGATTTTGTAACAAATCTTATGACGAATATATATGTAGTGTATGTGTGTATGAAATTGCTTAGATTTCGATCCTCTGGTAGCCAATTTACATCGTATGGTATATCCTTAGCTTTGATTCCTGCAAGTTGGAGGAATATAAAATGTTCGGTTGCATCCGAACTTAGCGTTTTCTTACTTGTTTATAATGAGAGCTTACATTCCATTTCTTTCTATTTTATCTTATAAAAAGAAATAATTATTTTTATTATAACAAAAAATAATAGGCTTTTATGGTTACGATTTTAAATTTTATTGAGTATTTATAATCGCGTATATATATGTAATGAACATAGTTTTTCTTTCTTTCAAATCAAATATATGTATTATATGTGCCCATATAATTTTCCTTAAAAGTGTTAACTATGAAAACCAAAGCAACTGTTAAACACCTAGCGAAATATGGCATTACTTTTACCTGCAATTTTATTCTTTACAACTGTCCATAAAGAAAATTGAAAGTTCAAAAATAAAATACACAAAGAAGAGAAAATACAATGTAGAAAGACAAGATAAAAGTGACTTCCATGAAAGCTTTGATCGCTTAGCAAAGTGCAAAAGGAAATTAGATTTAGCAAAACAATAATCCGAGTTTAAGTGGCTTCTTTATTTTTACGCTTTTGCTTTGTGCATTTTATGTTGTTTCGGGATATATGTGTGTACCTAAGTGGTATTTGCTGTTGGCTCTCCCATCGTATTTTGTTACGTTTGGTGTGAAAATTGTAAAAGCAAGTATTATTTCGCGCTAGTTTAGCTTTGAGCGCTTTTGGCACCTCCTTATTGCTTGCTTTTCTATTTTATGATTTGATTCCGTATCACAAATGGTTGCCAGCGGCTATATCTCCGAAACTATCGAAATTGCCTTCCCATTTTCCGTTTTCAAAATATTTGTCGAAGAGAAAATAAAATCTCAATGAAAGTGAAAATGAAGAAGGCCTAGATGGAAAAGTTTGTTTTTATAAGAATAAGGGCAAAACCGTAAAGTTTTGGATTGAGAAGTGTGCTTATCGAAGCAGTTTTTCAATGAAATATAAACAGTTCTGCACATATTTGATTTTTACAAAAATAATATTGACTTTGAATTTGAATTCTGTCTTATTAAATTTGTGAGTACAATAACAAATACTCGTATACTCAGCAAATCATTTTAATATAATATTTCAAATATGCTGTCCTTTCTAGAAAAAAAACTGCAACATTGTTAATTTTGGGCATATCCAGTGTTATCATATCCGTCATATTGTGTTGGATTCGGGAATTCGTGATATTTAAAAATATTTCCAATTAGTTTTATTTTCATTAAAATTCTACTAACTTAACCTACGAAAGAAAAACGATAATTAAAAAAACAAAGTTGCGAATTATTTCTCAACACAACATAGTCATAATATTAGTAATGAAATTACAATTTATTAATTAATTTTAATTTAAATTTGTTAACATTTCTACTTAGGGTTATGAAAAGGTAAACAACTTCAAAAAATAAAAAAAGCGGTCAAGAAAAAATAAGAGTCTTTTCAGCCAAAATGCAAAAATCCAAGCTTAGTTACAGCTCCATTGAAGGCAGGTTCTACTATAAGAATGCATTTTAGAACACCCTCATCATAGTTAAAGAAGCTAACCAAGCTCAGCAATATACGTCTGAAAATCAAACAAATCCAAATGTAAACTGTCGTTACGTAGGTTGCCTTTCATATTTCGGGATTTGCCAACTCTGCTATTGCAAACTGGCAACTGAGAACTTTATTAAAAAGTTTGACATTTTTGATGTTATACATACTCAAATCGTTTTGCTACCCGACTGTTATTTGCGCTGTTTACAGTAACATACTTTAATCGGAAAATTAAGAAATTTGAAATTGATTCGTAAAATATCTTCGACCCCTTACTAATGGAAGAAATTCCGATACTCTCTTTGGCAAAGCTGTAAAAATTACAAACACAGAAACTCAAGTCCCATTATTGGGACAGAGATAATTAAAACAAAAATCGGAAGTACTTTCGAATTATTTGCTAAAATATTCTCCTCATATAAATCACATATAGATTATTCTACTATTTTTAGTCAAAAAAGCGAAGAAATCTTAAGTTGCAAAAGCATTGAGCTAATTGGTGAAATCACAAATCAGAAGATCAGACAAAAAATCCTCCGTTTACGACTTGATTACTGTTGGTGTTCTTAAAGAACTTCCTACAATAGGTATAATAAAAACTACCAACATTATTGACGCGGCTATTTATCGTATATATATTTCAACTTATTGGAAAATCGCTGAAGTTATCATAACTCAAAAGCTGGAACGGTCTGGACGGGTGGCGTAACATTTATCTTTAACAGCTTCCCACAGAAAATAGTCCAATGGACTTAATTCGCAGCTTCTGGGAGGCCAATTCAGATCACCTCTTTTGCTGATTATGCGATTTTCGGAGATAGGGCGTTAAAGATTAAGTGAAGCGTTTGCTGTATGGCACGTAGCGCCGTTCTGTGTCCCAAATGCGACAATTCTGCTTGTTAACGTAACCATCGAGGTGGAAATGAGCCTCGTCCGGAATAATAATTTTTCGGTAAAATTGACCATCCTCGGTTTTTTTCAATATTTCCCAGTTTTCTTCTAGTGAATAGCGGCCCATTTCGTAAATTTTAGACTTTTTTCTGAATATCTGTCACTTTTCGAATGGTATTTGACGTTTCCAATGCCGAAATATAGATATTTGAAACTTAAAACTTTAGATGGTCCATCCGTTATTATACGATTGATAAAATTCACAGAATTATACACAATATTTAAAAGACTTTGAGGAAAAAGAATCTGTTATATCCTGTTTTAGATGTTGTAAAAGCGTTTGATAAAACTTTTCACAAAGGACTGCTTTCGAAATTGAAACTGATTCATAAAATTATATTTGTCAGGGCTACTACCGCGTCAAACTAGGAGGCAAGTATTACTTTTTCAGGAAAATAAAAACAGGAGTTCCACAAGGTAGTGTGTTGGGCTCTCTTTTTTATATTCTATTTGCGCATGACCTCCCAGTAGACTGCAGTTATACAACCGACACATTTGCAGATGATACCGCGTTGCTTGCTGTTGGTAGTAGTGAACATAAGTCGACAACTAATCTCTAAAAAGCTGTAAATAAAGTCTTTAAATGGTCCAAGAAATGGCAGATAACTGAATGAATGCTAAGTCTGTGCACATTGTTTTTACATAAAATACCTACCAATTTTCATAGACGGTGCACGAATACCATATATCGCTACAGTGGAAAGTTCATGTGAAAAAATAAACGGCAAGTACTAGACATGCGACTGAAAAATATTAATTGGGTAATTGGTAACAAATCAGTGTTATCCATCGAAAAAAGTTACGACTTGAGCGGCTATACCAGTATGACACTTAAAAAAAAAAAAAAATTTTATTTTTTTTTTGATAGTCTACAATTCTTCTGATTTCTATAATTATCCTGTGAAATCGGAAAGGTCGTATCTTGAAAAGTTCTCGGATGGCAGCATCGTTCTAAAGAGTGACCGCTTGGAGGTGCAAACACATATAAGTAAAATTTTAAACGAGTTTTTCTCGAAACAACATTTTTCAAAATTACTGGCAGCATAACATAAAAAAAAAAAAATTTTTTTTTCAAAATTACGCCATTTTGTCAATTTTTAACATTTTTCAAAGATCGTAGGTCATTGTATAGCGAATATCTTTAAGTTTAATAAACTTTTCAAAATTTTTTGTTTCAGCCACTCATTCGGCCGGAATCATGCCAGCAGTTGGGGCACTTTTTCTTTTGGCACCCCCGAGGACAACCCATAACTTACTTATTTTTTAACATTTTTGTAAAAAAAAAAACATTAAAATATAGCTGAGAATATATAATACCTTATTACGTTCAAAGAGGTTCGAAATATTCAATCGCATACTTTCTCTTCAAAAAATTCACAAAAATCGCCTAATTTTTCATGCGTCACATTGGTATATCCCCTTAAACGCCTCAAGCCCAGCGAATACTCTCAGAGTAGTTTTGTAATTTTGCTTAAATCATATTCAGGTTGCTTGGTAGACCTTTATTTTATCTAAACTAGTAGCAATGAATTAATAAAATAAAAAAGTAACTTAAAATATTCATCTAAAAAATGCAATCAAATCGTGAATATTTTCGCGCGGTTATGTCGTGCAACTTTCAACGCGGATTAACTCAGCAACAGTGAAGCGATGATGAACGTAGTTAAATTTTTAGTGATAAAACTCCATCGAAGAACAGTGTTTATTGATGGTATGGTGAATTCAATCGAGGTCGTAAATCACTCCAAGACGAATTTTGTGAAGATCACAAATCAGTTGTTGAAACTATTGATGCTGTGCGCAAAATAATATTGCCAGATCGTCATGTGACGTATCATAAGATGTAGACGTCTATAGGCATTAGTGGGAACATTGAATATTGTATTTACTTTAATACATTAAATACTAAAAAAAAATACGTTCTAGTTGCATATCATAAAATTTTTCGACCGCTCGTGTCTATTGGTAGAGAAAAATGTTAAAAAAATACGATATCGGTTCTTTGAAATCATGAAATATGACGAAACATGGGTTTAAGCATATGCGCCCAGAAGTAAAGACCAGTCGACTGTATACAAAGGTATTTCAAGATGAGTCCAATTTGCGCACGAGTCACTTCCAAGCAAATGGTGGCCTTTTTTTTGAAAAAAACTGGACATGTGGCAACCATACCACTAGAGCAACGCAAAAGAATAAATTCTGAATGGTTGTCAATCACTTGTTTTCCTTTTATGTATATCAAATATAAACAGAATTTTTAAGCACCGAAACCATATATTCCTGATTTAGAGGCGAATGACTTCTTTTTATTCCCATACGAAGATAATAAACTAAGAATTCAACCTTTTTCGTCACCTCAATAGGCGGTTGATACGTTTAGAACGCATGGTTTGAAGGAACCTCAATCAGAGTGGCAGAAATGCTCGACGATTGGTTCAAACGCATGAGAAATTATATAAATCTTATAGCAATGATTAAAAGTTCGTGATGTTCAATAAGTTTTTCATCAAGTCTCGTCAATATAGGTGGAGTACATCCATGCCCACTATTTAGACGGTTTGTTAGAAGATTTAAAAAATTTAATCTTAAAAAGCTTTCATAAAGTTTCATTTAAAACAAAGACTAAATTTTTAAATAATATCATTAAGCAACACTTCACTAACGAACCTTGCAGCTAAAGGCTTCGTTGACTGTAATTAGAACAACAACTAAGTAAATATCTAAGGACAGCACTGAAAGTGGGGCGTAGAAAAATATGCGGAAAATAATGAAATGCACTTTACTCACATTAGATAAATTGCAGGAAGTGTTCGAACGTCTTTCCTTGCCTTTGCTTTCAGCGCCAGCGCATCATGCACACGCTCACTCAAGGAGTACATGCCCGATATACACGTACGTATGTTTGTATGCCATCACATATCGCTAACGGGCAAGAACAGATTGAGTGCAGTGTCTATGTCCAAAGTTGGCAGAGAAATTGAGAAGATATAAAAAAAACTATATAAAATATAGTAAAAGAGTCGAAGACTGTCAGTTATACAAAGGAAGCGCCCTAAAAAATGAGCGAAAAATATAAAACAAAATCAGTTAAAAGGATATCATTACTAAAATATAGTTACGGTCAAAGTTCCGCACATACACACACACACACAACTTTCAACGATTGGCAGTGTGTCTATTTGAAAGTGCATTTGACAGCAGTGACTGTGATAGCTACACTTACGCTAGTAAAAGAATGATTGGTTTGTGCCATTCAGCGCTAGAATAACATTTTGAGGCGCACAACGAGCACGAAGAGATTCAAGCGTCGAAAGTTTTAGGTCTACTGAAACGCATTTATTGCTGTGGACTCTCGAAAGTTGAGTAGAATCAGAGGGAGCAAAGAAGAAAGAGGAAGAACTGTTAAAAATTTAACACTTTAAAATTCACTGTCTTTAAACATTATTGTACTTATAAATATACATATACAATTATTTATTATAAACTTTTTTCTTTCCTTCATTTATTATTTTTGCACAAATCGTGCTTCCCTTGGTACTCTACTGCTGGCAAATTGAATTTGATTTCTGTACACATTTAACAATGTTGCATGCAAAAGAATATGATATACCGCAAGACGACGGTGCATGCCAACAAGCGCAACGGGCGAAAGGGAAGCAGTTGCGTAGAAGTAGGGCGAATTGCCTGAGGGCTGATTGGGTTGGTTATTGCATGAATGCCGTATATTCTTGTGCGCTTCATAGCCACTATCTGCCAAACAGTGGCATGCAATGATGCTTGCCATATTCTACGTGGTTTCATCAGAAAAATGTCAGGCAGAATGCCTTGCGATGCTTTGTATGGAATGTAGATAAATATATGACGGCCTGGCAGTGCAACATTTCATGTCGTTGAGATGAATTGTTATGTTTTCAGCGCTGCATAAAGAAATTCATATGATGAACACAAATACATAAATATGCAGAGAAACGTGCTACCATTGCATTGCTATAAGATTAATTTTGTGCAATATATGAAAATCAAAAACTGTTCTTTCATCATTTTAAAAAAAAAGAACCATAACTAGTTAAATGTGCGAGGAAATTTTTAAAGCTTTAAGCTTAAACTACAAGAATAAATTTTTTATAAGCTTCTTTATTGCTTTAATGTTGATGGCTGACCAATAAATTTATTTAAGTGTCGTGTTTCAGTTTTTATTGTAGGCACATAACTTTCAGACGAACAGTTGTTAGACAAGCACGATTGGTCAATTTAAGTTTAAGCAGAGTCTTATTTTCTACAAAATATTAATATGTCCAAAACCAACAAGTACTCACATTTTTATACTCTTGTGACATGTTGTTACTGCTTGAGTATAAAATTTTTGTTCACCTTACGGTTGTATGTATCACCTAAAACTAATCGAGATAGGTATAGAGTCATAAATTCTTCATATTGAGTAAATAATGAAATTTTAGATCGATGTCACAAAAACTCTTGAAATGTAGTTGATGGGTGGATGGATATAAATCGACTCAGTTCGTCAAGCTGACCATTCATATATGTATATACCTTATGAGGACGTTTACTTTTGGGTGTTACCAAATTCATGGAATAGTTAATGTAAACTGTTAAGAGTGTAAAAAGAAATATAAGTATACTCAGTACCACTTTCAATCCGATGTTCAACCTCAATTAAATTTTAGCTGCAGAAGCCAGATTTTATCTTCTTCAAGATATAAGGAACCTTATAGTTCTGAAGGTAATCTAACTTTTATAATATTCCATTATTTAAGGGTGTATAAATTAATTTAAAAATTTTTACCAACAAACTTGATAGCCACAAGCATTCACCAAAACTAGTAAAATATGAAAATGTAAACCGTTCATAGTAAACCACTTTGGGTGTACAAAACTGTACAAATTATGTCATAACGGAAGCCACCGAAACTCATTTTAAACTTAATAACCGACATCTCATAACCATACTTTATTAGGGGAGGGTATTAAAAAAATAAATACTTGTGTGTACACATACTTTAAAATACAAGCGACTAATTTTACAGCAACTTCTGGTAAATGCCCCCGTAGAAGTGTGTATACTCACGATAAACAACGTTAAAGTGCTTTCTTTTTCACATACAAGCACACTTGTGTAAGACAGAAACGCAGCCAACAAACGAGCATATAGTACACAAGCAATGCAAAAATTATACTCCTACCAAGTCGGTGCGCCAAAAAGTATGTTTACATTTATGTTGAAAAGAGCATATGAATAAGTGATGTGCTGAATATCTGTTGGTCGGAAGTGTGCATACTTTGCTTTCAGCTTTTGTGAGCACGTGTCGAAATGAGCAATGAGTAGGATCGTTAAGGCTCATTAGCATTTTTAATTTCTTCGTACAACAAGTGAAGCGATAAAACTGAGTTAAAGCCACATAAGGGTTAGTACTCGTAAACCAGAGTTGGAAGCAGTTAGCGATGAAATTGTTGAAAATTTCTGTAGAAAAGGAGATTTTGGGCAATAATATTCAGTATATTTTAACATTTCATTATTTAAATTAAAAAATTAAATAAGAAATTAATTACTAATTATAAGTAAAATTAATAATTTAAAAAATTAAAAATTAAAATTTATACTATTGCAATTTTAAAGGAAGAAAAGCGGAGGCTTAATTTCCGGATTTGGAAAAACTTAGTATTAAAACTAAGGGTTGCTAAGGAATTATTTATCCGTTGTATCCAGATTTGACATGGGGGCATAGTAATATCAGCAAAGGATTATTACCAAGTATCCTTTGGATAGCCGTTTGAAGGCGAGCTAAAGTGAGAATGCGAAACAACCACACCCATCCCTTTTACTCTGGGTTTGGGATTAGCCACGGAAAAAACCCGACCAATGAAAAGAAGAAAACAGCCATGAAGGAGAGACCCCCGTTTCGTGACGATCCCTGCAAACGTGTTAAGGAGTACGATTTAAGATCATGCACCTATAATATCCGATTTCTTTATTTGGAACGTCTCGCTCCCCAGCTGGTTGATGTCTGCCTTAGAGTAAGCCCCCACATCACCGTTGTCCAAGAAATGCGATGGCGCAGAAGCATGGACGATGACTAGTTCTGATGGAACGATAAGCTGTACAAGTTATGTGACAACATTGGCATATTTCAACGAATTAAGAGACGCTGGCTAGTTTATGTCATGGATAAAAACACTCCAGCTTTGAAAGTACTTGACGCAGTACCCGCCAGGAAAAGCAGAAGGAGAAGAATTGCTAGCGAAATAATAGTTTCATTCGCGCGAATCGTCACGATATTCGGTCGGCCAAATCGGTAAGCAGAGGCCGTAATTCGCGCCACCATGGAGCGATTCCGCATCATGTTAATTCTGGTGATTTATTTATGTACAAAGTAAGCATAGTTGCACTCTTATTTTCCTCTTTTTCCAACTGATATGTAAAAATATATGGATAATGCAATACAATGCAAATTCGAATTTATATACTGTATTTGGTATTATTCACATCCAGTTAGCTAGCTCTATGGGAAAATGAAAAAAGCTTTGGAGTGTCATGTTTTTGATTATGACCATAGTGTGCTCTCTTCCTTTCATTGAAATTTTGTGATAATCTTAAATTTGAAGTACATTGTTTTATAGCCCAAAACCAACTTACACACTATGTTAGTAAGTTGTAATATCCCTAGTAACAAATTTTAACACATATCTTATTTATTACTTCATTAAGGCATTCCTAACATTAATATATGAAAATTTTTGAAATGAAATTTGCACACATTTATCATGAATATTTAATAACAAATATTTGCGCACACGTAGAATGTTTATTACATAATCATAAAACGTTTTTCCACCTTCATGAGATACCAAATTATATATGAATGTAAGTAATTGAATTAGAATTGTACATTAGTGCAGGTTGATTTACAGGAAGCTAAGAAAATATTTGATAATTGTATATGCGGCAAATATTATATCAATCATGCTGAAAGCTTTTGCCATTTTTAGGTCTTTTGGCACGATATTCGCTTGATTGATCGCATGTTTCGGGGTCGTAAGCATAGATCCAAGACTCATCGCCAGTTATAATGCATTTCATGACACCCTGGTAGTCGGAAAGCATCGTTTCCCACACTTCAACGCGACGTCTTATTTCCAAAAAAAATGTTTTCGGTACCAGTCGAGGTTTGACGCGCTTGAGGCCCAAAACATCCTTCAAAATGGTATTGACTGAGCCATTCGACATTCCAACTTCATCAGCAAGGTCTCTAATTGTTATTCGACGGTTTTCCAACACCAAATCTTTGATTTGTTGAACGTGAGCTTCGTTGGTTGAGGTTGATGGTCGCCCTGGACGCTCTTCGTCTTCGACACGCTCACGGCCGGCTTGGAACTCACTATACCACTTGTAAACATTTCTTTTGGACATAGCCTCACTACCAAAGGCTTTCTGCACTATCCTCAACGTATCCGCAGCAGAAAATTCATTCCGTAAACAAAATTTAATGCAAATTCTTTGCTCAACAAATTTCGACATCGCAAAAAACGAAAAACTCACTTTTAGCAGCTCACAAAACGACACGTATCTCAAACACTAATGAATATTTTGACATGAAATTTGACATAAATGTGACTGACTGACTGAAAAATATAATTCTCCAAATCCTTCGACGCGCACAGTTTAAATTCAAATGTCACTTTTTTAGACATAATGAAATAAATGAAAAGACTCTATAGTTTTTCATTAATTTTTTTGTGCTTATTTTGTAAAAGAACTTAACCTGAAAAGTGAAACAAAACCAAAGCTGGAAATAATTTTAAGAACATACTAACTCTAAGGATTTTGATAAAGTTCCGATTTATTGATAAAGGAAGAAACCGATGTCCTTCGGAGTTCTGCAGCAAAGTCACACTTATTAATAAGCAAATGAATCGTGGGATGTAGCATATCTAGCTCAGGTGCGCTCTGTTCAGATTTTTTTATATAGAAAAATTCTTTAACACATTCATACTATATAAACATAATTTCGTTTATAGCTGAAAGTTATTCTTCGTTGCTTTATTACATTCTTGCAATATATGATTCAGAGCTCATTACTGCCTTTGGCTTTGCTGATACAAGTATACAAGTTGTAATAATCTGTAATTTATGAACTTTTTCCAAATCCAATTTAAATTCACACGCTGCATAGTTGGAATGGTCAGATATACGCCAATATAAATATGCATGGAAAGCTAGTAGTCCATGCATGCATTTATGTGTGCTTGCATCGCCGAGCAAGCTGGTAGGTGTGTACACATGCGAACTATCATTTGTGGTTTTATGCTGCATATGAATATATGGCGTCTGAATACATATTTTGGCAGACAAATTTATATCAATGCTATAAATATATATAATATATAACGGGTGTACTTGGTATTTTGTTTAACAGGGCGCATTGGCTTCGGTCGGTCTGCATATTGCCATTGCCTTCAGGCTTAAAAGAATTTCTCTAATCCTCAGCAGACAGTATGCCGATATTCAAATATACACTCACATAAATATATACAAGTATGAATGTGTTCGACCATTTGTGGTCACAATTGTAATATCTGCAACTATCTATAATGTAGCTAGCAACCGGCTAACTCTATGATCACCTTCCAATGCAGTAAAGGCCAACATGAAGTCTCGTAGTTATATATAGCACCTAAGTAAGCACGTGGTTTTCTGCTTACAAAGCAATAACATAAAGGACAATAAGCGAATATCTGCATTGCGTCCCAGGGGTTATAAACAGTTGCGGGGCCTATATGAGTGCAAAGTCGTAGACACATCCTCATATATTTAGCCATTTGATATTTGTGCAGTGCATCTGCATTGCTTTAATAATTATGTACATATATGTGATTAAGTGCTATTTCAAGTATGCTGTTAGCATATGATCTATGAGTCTGTTTATTTGCTAGATGCCAAAGAAACTAAAATTTTTATACTACCGCAACATGCTGCAACAAAAACGGTTGTTTGTAACTAATAAATATACATACAACTATGAGCAAAAACTAGTAAGACTTTGTTCATAATATTAAAATTCTTAATTTATTCTAAAAAATCTATGTCGTCCACCACAAATTAATCCTCCATGGCCCCAATACACTTGAGACAACGTTTGCTCTAGTCCTCAAAACAGTTGTTAAAGTAAATTTCTGGAATAACCTTCAATGCATACAACGATTCCCGTTTAATTCTTAAATTTACTGAAAACGGTTTCCTTGGAGTGATTATTTGAGTTTACTTAGTAACCAGAAGTTACACGGAGCTAAATCGGGCGAATACGGTGGTTGCGGCACAAAATTAGTTGAAATTTTGGCGAAAAGCTCAGGAAGAATCAATGGCTTTTAGTCCTCCAAAAGAAATTGGAGTGCACCGCATCTCGATATTCGGAGAAAACTGTCAAATTAATCTTGATTTTGAACCTGCTTTAACCTCGTCTTTTAGCCTTCGGCATAACTTTGACACAATACACGGCACGGATGATCAATCATCTGTTTCCAGAAGATAAGCGTAGATACAAGACACACCGCCAGTTATAATGCGTTCATGATACCTTGGTAGTCGGAAAGCATTGTTAAACACACGTTAACGCGACTTTGTTTAAAAAAAAAAAATTGTGGTTTTGGAACCTATCGTGCTTTCACTTTTCTTGGCCCAATATATCTTTCAAAATGGTTTTCACTGATCCTTCCGATATTTCAACGCAGCCAGTAAGATCTTTGACTGTTAATCGTTGATTCTGAAGCACTAACACCTTTTTTTTATTGACGTGTTGGTCATCAGTTGATGTTGATGGCCATCCTGCACGTGATTCATCGTCAACACTTCCCCAATTATCTGTGGATTATTTGAACCCATCGAAAACTCTTGCTCGTGACAAAAAATTATCACCGAAGGCCTTTTCCGACATTCTGAACGTTTCGCCAACAGAAATTAGATTCCGAACACAAATTTTAATGCACTTCTTTGTTAATTACACTCCTCGTTAAAATCGCCGAATGCATTTTACGTACTTCAGAAAGATAAGCATATATTGAATTGTAACGGTTATTTGGATGTGACAGTTATTCCAACCAAGAAACAAAATATTTCACCGGAGGAGTTTTCATGCGAAATTTAATTTAATAATCTTACTGTTCTTCGCCCACAGTCGTATTGTTATACATACAGGTATATGGTAAATGATCAGGAAGAAAAAACGAGTGACTATCTGTCCTTCCGATAACTTGATTAAAAATTGAGATATCATGATACGACTTCTAACATGTAGCCATCAGTGTGCAGAAAACTTTGCCAAATCGTGCGAGGTCTTGCGCCCCATTGGATCTCACAAACGTCCAAAACTATATTCACAAACTTGCTTGTCCTCCCGGTACTCTTCGTTTATTACGAAAATCTGAAATCCCGTATATAACAATTTAAAGTCTCATCTAATTCTTCCACTTAACATTATATACTATACACCGAGAGCTAATAAAGAATGAAAACAATACTTGAAAACATATTGAGTACTCAAAGTTTAAATTTGTAAAAATATGAATTTAATACCGACTACGATAATTTAAATCACACACATTCGGAACGATTTCGTTGTACTCGGCTAAAGCCTTCCTTACTGTTTGAAATATTAAATTAGGGACAATATACTTTCCAAATTTTCGCACAATTGCTTATGTAATGCGGGTATTACTAAATAATTAGTAGATATTTTCAACTCTGCATCATTGGTAAAATCCACTTTTATACTTGTATCCGGTTACAGCTCATTTTATTTGCATATTCAATATGTGGCGTGTTACCAAACGAATTATTATGCGTGAACAGACAAAACGTTTTGAAGGAAATAAACATTTTAGAATTATCATTAAATATTTATTTTACATTGTGCATTTGCAAATAATCAATTGCATGTATGAGTGAGAAAACAAAAGGGTATGATACGCGATATTTTTGGAAAATAATGCAACCGGAAACTCAAAATATTTTGTATGAAAATCAGAACGCTACCATACAAAATGGTGGCTTATAATGCACAGATATATATGCATAAATTATTGTTGCTTTACAAGTGCCTATGTGTGCTAGGATATGTGGGCAATATGTATTGTATACACGTGATAAACACTAAATGAAACATGGTACATGTATATTATAGTAATAATATTAAAATAATGGTTCGCTATGTGTTAAAAAATATATTGTATGGAATGTATTATTTCAAAGGTGTTATTAGAAAGGAAAATTATTTGAGTATTTTTATATAATAGGTATATATATATATATGTAGTCGGTAAGAATAGATATAAATTGTGGATTATACAAACATGAGGACCTTCAATTTGGATATCCTATAGAATATTTTATTGATAATTACGAGCAATAAGAACGCAATAACTGTATATTTACGCTTTAGGATAAGCGTGTAATCAAAATTTTACGCCAAAATTAGTGCCTGTTGCAATTGGAGTGCCAATGCTGAATAAAATTAAAAGCAATAAAAAATTGATGGCTGTTTTTGTTTAATTTTGATTACACGCTGTGTTTTACAAACACTTTTTGGAGGGGCAATACTGTGCTCCATTATGCTCGCGCTTGTTTGGATACGCGCTGTTTCTGGCTCGCGAGTTGGGACAGCTGTTTTATTGGTTGCACATTCCAACATTCGGCAATTAAATCCTGATTTTATGTTTACATTGACAAAATAAGAGGACGCCACCAAAAAAACTGGATGAAACGCAAAAAAAGGCAACAATAAGTCTAGTATAAATGTTTTGATTTATATGCTGGCATTGTCAACGTAAATGGTGCACACACCATCAACTGACAGATGATGGCAAACAAACAAACCGACAGGCGTGGAATTGAATTGCCGGAAGCTGTTGATGACTTCGTCGCCACATTGGTTACGGTTACATTGTATACACATATTTATATATTCGTACTCGTAAATACATAGTTCTTTTATATGTATTGTTTCCCCCGCAATGTATTTCCAATTATACGGCTACCAGCTTTGTTATCTTTTACAGAGTTTTTTTTGGTTTCAAAAGCCACTGAATAGTGTATGAACAGCGGTTGAATTGTGTACACAGCCTTTGGTTATACTAAAACTACCTACAGATATTGCGAACCGCTCTGTAAAAAAGGATTATTATTTAAACATACCTCTGGCACAGAAGAGAAATAGTTTGAGAGTTGGCTATGGATTAAATATTTACTAAAATTTTTGATTGCCTTATCCTTATAGTAGTGTTGAAGAAAAGTAAATAAGCTTAAATATAGTTTTAAATGTTTGCCTTTTATCCAATAGTCTGAAATATAAGCTCGAATCACAGCCATAATCATTAAGCGAAAATATCATTTTAAATCTCATCAGATTATTTGGTTTTAAAATCAATAAGTAGTCTACTGTTTCTATTTTTCCAGTCTTTATATTCATATGGTTATTGTGGTAAATTTCGCAAAAAATATTTAAGTTGTTGGCCGAGTACATAATATAAAATAATCGAGTTAGATATAGGGTTATGAACATATAAATGATCAGAATGGCGAGACCAGTTTAATTCCGGTTGTCTGTCTGTCCATTCAAGATGTAATTTGAAAAAAAAAAAAAATTAAAGTATGTTGATGAAACTTTGCTCAAATATTCTTTGGCGCCATAAGGAGTATGGAATTGCATATGGATTAATCAAATTACCGCTAAAGCCACAAAAAATTGAGTTTGGCCCACCCCAAATAGGCTTTTTGTATATATCTTTAAAACTATTCAAAGTGTAACATCCATATTTGTACACGAAGGCCCCTTCGGAATATATTGAATTACAACTGTTGCAGCACCCAGATATCATAGTTGTAGACCACGCTGCCCATGGTTGACTTTCTTCAAAAAATATCACACAACCTGTCAGATATATTATTGAAATTCGAAGAGAGTCCTTTTCACATAATAATATGGGCATATCAAAAAAGGCTTGAATAGGGTCAGTACTTTTTGCCCCGATACCAAATATGAAGAGTATCTATTGTTGCTCTCTCTACAGCATAATGAACTTTCTGTTCCGGTATCGTGACCGTGGAGATATTGTCGAAAGTATCCGTGTCCGGTCAGGAATCAGTCTCGCTGTGTTTTCTCTCCATCCATGCTTGTACATTTCCGATAGTTTGTATATATCTGAATTTCTCGTAAACTCTTTTGAATTGTAATGCCATTATATCCTGCGGCGTGATACCCTCTATTACTCCAGACGCTTCATGCAAAGACGTGCGGAATCCACTAATAACCCTTATTGTATTTAGCCGCGTCACAGATCTCGCTTTTTAGCGTATGGTTTACTTTGCATTGCTGGTATCCATGTGGGCGTCGCGTACATTAGCACAGACTGACGGACTTTAGACAAAACTGCTCGCTTTTGCTGGCTTCTTCCTCAAATATTAGCCATTTTTAGCCGGTATTTGGAAACCTTCTGCTTTTATCACTTCCTCGTCGGTGACTAATGCCTATTGCGTCTACTACCGTAAACATATTCGTTTGTATTAAGTAGAGAAAAGAGACATGCTGGTTTTTTATCTTTATCACCTTTGAGTTTTGTCATTCCTACTTTATGTAAACACATCCATCCACGGATTCTCTTCGGCGATTTCGAAGGAGAGTTTACTTATTTTTATTGATTTTTTAAGATCAGGCCGTTTCCTTTTAAAACCTTCATGCATGTTTGCGTATTCTGGTGGTCTCCGTCCGTCTCTGACAGAATTGCCTGGCTTTGTTGCAACCCTTTCTCATGCCGTCGAATTGACTATTTCAGAAGTATGTTAGTAGGTTTTCTCTAAGCATTAGCGCTCTAGTTTTTTCTCCACATGCCAGCATCGCAAATCTATAGTAATCCGATCTAACCAATTTTGTCGGAGGTTATATTATTACCTTAAGCAGTACTTCATGTCAAATTTCGTGAAAATACCAACTCAAATACGAAAGTTTTCCATATAAGCCCTTGATTCCGATCGTTCAGTTTGTATGGCAGCTTTATGCTATAGTTAACCGATCTGAACAATTTCTTCGGATATTAATCAAATGTGAGAATTTTCCATACAAGAACTTGATTCCAATCGCTTAGTTTGTGGACAGCTATATGTGGTCCAATATCGGCAGTTCCGAGAAATGAGCAGCGTCTTGAAGAGAAAATGAGGTTTACAAAATTTTAAAGCGATATCTTAAAAACTGAGGAACTGAACTGAGTATATATACAGACAGACGGACGGACATGGCTAAATCGGCTCAGCTCAACACCCTGATAATTTATATATATACTTTATAGGGTCGCCGGCGCTTCCTTCTGAGTATTATAAACTTCGTGACAAACTTAATATATCCTGTTCATGGTATAAATATAGCAAAATTAAATAAATGAATACTTATTTATTGGCGAAAATATGTGAATTCAGTCTACCAACTACCTCAAATCCCATACACATATACATATATAATACTTTGGATTACATGCGTACAGTTTATATGTTGTAGAATTAGACGAATATATTGTTTTTCTTTTATCGATTTCTTCTTACTGTCCAAAGCCATTCTCAACCTTAATAATTTTATTTTTATTGTTTTAGTTGCTATTGCACGTTTTATTTTAACAAATCATTCGCAATAATAGAAATCTAATTATAAGAATACGAATACAGAAAATCTAATATTATGGATATTAAGGATACGTAAGGAAAACAAAAAGTAAGACATGTGACTGAACTGTAAGGTGAACAGTGAAACATTTTGGCTTTTAAAATAATATTTAGACGACACTGAAAATAAGTAATACATACGAGGTAATTTAATTTGAGTTTATAGTGTTATGTTACTTATGCTTTATATATAGACAGATGCATTACTTATTTCTTTCCGCTTTCTATACATTCAACTGTATTATTACAATTTATTTCCTAACCAGTTTGCTAATAAACACACTGTGCTATTGCTTTGCACAGCAAAATAGCTTTGCTAGAAGAAATTTTACTCAACGCTCCGGTAATAAATATCAACGAAATCCACAAAAATAAAGAAATACAATTACTCCTTAGTTTCCTGTGTTATTGCGGTTTCACGTTTTGTACGATACGGCATATGGACATGTTGATACAGGAACCTAGATTCAGAGTGCACGTGTAACTAATTCGCTTTGTAGCCATGGGTTGTAGTTTTTGTTTCGGCAATTTAATGTGTTTACCGTGATATAATGTGACATCTAAATTGCAACTAATTCCAAATTCCACAAATAACGACAAAAGTTTTCGATTGACCGCTAATGGATACTGCGTGCCTTAATTTTCGAAAAGGAACAAGTAATATAATACCGTAAATAGAGGAGACTAATTTCATTCAACAGCTTTTGGTACACGCGGTATAGGAGACCAGAAAATTATACTTTATGTTTTGACCATACAAGCAATTTAAATAACTTCGTCTCATGACTCATATTCCATCGTGTCGATATTAATGTTTTTCTAGATTTAATACTTGCCAATATTGTTATGACGATCTTTCTTATTACATGCGCTGCGAGAACTTTGACCATATACTATATATTGAATGCCTTATGTAAAATATGAAGCTATTAGCTTGTCAAATATCTCCCTTCCGCGTTTTTGCTGTTTACTGAAGGCTTTATAAACAGTGTTACAGTGATCGGATTTAGTTCAAATATGCGTCGTTTCGTTCGATGATACATTTCCATCTTGACGGCAACTTCATTATACCCCCCTCGAAGAAACCCCCCTCCTTATTTGCGAAAAACTCGCACAGCTACTTTTCACAAGCCTCCCTTGAGCTCAAATTTACACCAACAAGGGCGTTCGGCATGAACAAGAACAGGTGGTAATCACTTGGCGCTATTTCTGGGCTATATGGTGGATGCGATAAGACCTCCCATCCGAGCTCCCGTAGTTTCTAATTAGCCATCAATAAATTGTGTGGTCTGGCGTTGTCTTGATGGAACACTACGCTCTTCCTGTTGGTCAAATCTGGACGTTTCTGGTCGACCGCCTGCTTCAAGCGGTCCAGTTGTTCGCAGTAGATGGTAGAATTAAGCGTCTGGCCATATGGTAACAGCTCATAGTGGAAGATTCCCTTCCAATCCCACCAAACACATAGCAAAACTTTCCTGTCCTTCAATCTCGGCTTGGCCACTGTTTGGGACGATTCACCGAACTTCGACCACGACTGTTTTCGCTTTATATTGTCGTATGTGATCCATTTTTTGTCGCTAGTCACCATCCCCTTCAAAAATGGGTCGATTTCCTTTCGTTTCAGCAGCATATCGCAGGCGTTGATTCGGTATACTAAACACTAATTATTATTTTGATGTGACATTTCGCACAGATTTCTTTGATAGCCATATCAACCTAAAAAATGAATATTTCGAAGAATCAGTTTCTACCCGAAATTTAAATAAAAAAATTTTACTATTTTTTGCCCACAGTAGTAAGCGAATGATTCTTAGGAGCTCTACCAGGCAGTATCAAAATACAGCGTAGGCCACATTGTCAGAAATGTTCATGCTCGCATAATGTTTGTTTACAAAAGTCTTAAAAAACGTGCTCTTGCGTAATGCTCGGACATAACACCCTTTGTTTCCATGTGCGACGACTGATTTTGATGGCGGAAATGTTGCCTCAACAGAATCTTCTGAATGGCGACTATCCAAGCCAGTAGGCCCGAAGGTTTTTGTTAGAGTCGAATTATAAAATTTGAAATGGAGCAAGCTCTAAACTAAACTGCACACAATTTACCTAAATTAGATCATTTTAACTTAACTTCAATTTAATATAGTATTGCAAATTGTTGCCGTTTTACTAACCCATAATAATTTTAGATTTTGTTACATAAAGGTTTTAAATTTATCTTTGCTATTGTTGGGTAATATTTCAAAAATCCATTGTTTTAAATATTTTGACATAATAATGGGTTGTCAAAAACGTCTTGCGGCATTTTTATTGAATCAATTCGTGTGGCACCCATACATCGAGCTTCTTAGTGACTCCGAGCTTCTTCAAATGCTGGTCTCTTTCGACCAATTCAGCGATTTTATCGCAATTTTCGACGACAGGCCTTCCGGAGCTTGGCGCATCTTCGACCACCTCTACACCAGAACGAAAACGTTGAAACCATCGTTGTGCGGTGGAAATGGAAACTGTATCGAGACCATAAACTGCACAAATTTTATTGACGGCTTGAAATGCATTTTTGCCTTTATCGTAGTAGTACTGTAAAATATGCCGTATTCTGTCTTTATTTTGCTCCATGTTTGCGACGCTATAACTCAGTCAAACACGTGTTAGCGCGTGAAATAAGCTTTATAAAAAGGTGTAGCATAACCCGATGCGACGAATAAAACTAGAACTACGCGCTTTCAGCGCCAACTAGCGAAAATACCGCAAGACTTGCTTGAATAAATCGGAAATGGCATTTCCGAATAACGAAAATCTGAGCAATGGAGGGGATATTAAGTCTAACATGTTTGGTTCTACAAACTACACTAACCGAAGATGTATATGCGGGTAAGAAATCAAATTTTTTATGAAACGTTTTTTTTAGATAAACACATATTACAAGAAAATTAATTCAAATATAATATTATAAACGATATTGAACATAAAAAGCATCTAAGTATTGGTGAATACTTATTTGCTGAAAATATGTAGATTTGAATACATTTTAATAAATACCATAAGAAAACCAATTCGCGTATTTGTTACGAATGTAAACTGCATACTAGAAATGCGGTAACTGCTATAGCTGCTATTGACAACTTGAGCGCGTGAGATTCCCTGCTGACCAGCTAAATAACAAACGGAAGTATGGTGTATTCACATGGACATACATTTGAGTATCCATGTATTTTATTCCCATTTTGAGGATAAGCAACTCCAGTCATATTCGAGTCACGTTTATTAAACTGAGAATATTAAATATAAACCGCCTTGGCCATCGTCAGAAATTGATAATCGTGGGAATGCTTCAGATTGTTTATTAATCTACGGGTGCATAGCCTAAGCATTCTGTGTAAGCCAGCAAACATGATTAGAATTTCGAAAGAAAACTTATTTCATTTGACTTCTTAGAGTATGAGAGCTGTCGAATATGAAAAACTAGTGTCTTAATAAACCGTACTTTGCTAAGCAGTGATCCAATCCACAACTTGAGTGTTGTTGAAGTTGTTTCAAGTTTCTCTAGTTATACAAACAACTACAGCACAAGCTGGTGATGTGTCTCAAAGTTTTAAGTAAAATTGAAATCATAACATAAAATCGAATTTTTATAATTTTTCAACGCCTTGCCTCTTAAGGGCATCTTAAGGGTAAATAAGGTCACGAGATTTTTTTATATTATTTGTTTATATAATTTTCAAAAAATGTCGCGTCACCATGGCTCCGTTTGTATAAATTCACTCGTTACATACGTTATTTTCCAATTATCCTGTGCATGTTTTTGACTGGATTTTGGGCCATAGTGTGTTCTATATTGTCTTCGGGCTCCTCAAACGGTGTTGATTCATTTAACATACTTTCATTTCAACAATATAGCGTGATCTTGGTGATCATTTGTCTAGACCATTTTTCGAAATTAACGAGACGTCATTGTGTGCACACAATCTGTGCGTAAAATATGAGGCGGCGGAACGTCTTATTAAAAGTGGAGAGCCTGCATAGATCTCATCAAATTGCGGTAAAAAAAAAGTTTGGCAAGGTATTACACGCCTGCTATTGTTGGTAATGGTACTTGCTGCCTCATTTTGACAAAACGATGCACTGCACGTCAACTTTTGGAGATGCAATTAAGCTTCCTGAATCACCAAAGGTTTTGACTCACCCAATAGCGACAATTTTCATTGTTGACGAAGCCATAGGACCAGAAATGGGCCTCATGTGAGGCGACCGTGTTTTGCGTGAAAAGCTCTTACAGTAGCCCCTGGAGAACGTGAATTTGTGTAATAACCTTGGACAATTTCCAAAGAAAAACGTGATATGATGAAATGCCAAACCTTACTGAAGACAGTTACAAAATTTAACAAAAATCCGTAAACAAATATAGTCGTCATCCCTATTGATTGTTGCTGTACATATTGTACTTTATTTAAACTCGTCATAATTCGTGCGTTAAGCAATAGAATGAGTCACAATCACAAATGCTCTAAGAAAATTTTTCGAGTTCAATATTTTACACGTTTTCCTTTGCCCATCATGTCGTCTATTTCTGTTTGGCTTTAGATAATTTAACTTAATTAAACACTTGGGAATCAGTACGTGGTCAAAATACAAAACGGAATGCAAAAATTCAAGAGCGGAGAAAATATTCATTCATTCATTCTTTCATATTACGGCCTTCGAATTCAATACCATAAAACGAAAGCTTTTCAGAAGTATTTCGATAGATAATAAAAATCGTTTCAAAACCAACATTAAGATTATAGCATGAGCTTTGTTGTATACCTTAGAGAATGCCTGTGGTATAAATTGTGAATACTTAAGTCATTGTACGTGACTATTAAACTGGAGCAAAAGAATTAATCGCATGAAGGCTGTACATATATTGAGTTCTGTAATTGCATTGTGTATAGAATTTCGAACTCAGTTGATAAAATTGACTTTACGTTGTTCTTTTTAACTCTATGTTGCTATATAGTATATGCGAATTTATTTCTAATATAGCACCAAATCATATAGTATATGCCCAATATCAGTTAAATATAAATAATATATGAAAAATCAGTTTGCAACATCAATTATAAAACTTCTGTCGCAAAAGAAACAGAACTTTATAAATATAACTGTTTTTGGTCACGCCTATACATGGGTATATGAAATAGAAAAGTTTGATCTCTTGTTGACATTTCGTAAAAATTTTAAGACAATTGGATAACTACAATTAATGTCATCGATCAAAAAGTGACAGCATCTTTTGGTCATCGGTCGTAAAATGGATTTTGAACAAAGAGCAGATATTAAAATTAAAAAATCAAATGATGAAAAAAGTTTATGGTGATCAGTGCCTATCCAGTAATAATGAGCATGAGTGGTTTAAGCGATTCCAAGAAGGGCCAAAAAAAGTCGTCTTCAGAAGTCAAAAATAATGACAATGCTGATTTGTTTTTAAGATTCCGAGGGTATTGTACACCGGGAGTTTGTCCCACCTGGCCAAACGATTAAAGCTGTGTTTTACCTTGGTGGTATGAAGCGTCTTTTGTCACGCATTCGTCGTGCTCGACCACAATATCGGTCGACGCTTGTCTCTGATGAAAAAACAAAAAACTCCATATTAACGATTAATCACTCAACCAACTCACCTGATCTGGCGCCCTGTAGTTTTTATCTGTATAGAAAACTTTATTTGCCCCTGGAAGGGCACTGGTTTCAGGACATTTCAGCTATCCAAAAGGCGACGGCCGATATTCTCAAGAGCATTCCGAAAAATGACCTTAAACACTCATTTGAAATGCTAATTGAACGGGCTAAACGCTGTATCGAAGCACAAGGAAACTACTTTGAATAAAAAAATATAACTTTTGAAAAATATTGATTTTTTTGTTTTTTCTTAACAGTCCTCTTTCTTTTGCGACAGACCTTATATGGGTCTCTTCAGAAATTGTAAAATATTTTACATGGAATTTTGAATTTACAGAAGCATTAAATAATCAGTTGCTTATTGCATTTAACTTTTAAAATGGCCACCATACAATAACCTTTCAAGGCCGAATGGTTTACATTGTATTCTGAGTCATTGAATTCGTGAATTTCCAGAAGAAGTATTTCAAAATTTCGATTTCGATAAAATACTACATGTTAAATAAATGTTTAAAGCGACTACACTCACATTGAAAATATCAACGCAAAAATATACATATACAAATAATATATTTCAACTAATTTGTTTATATAAATGTATATATCATATTTAAGTTATCCGTGTGCACATGTTGAAAATTTATGCCTTGAAATATGTGAAGAATGCAACTATATGTGAATATAAATCTGTTTGTGAACAAAATTCAAATTTTAATGGAAGCTTCAAAAAAATCGTACTATTCTGATATGATCATAAATACCGAAAGCCTACTGAAGCTTGAAATATAAAATCAATTTCATACTTGATGAAATATAGCCGTTGACTGCAAGCATAAATTTAATAAAAATATAAATCCGAGCAAGCTCGACTGCAGAAAATTCAATAAATAGTTTTTAGCGTCCAGTTGTTGCGCACTCACACACCCATACTAGTAGAAGGTTGCTCGAGTGTTCAGTTAATGGAAACTGTATAACTGCCTGGTTGGTCAAATATGTTTTATATCCGAAAATATAAATATTATAGAGACATTTCTTAGTTATAAGGTCATTGCAAATATATTTGTATGTAACAAAGGTTTGGCACAGTCGAGTTGAACTATTTATAAGCTTTGAGCCATGAATTGTTAAGTATACGTAGAGCTGTCTGGTATTTGATTCGCTACAAGTATAATAAATACTTTTGCTGGAAACCGAACAAATGTTTTTAATGTAGACAAAATTTTCAATAACTTAGCTTATCCCATGATTTACTATACTACAAGAAGTTAGTGCGCAGGACAAAGCGAAAATCCTGGCAGAACTTTTGTTGTGGATTTGAAAAGACCCAGGAGGTGGCGAGACTTAGGAAACTATTATACAAAAGTACCGCCTCACCCGGTCTATTTAGCAAAAGCAGCGGAAAGTGGGCGGACAACTGGCAGGACTCATTAGATGACCTAGTCAGTGTGCACTTTTTAGGCTGTAGGGGCATGGTAAGTTCTAGCTAAAAAGGGAGTAGTGGGGTAAGCACATCGTAACGGAAAATAAAATAGAATGGGCAATCCGCTCATTCGACCCATACAAATCTCCAGGTACTGACAGAATCATTCCAGATATGTCACAGAAAGTGCTCTATATAGTCGTGCCGTGGCTAAAGCTGAGTTGATCTCCCCTCCCTGATGCAGTGGTACTATAGAGCTATTGCAAAACTAATTATGCTCTGAAGTGCAGTAGTATGGTGGACGAAAATTTACCTTCCGGAAGCCAATGGAAAGAACTCCGAAGCTCACTGCTCACGGGAGCTTTAAGAACAACTCTAACCGGGCTTCTTGCCCTTTTACTAAATTGGACACCAATAGACCTCTTCGCTGAAAACTGCGTAGCATAATCAGCGGGATAACTACTGGCTGCAGGTGAATTTACATAAATAACCTTTGATCATTCCTCGGTGAGTAATGGCGCTTGTGCAAACACCGATTACATGATCCCACTTTTCAACTGGGAAAGAAGGTTTAAAGTAAACATAAAAAAATATGGTTGGCGTAAATGTGTGTTAGCTAAGCACAACTTTCTAAATATCTATTTATACGGATGGGTTGAAAATGGACGATGGAGATGTTGTGATAATATACTGTCCAGAGTTAGGCATAAGGAAACGTTTTAGGTTATTGTACCACTGTAGTATATTCCAATCATAGGTCGTTGCTATTGCAAAAGCCGCGATCTGGCATCTTATGCACCTACAGGGAATTCCAAAGTCATCATATACGTAGATAGCAAAGCATCAATGAAGGCAGTAATATCGTATCGCATATCGGTGTCTTGGGAACCAGAAGCAAGCAACTTCACTTCTAGGACGAGATTGTCAACAATAGTGTACAGCTTCCACCCGGAAACGTGATAAACATTGGGAACGAGCAAGCGTCAAGCGCAGGCATTCTAAAGGATAACTTCTCAAATTATATTATATCCTCAAAAAGATATAGGTCCCAGAATTAAATATTTAATATGAATACGTATGTATTACAATTAATTAACATTATATTAGGAGTTCAGCAAAGTATAATCATAATCATCTCTACCAACTGGGAATCCACAAAAATGAATCTCATAATTCAGTAGGAGTACTATCTACAGAAAGAGAACAGACATATCAACAATTCCGAGGCTTCACAAAAATGCCTACAAATGCAGCAAAAAAATGCAAGAGCAGAACCAAAACAGAACGAAAACCAAAAAAAAAAAAAGAAACCAAAAATCAAGAAGTGCACTGTAGACCAACTAAACTTAATTTACGCCCGAAATTGAATTAAAAGTTTATTGGCACAAATGAATACAAATACTGTGACTTTGTGCTAGTCTCGACTGGTTTGTTTCGGAAATTCATGCTTAATTGCTGTACACTCGGGAATGCTGGCAACTAAGCTGTGTTTGCCAGGGTGTGGGCTTTGAGCAAGCGTGAACACCTTTACGACCTATTTGATAAAATGGTCATGTAGGAAATTTGGTGGTTGATCAGGAGGTAGTGCGAAGCTGAATTTGCATTTATTTGGTAGGACTTGACATTGAAATTTGACTGCTAGAAATTATGATTTGTTTATTTGTTTCAAAAACGACTTTTTTAATGACAATTTGTTTATAAGATAACACGGTCAAAAAATCAAACCTCTGTCTCATTTACATATATTCTATAACCAACACGACTTTTATATTATTATGCAACTACATATTAGGCTGTTAAAAAATGGGTGCCACACGAATTGATTCAATAAAAATACCGCAAGACTTTTTCGACAACCCAATATATATGCACACATTTTAACAAGCGACTGTGAGCAGAAACCAACTCAATGTACAAGTGCCAACACAGGTTAGAAAATGTTTGATTAACTCAAATAAGTATAATGCGGTCACGAGTTGTGGGGCGATAGGTACAGGGTAGGCCATTTAAAGTTGACCCATCTGGCAACGCTGTACCATGGAACAGTACACTCCAAAAGAACGCGCTGAAATTGTTCAGCTTTATATTCAAAATAACTTTTCAATTGTGTTAACTCAACGTGCGTTTCGCAAAAAAAATAAAGTGAAAAGTGCTCCAGTTAAGAACACAATTAAGTCTTTATACGCAAAATTTGTGAACACCGGTAATCTCAGTAATGCCAGTCATGCATCCAGACAACGCACAAGACGTTCTGATGAAAATATCGAAGCTGTACGAGCCAGTATTGAGGAGACTCCATCGACATCGAGTTATCGCCGCTCTCAGGAATTAGACATCTCTCGCACCACTCTCCGACGCATAATTCATAAAGATTTGAAGATGTTTCCATATAAAATTCAAATGGCACAAAAACTAAACCCAGCTGATTATCCGCGACGCCTTAATTTTGGCAAATGAGCCATCGAAATGGCTGAAAACGAACTTGACTTTTGGCGAAAACTCATCATGTCAGACGAGGCACATTTCTCGTTGAATGGAGGCGTAAACAAGCAAAATTGCCGATTTTATGCCACCGAAAATCCTCAATTAATTGAAGAACAGCCTCTTTACGACCAAAAAGTAACAGTTTGGTGCGGTGTTTGCGCGAATATGATCATCGGACCGTATTTTTTCGAAGACGATGATGGAGCCACGACAACAGTCAATGGTGAGCGTTATCGAGCCATGATAGCGGATTTTGTGATACCCATTATTCGCGAAAATGACATGGATAACTTCTGGTTTCAACAGGACGGGGCTACATGCCATACAGCTCGACCAACAATCAATTTATTGCGACCATTTTTCCCCGGGCGATTGATATCGAAAAATTGTGATGTTGACTGGCCACCGAGATCACCAGATTTGACGCCACCAGACTTTTATTTGTGGGGTTATTTGAAATCCAAGGTATACGCTAATAAGCCAAAGACCTTAGCTCAACTGAAAGCCAACATTCGACGTGAAACAGCCGACATATCATCCGAAACATTGGCCAAAGTCATGGAAAATGTCAAAAAAAGAGTGCATTTAGCTGTCAAAGCTAAAGGTGCCCATTTACGCGATCTAATTTTTAAATATTAGCTGAAACAAATCCCCTTGGACCAAAATAAATTATTTTTGAAATGAACAAAAAACATTGTTTTCTTTTGTTCTTTTTTTTTAGAAACAAATGGGTCAACTTTAAATGGCCTACCCTGTATTACTTTCTTGCTTTGAAAGCGTAATCACTTAAAGTTGAAGCAAACAAATTTTAGCTTAAAGTTAAGATCTAAAACTTTCTTCGAAAATATCACTTTTACATAACTTAAAATATGTAAGGTTTCTTATTTGCCTTAACTCGAGTTAAATTTCCTTTCAATAGGGCCTTTACACAAAACTTTATCATTCCGACTATATGCTTTGGAATATCACTGCACGATTAGTAGTTGAATGAAACCATTGTATGTGAAGAAGATTAGTTTCTAAAATTCATCCCATCTATCCTCCTTCTATGGCGTTATTTAAAATGAAAATGATATACCAGCAATCTTCAGTATATTACGAGACCATCGTCCAACATGCTCCAAAACATAATAGTTAATTTTTATCGATATGTTTGCATTAAACACCTTTAAAGGAGTTACGACATATGTATGTATAAAGAGCTTTATACTTGTGAGGAATAACTATTTTATTGCATGATAGCTATTGTGATTATCACACATTCACTTCTTATACTTACACTTTCACTTATTAAGCTACCTATTTTCTACAACTCCTTTAATATATTTAAGGTATTCAATACTAACATATCGACAAAGTTTATGCATCCGGCACATCAATTCTGCCAGAAGGTGGAGTGTTTCAAAATTTTATTGTGACACTGTTTTCCGCCGTTTTACTATGATCTAACGATAGTCTGATTTTTGGAACTTAAAGAGCTTCGTGGTGTAATGATTACTATCATTATTTTTTTCGTGTGACGAAAAGTTTTACTTAAATTACTGCTTCAATTGGAAGACAAACATTCAAAAAACCAATCTGACGAGCACGATCTGGTGATCTAAATAAGCTTAAACTTATATATGTTAAGGTTATAAGGATCTGGATACCTCGAAGTGTAACCAATTAAAAAAGCTATACATTAGGTTTGGAAAATTATTTTTATTTCCTTTAAAATACGGAATGTGTGAAAATAATCATAAATTCAGGAACGAATCGCAAGCTGCCCGAATGTGACTGTGGAACATTGTTTTTCAGCCATTCTTGGTTCACTCGCATTTTGTGAGACGGTGCTGAGTCTTGTTGAAACGTCCATGGTAAGCGACCGAAATGTTTCTTTGCCCACAGTTTCAAAGCAGCCTCCAGACGCTTTTTCGATAATATGTCGCATTAACTTTGACGCCAAGCTCGATGAAAACAATTGGAGAGCGTCCATCTGCGGTGACAGTGGCCCAAATCATTATTTGTGGCGGGTGCTGCCTCCTGGTGGCCAACCGATGACTTAGATACTCGTATAAACGGTCGGTCAAGTAAACCCTATCGTTTTGAAAGTTTACGAATTGCTCAATTGGAAAAATTTTGTCGTCAAAAAACACAATGTTCGAAATTTGACCGCTTTCGGCCAAGCTTCGGTGTGAGATCATGGGCCTTTTGGAACTTGTAGTACCTTGAGCTCATTTTCCAATATGCGTCGGATGCTGCGGTCGGATATTTTCGTGGAATTCGCTCAAGTCACTTATTCAATTTCCGAACCATCTCACGTGACCTTGCAGTCTTTTGATAACCACCTCCATGACGTTTTGCGATGCTACCAGTATGATTGTAACGAGTGATGATGCGATAAAAAAAAACTTTATTCATATTAAGGTGTTTGAGCTCACGAACAATTGCTGGCTGTGATTTTCCAGCTAAATATAAAGCAATCACACTATTACGTTTGAACTCCATCTCTAATCACTTTTTTTGCATTCACTTTTGGCAAAACGCTTGTGAACAATACTTCGAACTGTCGTTCAGCAAATTTATAAACAGCTGATTCCAGTAGAACAGTTGCGCGAACGGTCTGGTACACTTCGAGTACCGGGGCATGTATATGTTTTATATGTTATAAAAAACAATTGGTTGAAATGAACTCTATGCATGTACACTGACGGTCATGAAAATAACACTAGTGGCAACATTGTCATTCAAATGAAAAATATGGGGAATTCGCCAATTTATTTATAAAGCAATAAAGGAGATTTCCTTGGTTGAAATATCGTTGATGTGTTGACGGTAAATGTGAGTAATTCGCGAGTGAACTAAAGTTTTAATTGAGTTGTGTTTAATTGTAAGCAGTTGACTCGTGATAAAAAAGTTGCTATTGATAGTGAAGGAAGGTTTATCTTATACTTGTTAGACAATTGCTTAAAGATTGGGCTGTTAATATTCAACTGTGGTACATTTCTTGCAAAAAAAAGGATACTTTAAAGGGCCTGGGGTGAAAAAAGGTTCTGGTTCCAAATGGGCAACTAACAAAAGGAGTGATGGTAAAATAAAAATGAGTGTGTGTTTCTTTATACGGGCAGAGATAGAAGCACATTATTGAGAGAAAATAAGTGTGGAAACAGTATGAAGAAGCCGGTTTGTTCGGAAGACGCACTGCAAAAAAAACCCAATTCTGACCCAAAAAAATTAAAACATCACGTCTAAAATGCGCAAACAAGTACAAGCAGTGGACACTTGAGCAACGGAAGACGTTTTACGGTCAGATGAAAGCAAGTACAACCTGCAGTGCCCTGACAGCTTGCCCAATATGTGCCACTTTGCTAGAGGACGATATGAAGAAACATATGTTGTTAAAGCCACTAAATTCCCTCAAAGTATTCTATTACATCTGTGGTCCACAGCATTTTTTATGTGACACAAGGAAAGAATTTTTTTAGTTCCGGCTCTCGCGAAAAGTATCTTTTTTATATTTCAGAGGCAATTTTTCAAAACCGAGCTAAGTCCGTTAGTAATATTTTGTTTTAATTGTGTCAAGATTCCCAACAATAAAATTGCAAGCAGAACATTAAAAAGAATTAATTTTTTTTCACAGCTCAAGAAAGCGTTTGAGGATATAATACTTTCACGGTTGACTTGGCCGGATAACTCCCAACACTTAAATCCGATTAACCACTTGTGGCACCTAATTAAACGAAATGTAACTGAACAAAAACCCACCAATAAAACGTAGTTAATTGCGGTTTTGGAAAATGTATGGCATAAAAATATAACCGAGGAAACCTTTACGAATCTTCTTCACTCCCTGGCCGTCATAACGGCTAGACAACTATACATCGTTATGTATAATTAAATTTCTCCTCTATCTTTAAATCCAATAAAATGTTCTTAATTTTTAATATACAATAGTATTTTTTTTGTTTAAATCATTTAAGCTAAAGGTGTTTAACTTTATTGTATATCTTTCTAAAACTCAAAGAAATATGCTATTTAAATTATTTTCTTATCTCATGTGTACGTGAGATATGTGTAATTGGAGCTGGTATAAAGCAATGCAATTTGTTGACTAAGATGCTCACGACCACATCCGTGGTTACACATTTAGTCTGTAGTCTAGCATCCAATGCAGCTGATAAGTTTACTTACTACTGAACTGCATTTGTCTTTCGAAAATTTATATGTATCTGCAAAAATTTATAGTTTTATAACATTTTGCTCTCGTTAGGATGATCTAGTGTAACCACAGCCTGCCTGTGGTGACATTAACAATTTGTCAAAGTTTTCACAGCAACGAAGTGCACTTACTGGCAGCAATACTGACGTAGATAGACTGAAAAGTGCACAAACACAAACATTAGCGGAAGTACTTTGAGAAGCGGAAAGCTTCAACTTAAATATTGCTCGCTGCAATGGATGGCAATGGTAACAAATTTTAGGCGTCACATTAAGCATTATAAACGTGCCACATCTTTGCTTATATGTACATACTTATATAAATATTCTTGTATGCACATGCTGAGTATTAACCTATAGTTGCACCAGTAAACATAAAAGCTACAAAATATATTATTACGAACATAAATGATTGCGTTATAATGTAACAAATGATGACTAATAATAAAAAAATTAGCGTTAAAATTTCAGCCGATTCCAACTCATAGATCTGTTTTGAGTGTGCCTGTCCACCGATTTTACCAAAAATGGAATATAAAAGGAGATCTTTTCGATACTTTTTTTTTGAAATTAAATATTGTGGAGGCATCGAATAATAGCTCACGATCACGATCTGAAAAGATTTTTTGGGCCGTATCCTGCATGAAATATTGGAAAGAAAGCTGTCGACTTTGGATACCAGGTTTGCCTACTCCACATAATGAGTACAACCGTGAGATCTTTATGCATTTATACTGTGATGTACTTTGGTTACCTGTACAAGAGCAAACCGGTCAGAGGGATCTAGTATGTTAAATAATTAGAAAATTATGATTACTGATACTGATCCGTACTAACAACAATAACAGGAACAAAATAGTGCTGGATGAACTTCATAAATTGGATTAATTCTCGAATCAAGATGACCTTTCACATATTTTCTGCATTTGTAATTGACCTTCTTATTAAATCATTAGCTGAGGGTAAGGAATAAACCAGGCTTTTGTGTTTTTTAAGAAACTATACTAATTATCGGTCAGAATTTCTTTTAGTTTTGTGTTTCCTTATTCTGGTGGTTTATAAATACTTTTTTCGGCATAAAGGTTAAATATGCCTTAAAATTCTTGGTGCCAATTCATTGCCATAAAGCTGAGTGCTTCTGCTATTGCGGTTCCAAAATCTTTTATTTATTTCATACTTTATCCTTTTATATTTTCGGATGTATAGCATACAATAATACATACTTATATTACTTTTTTGCGACGCGTGGTACACCGCTCCACCTATTTATTTCACTTTTACCATTAAGCACGCTTTCGAAAGGGCCTCGGTGACAGTTTTGGGTATAATTTACTATGTGTTTTTCGTTGCTGGCAATTCAGTGCTGTCTCTTTGACTTATTGCTATAGTTAGCTTATGGTTTGGTATTTTTCAATGAGTCACTACATTAAGAGATAGTTATTTTTCAATTACTTCGCCTGTCATCTTGCCAAAAGTTATTCATTCGCTGTACACCTTTGACTTGTGTAACACATAAATAATATCCGGTACATATAAAAATTGTAGGTATAAATATATACATATAAAGTGATTCATTTCAAAATAAGTTGCTTTCATTTCTATTGAGTATAGAGGAAAGTTTTATACATATACACCATATTATGAGAAATATGGGGAGAAGAAAGGGATATCAAGATGAATACGTAAAAAACTAGCACTATTAGATGTTTATTGCCCATATACATATGTGTGTATGTATTAAACTTAAAACAATATTTTCTTATTAAAAAATCATTTTTGATTAATAACACTGGTTAACAAAATTCATTCCATTCAATATAATAGATAATAGTAAGTTAATTAAAAAAAAAAAAAATTGGACATCGGGTTTTTTTGTGACATCGAAATATATATTTCTCTCAAAAAGTATAAATATCAGCAATATTTAGAAAAACTACAGTATTGCTTACTGCAAAAAATACTTATGATTTTCGCGAATTTTTGATTTCTGGAAAGTCTCTTTTATGTTTCCAACAAGAATTCTAAGAAATGCTATCCTGCACTTCACTTTCCTTGATAGCGCTTCTCCATTAAATAAATGTTCGTGTGGCTTATTTTGCCTTGTTCGTCACTCACATCTCTCAAATTGCCGAAAAAATACTGTGATCAAATTGAAAGGTGAATTTTTAATTTATACTTCGCGTGTTTTTCGAATCGGTAAATTTTTTTTTCTGGTAGTACAGTTGGTGACATCTATGTTAAATGTCGTCAAAATAATTATTAGTATTTGAGATGCAATAAAGTGCGATAATGCACCATCTCATACTGCATTGACTATTCGTTATCATTTCGCCACATTTTCGGCTAATATCGTGCCGCAATCATCGCCTTTGCCTGATTTACCTTCGTGTAACTTCTGGCTATTCAGCAAATTCACATGACCACTCCGAGGACACCGTTTTGACTCATTTGAGTATATAAAAGCTCAATCGAAAAATCCCCTGATGGCCATCACGATGGAGGATTTTTCAAAGTGCTATAATGACTGGAAAATTCGTTGGCATAAGTCTATTGTAGCAGAAGGGGATTTCTTTGAAGCAGATGAAATGGATAAAATTCCCCTTTCAATTTGATCACAGTTTTATATAATGGGTTGTCAAAAAGTCTTGCGGTATTTTTATTGAATCAATTCGTGTGGCACCCATACATCGAGCTTCTTAGTGACTCCAAGCTTCTTCAAATGGTTTATAACGGTTTGATGACTTCTATGCCGGTCTCTTTCGACCATTCAGCGATTCTATCGCAATTTTCGACAACAGGCCTTCCGGAGCGTGGCGCATCTTCGACCACCTCTACACCAGAACGAAAACGTTGTGCGGTGGAAATGGAAACTGTATCGGGTTCATAAACTGTACAAATTTTATTGGCGGTTTGAGATGCATTTTTGCCTTTGTCGTAGTAGTACTGTAAAATATGCCGTATTTTCTCTTTATTTTTCTCCATCTTTGCGACGCTATAACTCACGAACAAATTAAACGAAACAACAATCAATCAAACACGTATTAGCGCGTGAAATGAGCTTTCCAAAAAGGTATAGCATGACCCGATGCGACGAATAAAGCTGGAACTACGCGCTTTCAGCGCCAACTAGCGAAAATACCGCAAGACTTTTTTGACAAACTAATATTTATTTACAAATATAATTTATAATTTTCCGTTTTATGGTTTCCTATAAAAATTTGGACATCGTTCACAAAATATCTCCAGCCATGTTTTTCTTTATCATTCAGTTTTTTCTAAAGCTCCTGCTCTTTATTACTACTTAGCTTATTTACGTCAATAAAGATTTGTGGACCTACAAATATTTAATTCTTGCTTCCCTGAGCTTGAGGATATACAGATATAAAAATTCAATGCCATATCTGAGGATAGCTTTATCAAAAAATTTATATCACACCGAGTGCCATTCCTGCTCGCTAAAGATTATGTTTAACATACTTGCCTGTATGGCAAGGAGTGAGTGATTTATGCTTGTGTCACAGTTTTCTTGTATAGTTAGTTTTTCTGTCGCTACTGTCCTTTTCGCAAATGAAACAGAAAAATTTGTGTTACCAAGCTATAGTCTTAGCGAATGTGCAATAACTTTGAAATTACTACAAAATTTTTGGCGTGTTCACTGTGTTCAATTTTTTCAAGAACTAGTATCATATTTTTTTAAAGTGTTTTTCATGTAAAAATCATAATCAACCGGCCATGAAAGAATTTTATTTCTGTCATGCAGCAAAATTGCTTTCAAACTTATTTTTGAGGAGTCGATGAATAATCGCCGCTGATTTTGATTTAATAAAATTATCAAAACACAAACGTTATAACAATAGACTAGTTTACCTGCTTTAAAAAATTAAAGTCTAATTTCATCGTCAAAGTAAGAAACTTTCATATCAAAAGAAAGTAAATTCCAGTCCTTTAATCTTGACTTCAAAACCTCAGCCTATTTTTTAGAGAGTTCGAAATCCCGCACTAAACTATCTAAATAACTCTGTGTCAACAAGTGCGATTGTTTTGATGTTGATGGTACATAACTTGGGTCGCTATCTTCAGATGCTTCATCGTGTTACTTTAGTGGAACAAGTGCGGGAGTGAAGTTCTGGGTTTCTTAACGATTTAAAGGCTTTGGCACAGGCAGTTCGGCACTATGTAGGATGGGTCCATTGGTCATAAACAACTTAGGTTACTGGACAGTGTGTTTGGACTTGGCTGTAATGCCTTTTCTTTGAGTCAAACAATATATCAATCATTGACATGATCCTTTGTTTCGGTCCAAATCATAGCTTGTTTAATAGCAGTCTCACATGCGTTACACAACATTTGCGTGGAACTCAGTATTTATCGTGACTCCTCATTGGAATTAATGACGTGAAATTACGATGCTGAGGTTTAAAAGTTAATTCCCCACATATAACAAAAACGTTAAAACACTTTCGCGGCATGTTTACTTCATATAAAACATGCAGTTCGGAAGTTTGACGATTGAGATAGTGTTAGCCAGAATGCATCCATTTTGGCATATTAGTACAAGAAAAGAAATGAGGAAGGGCTAAATTCGGGTGCAACAGCATATTTTATACCTTTCAAATTTTCTAGATTCAAAGCCAGGAAAATATTTTAAAACGTAAAATGTCAACCAGAGGATCTGCATACGAACAATTTTATTTCCATTAGACATCCCATATATTGACCGAAACTTTTGACCAAAAGTCAACTATAGATACTGGGGTGCACATATTCGGCACCTGGGTGCTTGAACAGTCTTTGTTGGATTTGAGCCATATTAGATCATAATGTTGATAATCGCGTAGTTCTACCTATAAACATTTAGAAGGCGAAATCCGTTTGTTGCTAATTCATTAGTGGGAACTATATAGGAATCGAATTCTACATTTATAAAATCTGAGTATTCATAGCTTCAGTATCATTGATGTCCAATAGCCTTTAATGTAACTGAAGGCTCATTAATTTCATCTAATAAGCCTTCAGTTACATTAAAGGCTATTGGACATAAATTATACTGAAGGCTCATTAATTTAATCTAATAAGTATAGTAGCCAAAGGGGTGGGAAAGCAATAAATAGCAGGACAATTGCTGGAAGAATTGGTCAAACTATTGAAATAAGGATTTGAAGGAATTATTCGTGCGAAGTTGTATCCTAGATTTGTGTACAGGAAAGTGAGTGCAATAAGTAAAATATGAAATTGCGTTAATTGAAAGGTTGTAATCTGGTTTTGCCCATGTTTTCACTGTGACATAGGAATGTGAAATTCTTATAGTATTTGCGCTGAACAAATTTATTATTGTAGCATTATTAGTTTAGAAGATAGTCACCCGAATTTCAACTTTTATCTTTCTCTTTCTCTTTTATATATACATAAACTTATATCTATCTCGGTTAGTTTTAGGTGATACATATTATACAACCGTTAGGTGAACATACCTATTATACTCTGTGGCAACGAGTTGCAAAAGTATAAAACGATGCCCCAAGAATTTTGTTTAGCCAATAACAAACTTACTGATATTTTGCGCCATATTCACTGAAGTTTTCAAATTTAGTATACAGGGAATAACAAATTTTTAGCCTAATGTTTGCTATTGTTGGCTGGTGACACATCTTGAGGTCTCTTTTTCTACTCTCTGAAAAATTTTGAAGCATCGTATTCTAAGGAAATTATGATAAATAATAAAATTTAATTTTGACAAAAAAATATATAGCACGTTTAAGCATACCTTTCTAATTTGACATATTCACCTTCATTTTTTTACAACTGTTCGAAGCTTAGCTTTTATATTCGTAGCTTCAATAACTTTAGAAATATATTATATTCTATCTATAATCCACTAAAGCTCACAAATTTATTTAGTTCTCCTAACTGTATTAAAGTTTTCTAAAATCTGCGCTTAAGTGCATTTCTACACACAAAGCCCAAAGTATTTGCAGACACACACGCATAAATGCATAAAACTCGACATTTTATTTTCTGTTAATTTATTTTCTTTTACTTATCAAGTGTTAGCTAATCTTCAATTTCACCACAATTCTGCATTGTTATGCGGGCACGTGCACGGAATATGGCAACAGTCACGGCACGTATGGTGTGCCCTTATACTCCGCCACTCGCGGCATTATGTGCCGCAACTACTTTTTTGTCTTTTTCAATTTTAAAACATCTGTGGGTTCCAATGTTTGCTGACATTTTTGTATGCAGTATATTAGCTGAAGTTGTGTCTGTTTTTTTCACCACAAGTTTGTGAAATTTTCGTTTCTGTTGACTTTTGGCGCTGAACCCAAGTAACTTTTGGAGTAACTAAAGGAATAAATAAAGAGAAAATGCAAGACTGTTAAGTTTAAAAAGTTGCTACTTAACTCACAGCCTTGCTACAGAAAACCTTTTAGCACGCGCATCATGCTTCTTCAAAACTCCTTGGTATGAGTTTGTCTTACAAGCTATTTTGATTTCACTCGACGAATAGAGGGTGTCAGAACTTTAAAAATTTTACCATATGGATTTATGGGTTTTGTGATGCGGTTTCCATGTCAGGTTGTTTAATACTAAATGTCAACCGTTGAATGTCATTAGCATAGATTATTTTTTTAATTATCTTATTTTGGGATTCTATCGCAATCAACGACGAGTATAGAACCAAGGATGAAATGCATTACTAACTAAATTTTCCAGCTCTTTTTAAAATGTAAAGTAATTTTCATACGAATTATAATGCCACTGTTCAACCAAAAAGATTTATCCAACCATATTATAGTATGGGAACCCTACGGAGATGCTCTGAAAATAAATTTTATGTTTCGAAATTATAGCAATCTTAAATTTGTATACATATTTAAAAAATTTTATATTGAACCTTAAATGGTTATTCATTATCGATTCGCCATTGCTGCACAATAATAAAGTTGATGCGTTAATTCGATTTTTTTTTTTTAAGAAAAAATTCAGAAACTTCAAATCTATTGGGGATTGTTTATTATCATTTGAAAAACATTGCGATTTATTTTTTTTTTTTTTTAATTATCTCTTTCACGTCTACGTCTCAGACGACGCATCCGTGGAGTACAATTTTCGATGTTCGAGCTTTTCGACTGGTAGGTGCCGAATGAAACGCTTGATGTTTTGCTTCAAGGTATGAATCGATGCGGGATTGGCCACACAGACTTTCGGTTTTAAATATATTTACAAGAAAAAGTCGATCACTGAAGTGTTCTCTCAACAAATCCACTGATTGATTGATGTGGGGGAAGTAGCGCCGTCTTGTTGAATCCATTAATTGCCGAAACTACGAGCTTCAATTCCTGTAATCAAATAGTCGGTTATCAAAGCGCGATAACGGTCGCTATTGATGGTTATGTACTCACGGGTATTATTTTTGAAGAAATACGGAGTGATGATTTCACCGCCGCACTAACCACACCAAACCGTTGTTTGTTCTGGATGAAATATCAGCTCTTGAATCTTTCCACTTGATTTGTAAAAGTTGTTCTCTTCATGATGAAATGTCAAACAATACCGAACAGAAATAGCTTGTCACGGCGTGAACTGTAAAAAAAGGCCATTGAAAATAGTATCTCTTCATTAATCACTCGTTATATATAACCCTATATCCATCCCTATTAGTTTTAGGTGATAAATGCAACTGTTCGGTGAACCAAACTATTATACTCTGTTATATTGCAAGGGTATAATTATGCTAAAATATTCTGCCGGGGAGTTAATAAATAAATATTATTTGTCGGGAACAGTAGAATTTTTTTTACCAAAGAAGGAAACGATTTGGTCATGAAAATATGTTAGAGAACATTTGAGTGCAAGGTAGTACCGTTAAATTCACAGTCTGTTTCAACAGCTGGTGTGGCTCGATCGATTCATTACTCTCTAACGCTTGGTGCAACAAAGATAGCTTATATTAAAAGAGATTAAATAATGAGCGATAATCTTTACTGCTAAGAACAATTTTTGCCTCCAAGCAGGTATAGATTATATTCAATTTAAATACCATAATTTTATAAATTAAAAGATATTAGATAAATATATCATATAAATGTCAGAGAAAAGTATTTCTTAATTCAATTATAGTCTTGGATAGGGAATTTCGTTATATAATAGACAATACTGATTAGACTGTTAAGTACTGTAGATTGTCCGAGCTCAATACGTATTTTGCTAAATATATGAACTGGAATCGAGATAAATATAAATATTTTTTAACTCGTCTTCTCAACTAAAGTACACAAAATACATAATAATAATTTTCTTGTTGGGTATCATCACACATTATATCGGTTTAACCGTTGGTAAGTAAGTACACGAGCTTTTGCTGGCATAGTGGGGTGGCAAGTTCCTTTGACTCGCACGTCGTGGCACCCATTTAAATTATACCTGCACACACATTAAGTGTATACACGCTTACTCATGCTGTGCACTATAATTTTGGTGGTCTACGATGTTCCACACATTTACACAAACGATGTCGTATGTATATGTGTGTGTTTGCCCCGCATAGCAGTGACATTGTTAGTGACATCACGTAAATGTTTTACACATCGAAAATGGCTGCGTGTTGCTCAGCTGCGGTTGAAGTTTTTGTCATGTCTCTGTTGTAAGCACTGGCTGCTCGTTTAACTATTCGTAAGGTCTATGTATGTGGCACGTGTCCTGTTTAACGTTATACGTTAAAACGCGTCGCAGCGTTGTAGATATAGTTGCTATGCGAATAATTTTACAAATTACTTCCGGCTTACCACAAAAATTAAACATTTAAAGCGTTTTAAAGTGATAAAAATTGCTCAGGAGTAAACGATAATGTTTAATTTGACCAACATGATGAGTAAAGAGGAGGATACCAATAGATTGGCTTTGCTTAGCGTTTATGCTCTTTATTGATTAATATGGACTCATCGCAGTATAAGAAATATACAATTTTTTGGTAAAAAGCTCGTAGCTAGCTAGATGCAAATATTAAATAAACCTGAAAACAATTACTTTTCGTAGATGTCAGCTAATGGCAAGGTAATATTTACTTGGGAGTTTTTGAAGAGCCCAACTGCCAAGCTTTAATTTGGCTTTTGGTGAGCTTTGGTCAACAAGCCATCCTTTGTCCCTTTCATTCTGTCCACTTCTTATACTTTGACTTTATTAGTCTTTTGTATCTCTTTGCTGGCTTAGATTTTAAGACTGATTTCAGCTAAGTTGATTATTTGGCCCGACTTCGACTCATAAAGTATCGACCCATTGAGATCAGCTGTAGATCAAAATGCTTTCACGTAATGACCAAGTGCCGTAAGCCTATCACAAATCTGTCGACTAATTTCTTTTCGAAATCATTCTTTCGACCGACTGAAGCTATGACTTCCAACATATTTCAAGAGTAAAGTACTGAGAGGCTTCTATCATTTCATGTTCCAGACTATGGTGCCAATTGGTGGTTGGTAAAATTTTCGTACTTACTATCCATGCCTATTGGGTAATGTCCTGTTGTAACTCGGTAAAAATTTAAATGGTCAAATTCCATTCTACTGAATGTCAAAACGATTGAAGATAGTTACATTTGCTTGATAGACTCAGCAGTGGTCTAGTTTGTAACATTTATTCCACAAAACCTTTATCGCTTCGCAGGCTCGTTTAAATAGTTCCGAACAGGAGGAAGCTTAATATACACGAACCACTCCTTGCAAGTGTCCCTATTCACCTTCGGATATGCCCAAAGTATATATGATAAGATCATGCGTATATTAGATTCTACAAAGGAATCCATTTCATTATCGTCTCATAATAAAGTCGTAGTATAAACAAGTCCAATAACTTACGATTACACCAATATTATTAATAATTTTAGCAGCGTCATGTCGGCAGCTATAATGAAGCCGTCAAATGAGACCATTTAATAAAGGTTGCACTCCAGGCTATTTTCACACTTAATGAAGCAAAGCTTAAGTAGCCAGGAAACATAATACTCAAATATTTGTAATCTGGATAGTCATCGCTTTTGTGTACATATAATGCCTAAAGCTTTTTCATAGATGACTGCGCAGATATTTGAATGGATGACAGATGGATAATGCTGTAGTATATTTACCTTCATATTTATGTAGGTATTTGTGACTATTTACTTGTACTTGTACTAAAATGTGAACCAGCGCAAAGTCATTCAGAATAAACCATAAATAAACTATCAACCTGTTTAGTACACTGTTAAATAAGTAAGTAAACACAAATGCAAAATCCTGAAGCACTCTAGAAACAACTTTCGCTCCCAGGGACACGCCCGCACCCACCCTCGCACTTACCTCTAGGAAAAGGGTTGACGTGACTAAGTGCTGCTTTAAGAGGGTACACCAACTGTCATATAATAAGTAATTTACTCAAACTTAGATGGCTATTTCCCGCCGGCTAGAGTAGGATAATTGATTAGCCGAGCAGAAAATTATGGAAAATAATAATTTTCCAGCAAGCGACGCTAAAAGTTTTCGTTCATTTTGAGTAAATATTTCCAAAAATATATGCGCTAATTTGACCATGAACAGAATAAGTATACAATTAAATTTTGCGAAAAGTTAAATAAACGCATTGGAACATTATTTTTTAGGTGGCGAATGTCGGAAACATGAGAATAAGTATAATATGAAGGTATTTATTATCAAATTATATGTAACCTGATAGAGTATTTTCAATTTAAGTTATATAAGTGGGTTTAATTGGTTAAACTTTATTAATGGCATCTTAATTAACGTCTGATGAGATATAAATAGTTCCGAAAACTTTTCCTTCCCACATCTTAACTTGTATTTATTCGGTCGCACCCATTTATTTCTCGGATTTACAAAATTGTGATAACGTATTCGACGCGTAAGCACATTGACCGAAATATTTCGCAATGATCTGCTATAGTTGGTACTTATTGTTCTCATAAAAAAGCGTAGTAGAGTAATTATTTTATTGGTTGTCTATGATGTTTATAAAAATGTATATACTATATTTCCATAACCTTACTAGTATGAGTTGTTATAAAATAAGCATACAATTCGATGTTAAACACTTGCATTATACTCTTATAAAAACTAATTGATGCGTATCTATCATCACTTCCAATTTTCTATATATTTGCTATGTGCCGCGGTTGGGATGCCCGTAATTTCAAGCTCATTTTTGAAGTCCCATTTTCTAGATTGTTGAATAGTTTCGGCGCCATATTCATAAACTCAAATCTCATCGCCTGTGATAGTGCGTTTGATGAATATAGGATCCTAAGCTACGTTTATCTCTTTTGACCATTGATACCAAAATGTGTTGAGTCATGCCAAAAGAGCTGATGAAATCCTTTTATATAGTATTTCTCTTATGTCCAATAAGCGATACCGGCAAAATCTTACTTAAAGCTACACAACACATTCTTCGAAATATGCACACTATTCACACTACATATAGACCACTACAAGGTGCATTCCAAAGTAAATAGGACTTTTTGAATCAAGCGCCCCCCCGGTAGCGCCATCTATAAGTTTGTTTGTGGTATCGGTGCGAGCAAACATTAAATTTTGTTTTAAAATTGGTAAAACTTTTACCGAAACGTTTCAATTGATGAAACAAGTTTACGGCCTCTACGGTAGAAGAGTGCACGAGTAGTTTCAACGTTTTCAAAGTGGACGTGAGGACATAAATGACGATCAACATGTGGGGCAAACAAAATCAGTGATCACCTTAAATTCCATCGAAACTGTGAGTAAATTCATCAAAAATCAGCCGAAATCATCATTAAAATTAATGGAAATGGTATTGAACATCGCCAAAACATCGATTTATCGCATTTTGACCGAACTTTTGGTCTTACGAAAAGTGTGTGCACGGTTTGTTCTGCACAAGTTGACTGGCGACCAAAAATTGCTCAGAATCCAACATTCGAAGGACGATTATTTCACCAAAAAATCACATTTTAACCATTAACCACTCCCCGTATTCTCCTGATATGGCACCGTCCGACTTCTTCCTTTTCGGAAAAATGCATTTGCCCATAAAAGGAAAGCTTTATGCAGACGTAGAAGCCATTCAAAAGACTTTCACCGGCATACTGGCGGTCATAGCGGCCAATGAGCTGAGACATTCATTCGACATGCTTTTGCATCATGCAAAAAGCTGTATTGAAATAGAAGGAGACTATTTTGATTAAAAAAATTGATTTTGCCGAAAAAAACTCTCATTCGGTTTTTTCTTAATTCCTGTTTACTTTGGAACGCACCTTGTATATGATGGATTCTTATAAAATATTTTTAAATCCTAAACGGTGATAAGTTTAAACATAAGAGCAACAATATTTATTTTAAAAATTCAGACGTACACAATAACATCACTTGATATATAAGTGTTTGCAAACAGTCTGAAATTTGCTAAGTTAAAGTGCCAAAACTAGTCGTGTGACGAAAAAGTGTAACACAAACTTACAGAACAATGTATGTATTTGTTGCAGTATTTGCAATAAAATACAAAGACACGAAGAGAGCAGCTGCCACATAATCGTTATAGTGCCAACTAAGAACTTTTTGCGTGCTTAAGCCAAATAGCATGAGATGAATAAGAAATCCGAAGAAAAATTTGGTGTACATACATATACATATATACCTTGGGAATTTTTGTCAGGACATATTTCGAGCTCTAAGTAATCGTTTATAGTGAACTCATATATGTAAATACGAAGTATATACCGAAAGATAATGATGGTAAACAAGAGAATTATGCAAAAATCGTTTTAAAATTTGGAACCAGTGAGATGTAACTTATTGACCCAGTAACTACATATTAACATACCATTTTATAGTATATATACATATGTACTATCAGACCCCGGGCACCCGTTGCTGTGGCTAAATTTGTTCTTATATTGCTCTGTAGTAAACTCTTCACGGGGAACACTTACCCTTTAATACAACGGTATTATTTTGTACGAACGAGAACGAAAAAATTAAAGCTGGTTTAAGAATCCACTGGATTAAATTTTGAAAGGGAAGTACTTTTAATACGATTGAAAAAAATTTTCATACTATTGAATTTGACATGAGTTAATACAAAAGAATTAAGTTAAAAGTATATATATATATATTTTTTTTTTTTTTAAATTTTTAAAAAATAATTTTAAATCTTTAAGAATATTATTCAAAATTTTGAATTATCAATACTTTTAATCTCATATTAATTAAGCACTAATTGGTGCACATTATTTTTTGTTAATTCGAATTTAGCTACCACAAATAGATTTGACGATTTTCCCTCACGTGAATATGCAACAAATAGTTGCCCATGAGAAAAATATGGATATTCCAAATCTATACCACAAATGGACATTGTTTGGCCTTGAGATTTATTTATCGTCATTGCAAAAGACAAACGAACTGGAAATTGTAGCCTCCTGAAAGGTATCGTAGAATAAGATGGTATTATTGGAACACGTGGCAACAGGGTCACTTCACCTTTAAACTTTCCAGATAATATGGTACTTTCAAGAATATTTCCTATGATCTTTTCGATAACCAAATTCGCACCATAGCATAATCAAGGTGGATTCAAATTACGCTGGAAAAAAATAGATGAACTGTAACAACTGTTGTATTTGGAAGTTAATTTCGTCAACATCAATATTTTTGGCTGCTAAAATAGCCCGCTCACTGAGCCAGTTGTGACTCAAAAAATTATTCTGCATATTTGGAAAAAACACTCTGAATCAATTAATTTTTTGCATCAAAAACAGTGCACAAATTATCTTACACTTTAATGCTCTTTCAACACACTTGCGTTGAGCCTCTCTGTTTCGCGCGTTGTTGAGGTTAAATTTTTTCCGTGGCATTCGACTTAGAATAATAATTTCAACGTAAAAAAAACTAAAAAATATGCTATTATAACACATTGAAATGAGGAGTGAAAAATAATTTTTAATAGAAGTTGAATAAAAATTATGAAACTAAAAATATTTGCACAATTATTAAAAAATTATAATAATTTTTTATAATTTTCATAATTTTTTCATATATACTAGAGTGATCAAATTGAAGGGTGAATTTTTAATTTATACTTCGCCTGTTTTTTTAATCGGTACGTTGGTAGTACTGTTAGTGACATCTATGCCAAATTTCACGTCAAAATATTCATTAGTATTTAAAATACGCGTCGTTTTGTGAGGCTCTAAAAGTGAATTCTTTGACTTCGATTCTTCGCACAAATTGCACTATCTCATACTGCATTGGTTATTCGTGATAATTTCGCCATATTTTCAACTAATATCGTGTCACAACCACCGCTTTCGCCCTGATTTACCTTCGTGTAACTTCTGGCTATTCAGCAAACTCACTTTGACCACTCGGAGAACACCGTTTTGACTCAATAGAAGATATAAAAGCCAAATGGAAGAGGGTTCTGATGGCCATCACGACGGAGGATTTTTTCAAATGCTATGATGACTGGAAAATTCGTGTATTGCAGCGGAAGGGCATTACTTTGAAGGCGATGAAATGGACAAAATTCAACTTCTAATTTGATCAAAGTAGCATATTAATGAATTTTTTGAGATAGCATTATTAAAGACCGAGAAATTTTTCTTCAAACTGATAAATAAGTTTTTGTAAATCGATTAACTAATATTAATAAATAAATCAATAATATGAGAAGCAAGCGGAAAATAAATAACTCGATAACCAAATTAATTTACATATATCCTGGAGCCTAAGTATCTCTTATCACATAGCAAATTTAATAGCATAATAACAACGTATTGCTGAAACTATAATGTAACCTAAATTTATTTTGTATTTGCATATTAAAATAATTAGTGATTATTATTAAATTGTAGTTTATATAAAACATTTATAATTTTAACATAGCGCCATCTGTTCGAATCTTTTGGAGCTAAAATGTAATTGTGACTGTCAAATAATTGACAAATAATTTGTAATAATTTAATATTGCGATTATAAATTGAGATGTAGCTATTCTGTCCCTCAAGTTGGATCAAATTGCACACGGTGTGCAATCAAAATTTAAAATCGGTTTAGTAGTTTAGGCGTTCAGCGCGGACAAAGAACATTACCCATGATTTTTACATATGAAGATTAATCTTTCACTGAAATGACACTACCACCAACATATAAAATACAACCGTATTGGATTTTTTGGATTTTCTCGAGCTTTCACTTCATATATTGCATCCAGCTCGAAAATCACAATTTCTAAATCGTGATTGGAACTTTCTAATGAATGACTTAGTTTTCCAACTTATGTGGAACCCAAAATGTATGATATTGACCAAATATTAATAAGGATACTTATTCGATTTATAGTAGAAGTATTATTATTAACAGAACAAACTTTATTTGTGATAATAAATTCATAGCTTTGAGAAAATTGTCTTCCATGAAATGGGGATTTTTAGATAAAACTGTGCTCATGGAAGCTGGGAACTAAGAGTTACAGAGCCATTCTCTAACCATGGCGTTCGTAAACTGACAAAACTGTACACAATTTTTTCATTGAAACAACTGTTCTTATCAGAGTTCCAATTTTTTCCAGAGAAGAAATCCACAATGAAATAATATGTACCGATATTATTTGGCAACCGGTTACTTTTAAATATGTATATATTATGTTGTCAAAAAAGTCTTGCGGTATTTGCGCTAGTTGGCGCTGAAAGTGCGTAGTTCTAGTTTTATTCGTCGCATCGGGTCATGCCATATCTTTTTGGAAAGCTCATTTCACACGCTAACATATGTTTGATTGATTGTCGTTTCTTTTAGGTCGTTTGTGAGTTATAACGTCACAAACGTGGAGCAAAATAAAGAGAAAATAAGGCATATTTTACAGTACTACTACGATAAAGGCAAAAATTCATCTCAAGCCGCCAATAAAATTTGTGCAGTTTATGGACCCGATACAGTTTCCATTTCCATCGCACAACGATGGTTCCAACGTTTTCGTTCTGGTGTAGAGGTGGTCGAAGATGCGCCACGCTCCGGAAGGCCTGTCGTCGAAAATTGCGATAAAATCGCTGAATTGGTCGAAAGAGACCGGCATAGTAGTCATCAAACCGTTATGAACCATTTGAAGAAGCTTGGAGTCACTAAGAAGTTCGATGTATGGGTGCCACACGAATTGATTCAATAAAAATGCCGCAAGAAGTTTTTGACAACCCATTATTCAGTTTCGAGCAGAAAATTGTTAATTTTTACACAGATGTGAGTTTTTCAAACAAACTTATTACGATGAGTTTTTACTTTATGATTTACATCACTTTTACAAGTGTCAGCGCAAATGCTATAAAAATAGCTTCTTCTCCTTCTTAATTGGCGTAGACATCGCTTACGCGATTAAAGCCGAGTTGACAACAGTGCGTCAGTGGTTTCTTCTTTTCGCTACGTGGCGCCATTTGGAAATTCCAAACATAGAGAGCCAAGTCGCAAGTGCGACGACTGTTTGATGACAGGAGATATTTCGTCTTGCCCTCGTTCACTGCCAGACCCATTTGTTTTGTGCTTCGTTATCAATATCATCGGCATATGCCAGTAGCTGTACACTCTTATAAAAGATTGTACCTGCTTGTTAAGTTCTGCAGCTCCAACTATTTTCTCCAGCAGCAGATTGGAGAAGTCGCACGATAGGGAGTCGCCCCGTCTGAAACCTCGTTTGGTATCGAGCGGCTCGATAGGTCCTTCCCGATCCTGACCGAACTTTCGCTGCTGCTCAACGTCAGTTCACACAGCCGAATAAGTTTTGCGGGAATACCAAATTCAGACATTGCGGCATAAAGGCAACTACATTTCGTGCTGTCGAAAGCAGTTTTAAAATCGACAAAGAGGAGGTGTGTGTCGATTCTCCTTTCACAGGTCATTTCCAAGATTTGGCGCATGTGTGAATATACGGTCGGTTTGTTGATTTCCTAGGTCTAAAGCCACACTGATAAGGTCCAATAAGTTTGTTGACGGTGGGCTTTAATCTTCCATACAATACGCTCGATAGAACCTTATTTGCGATGTAGAGAAGGCTTATCCCACGGTAGTTGGCGCAGATTGTGGGGTCTCCTTTTTTATGAATTGGGCATAGCACACTTAAATTCCAGTCGTTGGGCATGCTTTCGTCCGACCATATTTTGCAAAGAAGCTGATGCATGCTCCTTATCAGTTCTTCGCCGCCGTGTTTGAATAGCTCGGCCGACAATCCATCGGCCCCCGCCGCTTTGTTGTTCTTCAGGCGGGTAATTGCTATTCAAACTTCTCCATGTTCGTACAAGAGTATGGTCTTGAAACCTCCTGAAAGCCGTCGCATTTTTTTGTATAATTTTTGAGCATTACCCCTGTCAGCCAGCTTATCAAGCTCTTCGAACTTACGCATTTCGGCCTCTTTCTTTTTCTGTCTGCAAATGCGTCTCGCTTCCCTCTTCAGCTCTCGGTATTTATCCCAACCCGCACGTGTTGTGGTTGCTCGTAGCGTTGCCAGGTATTTTCAAGGACAGAATAACGCCAAGATACGGACGTAGTATACATATACACATTTTGATTTTCAAAGAATTGAAAATATGTTGAGGTTAAAAATGTGGGAGTAATTTAGAAAAAATATCGCTTGTCATAAAAAAGGAAGACAACAAGTCTAAACTGAGGCAAGCAATATTTATGTCAGAGAATTTTAAAGACTAAAGAAACTCTTACTTATATAATATTATATATATTGGAACTTGATTTAATTTTTCGTGTTTTATTGTGAAAAATACAGCTCACACCTATGAGAAATTCAATACATACCCTTGAACACTAAAATAATAAAAAAGTGTATTTTATTTAATCAATGTTATGTAAATGCAATTACACTGCTGCTGTGCCGTCGCCAAGTACATTGTAAGGTAAAAACTTGTTTATGTTTAGAATTTGTATATAAAACAGTTTTCCATCTCGCTTCTCAGGAACCATTCTGCAATCGAGCTGCAGACATTGGCTACATGCGGTTCGAAGGTGGCAATGCACGAGCACACTCAACTCCTCGTTGTTCACTTTTCGCCTTGCTTCTATGACTTTTATTGTATGAGCTTCGCAATTTACCTGCGCAGCATTAAAATTCCCATAACGCAAATGCATGGCAAATTGAATATAATTGCATTACTGATATTTTTTATGGTGTTTTTACGTTGAACGCTGCCCAAGCAGCTGACAACTGCTGCAAAATGGCTATTTCTTGTGGAACATTACCATCGGCGCTGTCTTTATTCTTTTGGTGTATGCTAACTTTGTTATATATCTTTATATTCATTGTTTTTCCTTTCCCCTTTCTAACACTTATTAATGTTTATTTTCCAGTATACCGTTGTTTAAATATTTGCGCTACCATGTGATATTAAGTTAGCTGCCTAAAAGCTGGTGACAAATGCTGTGCATCTTTTTTGTTATTACGAAAGCCATCATAAAAGAGCATACTTTGGTGCCCGAAATTAAATTTTGCGCGAAAACCAATTCAGCGAAGCTTTTGTTTCTAGGTTTGTATGACTATCTGTGCCAAATGTCACATGAAAATAATTATTAGTGTTACTATACGCTTATCTTCCAGAAATACTTAAAGTGCATTCCGGAAAATTCATTTTTTATAAAGAGCCTACGGTGATAATTGTTTGTCACGAGAAAGTATTTTTGATCAGTACAAATTATTCAAAGCGAGTCGAGACCCTTTGACGACGAATCGCGTCTAGCACGGCCATCAACTTTAACTGATGATCAACACGTCAATAAGATAAAGGAATTGTTGCTTGAAAATCGATGATTAACAGTCAAAAACTTTACTGGCATCAGTAAATCAGTGAAAACCTTATTGAAGGATTATTTGGGCTTGAGAAAAGTGAATGCACGATAGGTTCTAAAATCACTTAATTTCTTTGAAAAACAGCGTCGCGTTAACGTCGGCGAAACAATGCTTTCCGACTGCCAGAACATGAAGAAATGCAGTATTGGCTTTATGCTTACTACCCGGAAACAGGCAATCAGTCGGCTAAATATCGTGGCAAAGTTGTGCCGAATTTGAAAAACAACGTCAATGCAAGTCAAAAATTAAGGTTAAGTTCGCAGTTTTCTACGATTATCAAGCTGTGGCGCACTCCAAGTTTATTTCGACTGGCCGAACTGTTAACAAAGAATTAGGGATAAAGGGGTATCCAACTTATGGGCTGAACACTTAGAGCGTGACAGACTGCAAGCGATATCTGTCAAATATTAAAATACACACGTTTTTATGGACGCAGTTATTTAGACAGCTGCACGACTACACGACTGCAGGCTCTCAGTAGTCGCTCTCGCTAACTTGAAAGTATTTTTAAATTTGCCGACGACGTTAGAGAGCACAGTAGAGTTGACAGTAGAGAGGAGTGATGCCACTAATTTTACTAAATGTAAAATTATTCAAAACTCTCACAAACCATTTTACAAATCAAAGCATAAAATAGCTCTGTTATATCATTTGTAATAACAACTGATAATTTAAAACAAATAAATTTACCTATTTATTTATTTAATTTTTTTTTTTGTATATTAAATATCACTTTGAACATAATATTAAAATTTCCTTGAAGTCAAAGGAATTAGTAAGGCAAAAACGAAATTGTGTTAATACAATAATGGATAGGTATTGTTTTGTGTACATGCTGGCCATTGTTATGTTGCTGCCTTCTTACAAATGTTCATGTAGTAGGATTTACGACGCCATTTACAGTTAATTTACAGATGTGCTGTCATGTCGTGTCGCTATCTATGTGATCAGAGCATTATTTCAGTGTGAGATTGCCTCAATACCAGCGTTTTATATATATATTTTTATGGCCAGATCGGATTAAAATATAGGGGTCGTTTAATACCCCTAAAACTGCCATTTAAATATTTTTATGATATGTTAAACAACTGACTTTAAACTTTTCAATACCCAATAAAAAGATTTAAGCTTGTTAGCTCTCAATCCATAAATTGCATTAAGCATTTTCCTATTTTTTCAAAATTAATATTATGATGCTTCACATTACAAAGCGTATCCTCAAATACATTTAAATTTCAAAAATTTATTTAATTTTCACTGTTTTACATTTTTTACAAATGGTCTTGAACGATGCAACAAATCCCTCAGTTTACATATATTTTTCGTGTGATTTCAATCTGGACATCCCTCGTCTGCAACTCGATAAGTT
>CM050323.1:143585081-143612228 GCA_027475135.1 Bactrocera correcta
TGCCAAACAACAGTTAGACTGTTAAGTACTGTAGATTGTCCGAGCTCAATACGTATTTTGCTAAATATATGAACTGGAATCGAGATAAATATAAATATTTTTTAACTCGTCCTCTCAACTAAAGTACACAAAATACATAATAATAATTTTCTTGTTGGGTATCATCACACATTATATCGGTTTAACCGTTGGTAAGTAAGTACACGAGCTTTTGCTGGCATAGTGGGGTGGCAAGTTCCTTTGACTCGCACGTCGTGGCACCCATTTAAATTATACCTGCACACACATTAAGTGTATACACGCTTACTCATGCTGTGCACTATAATTTTGGTGGTCTACGATGTTCCACACATTTACACAAACGATGTCGTATGTATATGTGTGTGTTTGCCCCGCATAGCAGTGACATTGTTAGTGACATCACGTAAATGTTTTACACATCGAAAATGGCTGCGTGTTGCTCAGCTGCGGTTGAAGTTTTTGTCATGTCTCTGTTGTAAGCACTGGCTGCTCGTTTAACTATTCGTAAGGTCTATGTATGTGGCACGTGTCCTGTTTAACGTTATACGTTAAAACGCGTCGCAGCGTTGTAGATATAGTTGCTATGCGAATAATTTTACAAATTACTTCCGGCTTACCACAAAAATTAAACATTTAAAGCGTTTTAAAGTGATAAAAATTGCTCAGGAGTAAACGATAATGTTTAATTTGACCAACATGATGAGTAAAGAGGAGGATACCAATAGATTGGCTTTGCTTAGCGTTTATGCTCTTTATTGATTAATATGGACTCATCGCAGTATAAGAAATATACAAATATGTATATAGCTAGATGCAAATATTAAATAAACCTGAAAACAATTACTTTTCGTAGATGTCAGCTAATGGCAAGGTAATATTTACTTGGGAGTTTTTGAAGAGCCCAACTGCCAAGCTTTAATTTGGCTTTTGGTGAGCTTTGGTCAACAAGCCATCCTTTGTCCCTTTCATTCTGTCCACTTCTTATACTTTGACTTTATTAGTCTTTTGTATCTCTTTGCTGGCTTAGATTTCAAGACTGATTTCAGCTACGTTGATTATTTGGCCCGACTTCGACTCATAAAGTATCGACCCATTGAGATCAGCCGTAGATCAAAATGCTTTCACGTAATGACCAAGTGCCGTAAGCCTATCACAAATCTGTCGACTAATTTCTTTTCGAAATCATTCTTTCGACCGACTGAAGCTATGACTTCCAACATATTTCAAGAGTAAAGTACTGAGAGGCTTCTATCATTTCATGTTCCAGACTATGGTGCCAATTGGTGGTTGGTAAAATTTTCGTACTTACTATCCATGCCTATTGGGCAATGCCCTGTTGTAATACGGTAAAATTAAGTGGTCCCATTCCATTCTAATCAATGTCAAAACGATTAAAAATAGTTACATTTGCTTGATAGACTCAGCAGTGGTCTGGTTTGTAACATTTTTTCCACAAAACCTTTATCGCTTCGCAGGCTCGTTTAAAAAGTTCCGAACAGGAGGAAGCTTAATATACACGAACCATTCCTTGCTAGTGTCCTTATTCACCTTCGGATATGCCCAAAGTATATATGATAAGATCATGCGTATGTTAGATTCTACAAAGGAATCAATTTCATTATCATCTCAAATAAAGTCGTAGTTTAAACAAGTCCAATAACTTACGATTACACCAATATTATTAATAATTTTAGCAGCGTCATGTCGGCAGCTATAATGTAGCCATCAAATGAGACCATTTAATAAAGGTTGCACTCCAGGCTATTTTCACACTTAATGAAGCAAAGCTTAAGTAGCCAGGAAACATAATACTCAAATATTTGTAATTTGGGTAGTCATCGCTTTTGTGTACATATAATGCCTAAAGCTTTTTCATAGATGACTGCGCAGATATTTGAATGGATGACAAATTGATAATGCTGCAGTATATTTACCTTCATATTTATGTATATATTTGTGACTATTTGTGACTTGTATATATTTACTATAATGTGAACCAGCGCAAAGTCATTCAGAATAAACCATAAATAAACTATCAACCTGTTTAGTACACTGGTAAATAAGTAAGTTAACACAAATGCAAAACCCTGAACAACTCTAAAAACAACTTTCGCTCCCAGAAACACACCCGCACCCACCCTCGCACTTACCTCAAGGAAAAGGGTTAACGTCACTAAGTGCTGCTTTAAGAGGGTACACCAACTGTCATATAATAAGTAATTTACTCAAACTTAGATGGCTATTTCCCGCCGGCTAGAGTAGGATAATTGATTAGCCAAGCAGAAAGTTATGGAAAATAATAATTTTCCAGCAAGCGACGCTAATAGTTTTCGTTCGTTTACTACTCTGTCTTAGTTTTGAGTAAATATTTCCAATAATATATGCGCTAATTTGACCATGAACAGAACAAGAAAGTATACAATTAAATTTTGCGAAAAGTTAAATAAACGCATTGGAACATTATTTTTTAAATGACGAATGTCGGAAACTTGAGAATAGGTATAATGTGAAGATATTTATTGTCAAATTATATGTAACCTGATAGAGTATTTTAAATTTGAGTTATATAAGTAGTTGAATTGGCTGAACTCTGTTAATGGCGTCTTAATTAACGTCTGATGAAAAATACATAGTTCCGAAAACTCTTCCTCCGCAAATCCTAACTTGTATTTAGTCAGTCGCACCCATTTATTTCTCGGATTTATTAAATTGTGATAACGTATTCGACGCGTAAGCACAGGGACCGAAATATTTCGCAATGATCTGCTGTAGTTGGTACTTATTGTTCTCATAAAAAAGCGTAGTAGAGTAATTATTTTATTGGTTGTCTATGATGTTTATAAATATATACATACTATATTTCCATAACCTTACTAGTATGAGTTGTTATAAAATAAGCATACAATTCGATATTAAATAATTGCATCATACTCTTATAGAAACTAATTGATGCGTGTCTATCATCACTTCCAATTTTTTATATATCTGCTATGTGCCGCGGTTTGGATGCTTGTAATTTCAAGCTCATTTTTGAAGTCCCATTTTCTAGATTGTTGAATAGTTTCGGCGCCGTATTCATAAACTCAAATCTCATCGCCTGTGATAGTGCGATGTAGGATCCTAAGCTACGTTTATCTCTTTTGACCATTGGTACCAAAATGTGTTGAGTCATGCCAAAAGAGCTGTTGAAATCCTTTTATATAGTATATCTCTGATGTCCAACAAGCGATACCGGCAAAATCTTACTTAAAGTTACACAACACATTCTTCGAAATATGCACACTATTCACACTACATATAGACCACTACAAGGTGCATTCCAAAGTAAATAGGACTTTTTGAAGCTAGCGCCCCCCTGGTAGCGCCATCTACAAGTTTGTTTGTGGTATCGGTGCGAAAATGAGTTTCGAACAAAGAGCAAACATTAAATTTTGTTTTAAAATTGATAAAACTTTTACCGAAACGTTTCAATTGATGAAACAAGTTTACGGCAATGATTGCCTATACGGTAGAAGAGTGCACGAGTAGTTTCAACGTTTTCAAAGTGGTCGGGAGGACATAAATGACGATCAACATGCGGGCCAATCAAAATCAGTGATCACCTTAAATTCCATCGAAACTGTGAGTAAATTCATCAAAAATCAGCCGAAATCATCATTGAAATTAATGGAAATGGTATTGAACATCTCCAAAACATCAATTTATTGAATTTTGACCGAACTTTTGGTCTTACGAAAAGTGTGTACACGGTTTGTTCTGCACAAGTTGACTGGCGACCAAAAATTGCTCAGAATCCAACATTCGAAGGACGATTATTTCTCTAAAAATCACATTTTAACCATTAACCACTCCCCGTATTCTCCTGATATGGCACCGTCCGACTTCTTCCTTTTTGGAAAAATGCATTTGCTCATGAAAAGAAAGGTATGCAGACGTATAGGCCATTCAAAAAGCTTGCACCGGCATACTGGCGGTCATAGCGGCCAACGAACTAAGACATTCATTCGACATGCTTTTGGATCATGCAAAAAGCTGTATTGAAATAGAAGGAGGCTATTTTGAATAAAAAAATTGATTTTGCCGAAAAAAACTCTCATTCGGTTTTTTCTTAATTCCTGTTTACTTTGGAACGCACCTTGTATATAATGGATTCTTACAAAATAATTATTAAATCCAAAACGGTGATAAGTTTAAACATAAGAGCAACAATATTTATTTTAAAAATTCAGACGTACACACTAACATCGCTTGATATATAAGTGTTTGTAAACAGTGTTGAAATTTGCTAAGTTAAAGTGCCAAAACTAGTCGTGTGACGAAAAATTGTAACACAAACTTACAGAACAATGTATGTATTTGTTGCAGTATTTGCAATAAAATACAAAGACACGAAGAGAGCAGCTGCCACATAATCGTTATAGTGCCAACTAAGAACTTTTTGCGAGCTTAAGCCAAATAGCATGAGATGAATAAGAAATCCGAACAAAAATTTGGTGTACATACATATACATATATACCTTGGGAATTTTTGTCAGGACATAATTCGAGCTCTAAGTAATCGTTTAGTGAAGTCATATATGTAAATACGAAGTATATACCGAAAGATAATGATGGTAAACAAGAGAATTATGCAAAAATCTTTCCAAAAGTTGAAACCAGTGAGATGTAACTTATTGACCCAGTAACATATTAACATACCATTTTATATATATGTACTAGCAGACCCGGTCACGCGTTGCTGTGGCTAATTTTTTTGTAATATTGCGCTGTAGTAAACTCTTCACGGGGAACACTTACCCCTTAATACAACGATATTATTATGTACGAACGAAGACGGAAACGTTAAATCTGGTTTAGCAATCCACTGGTTTAGAATTTGAAAGAGAAGTACTTTTAATACGACTGAACAAAATTTTCATACTATTGAATTTGACATGAGTTAATACAAAAGAATTAAGTTAAAAATATATATATATATATATATTTTTTTAGTTTCTTACAAATAGTTTTAACTCTTTAAGAATATTATTCAAAATTTTGAATTATCAATACTTTTAATCTCATATTAATTAAGCACTAATTGGTGCATGTTATTTTTGGTTAATCCGTATTTAGCTAACACAAATAGATTTGACGGTTTTCCACATGGGAACATGCAACATATAGTTGAATATGAGAAGAACATGGATTTTCCAAATTTAAACCACAAATGGACATTGTTTGGCCTTGAGACTTATTTATCGTCATTTCAAAAGACAAACGAACTGGAAATTGTAGCCTCCTGAAAGGTATCGTAGAATAAGATGGTATAATTGGAATACGTGGCAACAGGGCCACTTCACCTTTAAACTTTCCAGATAATGTGGTTCTTTCAAGAATATTTCCTATGATCTTTCCGATAGCCAAATGCGCACCATAGCATAATCAAGGTGGATTCAAATTACGCTGGAGAAAAATAGGTGAACCAACCTTTAATCGCAGATTATTTGGTGGCATTCTGGGCATATCTAGTGAATTTAAACATTCAATTGGAACACTTACAATTTCATTTGCATTAAGAACAGTATCGATTGATTTAAAAGACATCAGATCGCTTGGTAACAACAGTTGCATTTGGAAGTTAATTTCGTCAACATCAACATTTTTGGCAGCTAAAATAGCCCGCTCACTGAGTCAGTTATGATTCAAAAAACTACTCTTTATATTTTGTAAAATACCCCGATTAATTTTTTTCCTCAAGAACAGTGCACAAATGATCTGGCAGTTTAATGCTCTTTCAACACGCTTGCGTCGTGCCTCTCTGCTTCGCGCGTTGTTGAGGTTACATTTTTTTTTTATAAAAAAAAGCTAAAAAATATGCTATTATAACAGATTGAAATGAGGAGTGCAAAATAATTTTTAAGTTGAATAAAAATATTTGCAAAATTATTAAAAAATTATGGGGAGTTTTTTATAATTTTTTCATATATACATATATATGTATATGTTTTTTGAATCGGTAAGGTGTTAGTACTGTCAGTGACATCTATGCTAAATTTCTCGTCAAAATATCCATTAATATTTGAGATACGCGTCGTTTTGTGAGGCTCTGAAAGTGAATTCTTCGATTTTTACTATGTCTGAATTTATTGAATACAGAAAACACCATTTTGACTCAATAGAGGATATAAAAGCTGAATGGAAGAAGGCTCTAATGGCCATCAAGACCGAGGATTTTCCAAGTGCTTTGATGACTGGAAAATTCGTTGGCAGATTACTTTTTAGGAGATAAAACGGACAAAATAAACTTCTAATTTGATCACAGTAGTTTATTAATAAATTTTTGGAGATAGCATTATTAGAGACCGATAAATTTTCTGCAAACTGGTAAATAAATTTTTGTAAATCGATTAACTATTTTTAATAAATAAATCAATAACATGAGAAGCAAGTGGAAAATAAATGACTCGATAACCAAATTTAGTTACATATATCCTGGAGTCTTGGTACCTTTTATCATCAAAATACATGTATCATACATTGTGATTTGATGCGTTGCAAATTTAATAGCATAAAAATTACGGATTGCTGAAACTAAGGTATAACCTAAATTTATTTTGTATTTGCATATTAAAATAATTAGTGATTATGTTATTAAATTATAGCTTATATAAATCATTCGTATTTTTAAAATAGCGCCATATGTTGAATACTTAATCAATCTAATCAGTAATTACCGCCATCTGTTCGAATAATTTGGAGATAAGAAATAATTGTGACTGTCAAATAATAGAAAAATAATATGCAATATTGTAATATTGCGTTTATAAATTGAGATATAAGCTATCCTGCAATCAAAATTTAAAATAGGTTCAGTAGTTTACGCGTTCAGCGCGGACAAACAACATTACACATGATTTTTACATATAAAGATTAATATTTCACTGAACTGACACTATCACCAACATATAAATTACAACCGTATTGGAATTTTTGGATTTTTTCGAGCTTTTACTTCAAATATTATATGCGAGACTAACCATAATATTTTTAATTATAATTCAACTCTTCAAAAATCCAGCTCGGCATCTATTTTCATCGAGTTAAGCGTCCAGCTCGAAAATTACAATTTTTAAATCGTCATTGGAACTTTCTAATCAATGACGTAGCTTTCCAACTTATGTGGAACCTAAAATATCATGTATGCGAAATTTATGATATCTACCAAATAATAATAGGTCTACTTCTTCGATTTATAGTAGAAGTATTACTATTAACAGAACAATACAATAAACTTTATTATGTGAAAATAAATTCATAGCTTTGAGAAAATTGTCTTCTATGAAATGGGGACATTTAGAAAAAACTGTGCTCATGGAAGCTGGGAACTAGGAGTTACAGAGACATTCTCTAACCATAGCGTTCGTAAACTGACAAAACTGTACACAATTTTTTCATAGAAACAACTGTTCTTATCAGAGTTTTTATTTTTTTCAGAGAAGCTATCCACAATAAAATAATATGTACCGATATTATTCAGCAACCGGTTACCTTTAAATATGTATATATTAGGTTGTCAGAAAAGTCTTGCGTTATTTTCGCTAGTTGGCGCTGAAAGCGCGTAGTTCTAGTTTTATTCGTCGCATCGGGTCATGCTATACCTTTTCGGAAAGCGCATTTCACGCACTAATACATGTTTGATTGATTGTCGTTTCTTTTAAGTCGTTCGCGAGTTATAGCTTCGCAAACATGGAGCAAAATAAAGAGGAAATACGGCATATTTTACAGTACTACTACGATAAAGGCAAAAATTCATCTCAAGCCGCCAATAAAATTTGTGCAGTTTATGGAGCCAATATAGTTTCCATTTCCACCGCACAACGATGGTTTCAACGTTTTCGTTCTGATGTAGAGGTGGTTGAAAATGTGCCACGCTCCGGAAGGCCTGTCGTCGAAAATTGCGATATATAATTGCTGAATTGGTCGAAAGAGACCTGCAGAGTAGTCATCAAACCGTTGCAAACCATTTGAAGAAGCTTGGAGTCACTAAGAAGCTCGATGTATGGGTGCCACACGAATTGATTCAATAAAAATGCCGCAAGACGTTTTTGACAACCCATTATTCAGTTTCGAGCAGAAAATTGTTAATTTTTATACAGATGTGAGTTTTTCAAACAAACTTATTGCGATGAGTTTTTACTTTATGATTTACAGCGCTTTTACAGGTGTCAGCACAAATGCTATAAAAATAGCTTCTTCTCTTTCTTAATTGGTGTAGACACCGCTTACGCGATTAGGGCCGAGTTAACAACCGTGCGCCAGTTGTTTCTTCTTTTCGCTACGTGGGGCCAATTTGAAATTCCAAGCGTAGAGAGCCAAGTCGCGAGTGCGATGACTGTTTGATGACAAAAGATATTTCGTCTTGCCCTCGTTCACTGCCAGACCCATTTTGTTTTTGCTTCGTTGTCCAAACTGGAGAAAGCAGAACTAACGGCGCGGGTGTTGAGGCCGATGATATCAATATCATCGGCATGCGCCAGTAGCTGTACAGTCTTACAAAAGATGGTACCTGCTCGATTCAGTTCTGCAGCTCTAACTATTTTCTCCAGCAGCAGATTGAAGAAGTCGCACGCTAGGGAGTCGCCTTGTCTGAAACCTCGTTTGGTATCGAACGGCTCGGAGAGGTCCTTCCCGATTCTGACGGAGCTTTTTGTGTTGCTCAACGTCAGTTTACACAGCCGTATTAGTTTTGCGGGGATACCAAATTCAGACATTGCGGCATAAAGGCAGCTACTTTCCGTGCTGTCGAAAGCAGTTTTGAAATCGACGAAGAGGTGGTGTGTGTCGATTCTCCTTTCACGGGTCTTTTCCAAGACTTGGCGCATGGTGAATATCTGGTCGGTTGTTGATTTACCAGGTCTAAAGCCATACTGATAAAGTCCAATAAATTTGTTGACGGTGGGGTTTAATCTTTCACACAATTCGCTCGATAGAACCAACCACGGTAGTTGGCGCAGATTGTGGGATCTCCCTTTTTATGAATTGGGCATAGCACACTTAAATTGCAATCGTTGGGCATGCATAAGTCCGACCATATTTTACAAATAAGCTGGTGCATGCTCCTTATCAGTTCGTAGAATTTTCGAGCATTACCCCTGTCAGCCAGCTTATCAAGCTCTTCGAACTTACGCATTTCGGCCTCTTTCTTTTTCTGTCTGCAAATGCGTCTCGCTTCCCTCTTCAGCTCTCGGTATCTATCCGAGGTATTATCAAAATAGCAAAGGACAGAGTAACTCCAAGTTACGGACGTAGTATATACACATTTTTATTTTAATAGAATTGAAAATTTGTTGAGGTTAAAAATGTGGGAGTAATTTAAAAAAAATGTCGCTTGTTATAAAAAAGGAAGACAACAAGTCTAAACTGTGGCAAGCTATATTTATGTCAGAGAATTTTAAAGACTAAAGAATCTCTTACTTATATAATATTATATATATTGGAACTTGATTTCATTTTTCGTGTTTTATTGTGAAAAATACAGCTCACACCTATAAGAAATTGAATACATACCCTTGAACACTAAAATAATAAAAAAGTGTATTTTATTCTATCAATGTTATGTAAATGCAATTACACTGCTGCTGTGCCGTCGCCAAGTTCATTGTAAGGTAATAACTTGTTTATGTTTAGAATTTGTTTATAAAAAAGGTTTCCATCTCGCTTCTCAGGCACCATTGTGCAATCGAGCTGCAGACATTGGCTACATGCGGTGCGAAGGTGGCAATGCAGGAGCACACTCATCTCCTCATTGTTCACCCATCGCCTTGCTTCTATGACTTTTATTGTATGAGCTTCGCAATTTACCTGCGCAGCATTAAAATTCCCATAACGTAAATGCATGGCAAATTGAATATAATTGCATTACTGATATTTTTTATGGTGTTTTAACGTTGAACGCTGCCCAAGCAGCTGACAACTGCTGCAAAATGGCTATTTCTTGTGGAACATTACCATCGGCGCTGTCTTTATTCTTTTGGTGTATGCTAACTTTGTTATATATCTTTATATTCATTGTTTTTCCTTTCCCCTTTCTAATGCTTATGCTTGTTTATTTTCCAGTATACCTTTGTTTAAATATTTGCGCTACCATGTGATATTAAGTTAGCTGTCTGAAAGCTGGTGACAAATGCTGTGCATCTTTTTTGTTATTGCGAAAACCATCATAAAATAACATACTATGGCGCCCGAAATTAAATTTTGCGAGAAAACCAATTCTTGTGTTTCTAGGTTTGTATGACTATCTGTGCCAAATGTCACATGAAAATAATTATAAGTGTTAGTATACGCTTGTCTTTCAGAAATACATAAAGTGCATTCGGGAAAATTAAAAATGTTACAAAGAGCCTACGGTGATAATTGTTTGCCTCGAGAAAGTATTTTTGATCGGTACAAATTATTCAAAGCGAGTCGAGACCCTTTGACGACGAATCGCGTCTAGCACGGCCATCAACTTCAACTGATGTTCAACACGTCAATAAGGTAAAGAAATTGGTGCTTGAAAATCGATGATTAACAGTCAAAAATTTTACTGGCTTCGTTGGAATATCGAAAGGATCAGAGAAAACCATGTTGAAGGATTATTTGTGAAAGCACGATAGGTTCTAAAATCACTTAATTTCTTTGAAAAACAGCGTCGCGTTAACGTCGGCGAAACAATGCTTTCCGACTGCCAGAACATGAAGAAATGCAGTATTGGCTTTATGCTTACTACCCGGAAACAGGCGATCAGTCGGCTAAATATCGTGGCCAAGTTGTGCCGAATTTGAAAAACAACGTCAATGCAAGTCAAAAATTAAGGTTAAGCTCGTAGTTTTCTACGATTATCAAGCTGTGGCGCACTCCAAGTTTATTTCGACTGGCCGAACTGTTAACAAAGAATTAGGGATAAAGGAGTATCCAACTTATGGGCTGAACACTTAGAGCCTGACAGACTGAAAGCGATATCTGTCAAATATTAAAATATATATGTTTTTATGGACACAGTTATTTAGACAGCTGCACGACCACACGACTGCAGGCTCTCAGTAGTCGCTCTCGCTAACGTGAAAATACTTTTAAAATTGCCGACGACGGCAGAGAGGACAGTAGAGTTGACAGTAGAGAAGAGTGATGCCATTAATATGTAAAATGTAAAATTATTCAAAGCTCTAACAAACCTTACGTTATTTTACAAATAAAAGCATAAAATAGCTCTGTTATATCATTTGTAATAACAACTGGTAATTTAAAACAAATAAATTTACCTATTTATATATTTTTTGCATATTAAATTTCACTTTGAACAAAATATTAAAATTTCCTTGAAGTGAAAGGAATTAGTATGGCAACAACGAAATTGCGTTCATACGAAATGGATAGCTGTATTGTTTTGAAGCATGTACACAAGTTGTATTGGCAAAGTTATGTCGCTGCCTTCTTACAAATGTTCATGTAGTAGGTTTTACGACGCCATTTACAGTACATTTACAGATGTGCTGACATGTCGTGTCGCTATCTAGGTGTTCAGAGCATTATTTCAGTGTGAGATTGCCTCAATACCAGCGTTTTATATATATATTTTTATGGCCAGATCGGATTAAAATATAGGGGTCGTTTAATACCCCTAAAACCGCTATTTAAATATTTTTATGATACGTTAAACAACTGACTTTAAACTTTTCAATACCCAATAAAAAGATTTAAGCTTGTTAGCTCTCAATCTATAAATTGCATTAAGCATTTTCCTTTTTTTTTTCAAAATTAATATTATGATGCTTCACATTACAAAGCGTATTCTCAAATACATTTAAATTTCACAAATTTATTTAATTTTCATTGTTTTACATTTTTTATAATTGGCCTTGAACGATGCAACAAATCCCTCAGTTTACATATATTTTTCGTAAGATTTCAATCTGGTCATCCCTCGTCTACAACTCGATAAGTTCAAAGTTCAGGAGGTTATGACGTTTAGCAATTGCTCTCTCACTCCCAATGAGAGATGAGTTGGGCACCTCTTTATCTGTGAAGGAATACTAAAATTCTCTTCAACAACTGTTTTGAAGATTGGAAAAGACGTTGGCACAAGGGTATTATGGCCAAGGTCTTACTATTTTCTGCTCATATTAGTACATACAATATACATATATCATACACATATCCATTCTCAATCGGATGCGGAGTTATTGAAGACATTGACAAAAATATAAATACAAGTAGTTACACAAGCAGACAAAATTAGTGAAAGTAACATAATTATTACAACAGTTTAGCTTAAGAATGGCAATTTGTATATCAGTTATCGTCGTCATCCTACTGCCTGGAGATGTTTTGGAAAGTTCAGATGGCCAACTCAATAATATATTTAAAACCAATTTTAGTTTAAACATACTATATAGTAAAACCGTTTTAAGTTTCAAATAGCCATAATAACAAAATATCAATAAGTTTGTGATATAAATATGTTGTGTATTAATTTCTTCAGATTGTATTTGCTCCAGTACATGACAATTTTATTTGAAATTTATATTCGTGAAACTAAGTGTGCAATATATTTATGTACGACTTGATACAGTTTGGTGCATGACATAAACAACAGATTTCATTCTATTCCCGCAAAATGTTTTCGTATATTCACGCAATGAAATTTCATTGAATTGAAAGTAATTTGCTTCAAAAACAGATCTAAATATTAATAGCAAAATGCAGTATAATAATAACTTTTGGCAATAAATATAAATGTCAAATTCATTCATTAATCTACAGCTAGTGTGGCTTCATTCTAGGCACAGGCAACAGAGTTATTTATAAACAATGGGAAACAAAGCAAAAGATATAAACAATTAATGAAAGAATAAACAATACAAATTGAAATAAAATTGATTATCCATTATAAGAATTTTTGTTGAGCAAAATGAAATAATACAAAGCCTTTGCTAAACGGTATGCATAAAGTTCTCTTAATTTGAATTGTTGGCGGATACCATGTAAAATATTAGTTTTTGCTCTAGTATTATAATAATCGCTATAAGTGTCGTAAAAGTGCTTAGGAATTTTGTTCACCTAACGGTTGTTCATAACACTTAAAACAAATCGAGATATACATACATAAATGAAAATATGTTATTACGGAGGGCCCCGTTCGAAACTGGGCTATTAAAAAGCCCCCAGTCAGGCTGATCCTCCGCACTGGTCAAATAACAGCTTGATCCAACCTTTTTCTATACCACCAATGGTAAATATTCATATTCGAATATTGTGCTAGTGAGGTGTAAAGAGGGATATTTTTTTGTATAAAATCTTGCCTAAGTTTAATATCTCCCATGCAAACAGGGGCGGACTATTTCTGGCCAGTCCTTGCTACAGTTGCGGCAATATATTTCTAGTAGGGACTCTTACTTACAGTTGAGCGGGAGATGTTGCCAAGCTATACCTTACATAAAAAATTTCGATTTTCCGGCTTATTTATACCATATCAAACAAGCAATATACCCCTATCCTCCATATATATAATAGAACTTTTTACTTATGTTTGGCAATGTACGTTACATGATTGAGTGTGTGAGATATCTTACTATAGTTTATTGCAAAAAGTGTGTGAAATCTAGCCACAGATGAGCACCATCCATAGACCCTAGGGTGATTCAAAAAAAATTTTTTTTTTCGATAGGTACTCGGCAAAATAGGTTCCTAGACACCTCTAAGAAAGCCTCTCCAAATATGAGTTTTTAAATGTAACGGGAAGGTCCTCCTACATACAGTTTTCTATTTTTTTTATTATCAGATAGAAAAATTTATATCTCGCTACCAACTATTTAAAAAAAAAAAAAATATCTTGTTCCTTACATTTTGTAGGAAATTGAATGCTCTACAAAAAAGATCTCCACGGTTTTTCGTAAACCCAACCGTATAAAAGATATTAAAGATTGAAGTTTGATTATTTTTGGAAAAATTATTTTTTTCTTATGAATTTTATAACTCAATGAAAAAAAATATTATGAATTATGAAACTCATAGGTTTTTGGAGAGGCTTTTTTAGAGGTGCCTAAGAACTTATTTTTCCGAGTACCAATCGAAAAAAAAAAAATTAAATCACCCTTATAGACCCGAATAGTCATTTGATCCTAAACTACATACATATTTATATTTGCAGAAGCTTGAAAATCAATAATTATTGCACAGATCTAATCGAGTTAAAAAGGTATTTGCTCTAAACATAGAAGCAGAAATTTAAAATGCTTAATAATAGATTTAAGACACATCTTGGAAATTATGGCGACATCGATAAAGTGTAGTTTATTAATTTTCTGAAAATAAATGCATTTAAAGAACCAGTCTTCATTTATACTCATACGAAGAAACTGAAGAACGCCAGAACATATTCATAACCGACATATATAAGTCTATACCTGCTTTCGTAAGCACAATGGGTGCCGTTGACTATAACAACGTTCATTGTCTTGCAACAAAAGCACTCAACTGCATTTGTTACGGGAAGACAGCAAAATGGTCTACGAGCTCTTATTGAGTCATTCCCACTCAAAGTGCTGAGCAGGAAGTGGTACACACACATACATAAGAGTTTTCGATGAAAACCTACCAGCACCTCAATAAAAAGGCTGTTATGCGTATGCCTCCTTCGTCCTTTCGCTGACGAAAGTTGAGACTTCCATACTAACTATGTATATTTATCCTGAAAGAAGCGTATTATTACGCTGCTGAAACTGAGGTTTCATTATGTTTTATTGTTCCGCTCTGAAATCATACAATATTACAACAAAAGTAGCACAAGTAAAATGAACGGAATCGGTACTTCTTGCTGCATGAAGCGCGGGTTAGCTTTGGATATACGTACATTTATATTCATATGCGTATTGTTAAAGCACCACTATGGTTTTGATATGCTCACACGGTTACTCAATCGCTTTGTTCATAAAACATAAGTAGCCGTATGACTGAAAGTATAACTATCTGCTTCAATTCAGTTGTTTAGCCTTACTTGAGTTACCTGTGTTTACCTCCAGCAGGCTGTTCGACTTTTATGATAATATCAACTGACATCTTCACATTTATTTATTACCCTCCATAATCCTGCAACACCATACGTTACACTTATTTGGAAAAATTACTACAGATATGGCTTATAAAACCAAATACTTTCATGTAAAAGTCATGACAATATAACAAAGCTGAATATTTTTTTATAGGCTCTTTTATACCTCCCTCCATGAAGGTTATCGAAACTTTTGTTATTTTTATTTTGCGCTGACAAACGTATAGTACACATACTTATATGTCTACTTGATTATGAACTATCCTAAAATACAATTCCTCACGTTTATTAGCTTTCTCCAACTGGGTAGATCCGCTTTACTTAATAAAACCGCAGTAATGTGATTCGCAAAAGCATCTTTGATGTGTGCTTGAGGAAATAAAGCTTGATGATGATTTCTTGGCTTATGCAAATGACAAGGGGTGTCATAATGGTGTAGCATTCAAATGGAGCATTTCACACATACTTATTTCGATTAGGGCGAACTTTTTATGAAATAAAAAAATGTAAGTATTTTTTCCGACGTTTAATTTTTGCCTTGAAATAAATCAACTAATTCCTGTTCGCTTGTTCAGTTATATAGTTGCTGCTGCTATTAAACATAAAAATATATTTTTAAAGACGAGTGAGTTATGCCTCGCTAGTGCCCTTTCGTTTCCTTCATTGAGATTTATGTCAACTATTTTTAGCTTTACGAGTGAGTAATACTTTAATCCGACCAAAATTTTAATTAACGTGTATGGAATTCAAAAAATTATATACCAGGATAAAAATCAAACTCTTTTTATACCCAGAACAGTGAATATTAAGTTTGCAACAATGTTTGAAACACCGCATAGGAAATGTCAGAGACTCTATAATAATAAATAGAAAACGTCCCGGAAATTGTAATTATGGACGACCTTCGACCGCTTCAACTGATATTATTATAAAATTTGGTGCTTGAAAATCATTAGGCAAGTGTTGGAGATGGAGAGTGGTCTCGACATCTCCCGCGAGTTCATTCGAATGATTTTGGTGGATATTTTGAATACAAAACACGTTCTTGCTCGACTTGTCTCGATATAGCAGAATTTTTTTCCAAAAAAACTACCGTAAACAAGTCTCTTTGGACATGCTGGACATGAAGGGCATTATAACTGCCGATGAGACATGGGTGGCATGAGTGTGACATGCAAATAAGTCAATAATCATAGGAATGGTGGTAGAAGAAAGAGCCGAAAACAAAGCAACCACGCCAAAGCCGCTAAAAAAATCAAATAGTTCATAGTTTTTTTTTCGATATTCGTAGTTTGGAGCGGTACAGTCAATAAAGAATTCTATTTGGCCGTATTAAGAGGTTTGCTTGAAAACATCCGTAGGTTGTGAAGGAGATATGTGATATATTTGTCAGATCTGACCGATTCTTATAAAAGACCAATTGAATGCCAAATACATTTATTTATTAAATTTCCTTGAGATATCTCAAAAGCTAACATACAAATTTTTGTAATCCTGAATAAATAAATTTCACCTAAAAGATCGGTTTTAGTCTCTTATTTCTCTTACGAAAAGTTGTTCGAAATAATCCGTAGAACATTTTGCATTACGCGATTTTATAGAAAATCGACCCTCTCTAATATATACCACTTATAAGGGTTATATTTTAAGATAAGTGCTTACATTTGCTGCCTGTCATTCGTGCTTGGCAATAAGCTATGTACATTATGCCATCTCAGGTGATAAAGTATCAAATTTATGTTCGTGCGACATATATGTATGTATATAAGCCGTTGCCATCCATTTTCAACTGTAGTGAGATAACCTTTTAGCAAGCTTTTAAGTTCGTATGTAAAATTCAGATATGCCATTAAAATGAGTGGATTTTGTGAAAGCTAATGGAAGAGGTAAAGCCAGGTGTGTTCCGCAATTGTATTGATACTATAACAATAAATATGTATGTACGTAATAGATGCGTAAATATGCTTGTATGATATTATGGTTGATAGAACGAGTACATAATTTTAGTAAGTAATGCTTCTATAAGGAAAGCAAAAACAAATAAATGCTCTTGAAATTGTGACAGTTATTATAGAGGAGTTCAGAATGGAAAAAAAACGGCGCTAAAAGATCTCTGTCTTTCTGAAAACGGTCCCTTATCCAAAATTTAAACGTTAAAGCAAATACAGATTTTTTATAACTTCACACTGCGCAACTGTATAAATTTTTAAATACCGATATTATATTTGGCAAAAGCGGTATGTGGATGGCTGCTATCGATGAGGGCAATCTCACAAATCTCCGGAAGCTCTAAATACGGGATATTTTCCGCATGCGGTAAGTCGACTGTGTTATATTGCAGCGTAATTCGACAACAAGCATTCGTCAACAAAAGTCGAGGAATCATCTGCAGAATATTCTGACCCAAAACTATAAGAAAACAAGAGCTATGAACATTAACGATAGACGGCACTGAAACAAAGCTATAAAAGTGGAGCTATCTAAGCCATACTTTGCTCTCAATCGGGTGAGATGGCTCAATCTTACAGAAGATCTATGCTCCACAGAGGAGCAAAAAGATTAAGTATGCAGTTTCAAGGCAAAGAAACAATTTAAAACATATTGTGAGATGCTGTCTTTAACTCGTTTTCTTTTTTTTTTTGAATATAAGCAATAAATAGGCTCATAGTTAGTTTCGATAAGTTTATATCAAATAATTGACGTTTTTCCGATTCTTTGGTATGCTGTGACGTCATGTTGCATAGAAGTAACGCTGTTGCATTGCTCGTTAATATAATTGTTCAGGAAAAATATAACAGAAATAAAACACTTCTTATTTACCTTGCCGTTTAGTGAACGTTTTTTCCTGTCGATAAAAAGAAGAATTTAAGTTTAACAATTTTTTGTGTGCGATTTGTAGGGGGTTCAGTTATGCAGTGAGTGAAATCCCAAGGACATACTTTCCGAAAAAATAAAAAAATTATTGCGTTATCCCACACTCGGCAAAATATTTTAAAAAGTAAAGTTGCGTATACGCAACAGTGTAAGGAAATGGGTTAAAAGCAAACTGTTTGAGATATTATAATTAATTACGTATACGCAATGACAGTCTCATTGTAGAGAAGGAGGTATTTAATGTAATAAAATGAAAGAAAAATGTATTTTTGTCGATATAAAGGCAGTCTTTTAAATAGTTTTATAAACTAACATAGCACAGGTCAACATTTTTTTTTTGAGCATAGGTTTGATATAATAAATTCTTAATATCTACACAAATATATATGGGTGTTTAGATAAGTTAAGTCCCCTTACAACTCTAGCCGACTATAAAGGGGCGCACCCTAATATAAACCACTGTAATCACTACATCAGGGAACTTATGGGAAAACGCCAAGTCGACGACACCACACTCATACGCAAGTCAACGCACCACACCTGTACACCAACCCAACCAACAAGAGGAATCGATAGCAAACACATTCGTTATATTGCCATTGGAGATCAATTCAATGCCACCACAATTTTACGCGAGAGACTATTTCCAATAGAAACATTAATGTAATTAAAATATAACATTTAATAAATTGTTCTCCTGAAATACACGAGTCTATTAATTTCAAAACACTCGTGCGAGTGCTAGTGCCCATTGGAACAGCTTAATGGTTTGTATTCCACAATAAATTTGGCCTTTAATTAAACAGTGGGGAACGAAAATTAAAAATTGGAAATATGTGATTTTCATGCCCATATATTTCCGGTTATCGCGGTGCAAAAGTAAGATAGATCGCGTCACTTGCATCACCCTTAGTGTACGACAGTATTCTTTTGCATGGAAATCAAGCTTTTCATAATTATAGCTCTAGTAACAACCAGTAACAAATATCAAGTTTCAACCTATTTTTATCCATTTTAAGCAAAAATATACACCGTTATGAACAAAAAATGCTCTATCATTTCATTAGGTAAATGGGACCTAAAGGAAGTATTGACATAATTCAACCCATGTTTTACAGAAAGATACACTATTATGAGGAAATTATTTTCTTTCGATTATTTTGATAATGCAATTGAATAATTTGTAAACGTTGTTCCTGCTTATTTCTCTCCATGATGAATTTGCCAACATAACAGAATTCAATGAAAAAAAATTGTAGTGTCTGAAACGATACTTAGAAAAAAATTTTTCCTATTGAAAAACCCGGTATATTTTGAGTTTGAAATTAAAAATTTTAGTGTGAATTATTTTTATTTTATATTCTTTTATATTTAAATTTGCAATTTATTGCCAGTCTAAAACAAGGTGTTGAAGGATAGTGAGATTAATACCTTACGCAGAATTCTTTAATTTCCGTAAGTCGACTATTGGAATTTTTTTTTGTAGGCACAATATGTATCACATACATTGTTTAATGCATTTTCCAAGTTAAACACACCTGTTCCACATTTCACTTTGAGTGCCAGCTTTTACATACCGTACTTACATCAATCTTTTCGCCTGGGATAACTGCACAATACCCTTGGGTTTGTTTACTTTATGCCACGCAAATATATAAGTTTAGAAAACTTTTTTTTTTACGATATGCATAAGATTATATGCTCAAGTATATGGAGAAAGGGAGCCAATGTTCCTTTTTAATACAATTTTCTTAAGTGATTTCCTATGTCGACGAAAATATATAAAATATGTTGAAAGAAAATTACATTCGCGCAACCTTTTTTTACAGAAGCTAATATTGTATGTTCGTGGTACATACGTACCAATTTTGTATATCTATTGTTCATACACAATTTCTCATTTTAATATTTTTTCGACGTATGAGCACGAAAATACATAGGCATACCAACCCAAGTGCGCACAATAATTTTTTTTGAAAGTGTTCGCGAATACTTTTCGTATAAAATTCGTTACCCACATTTTTTACCTTTCATGCTTCACCAGCTTAAAACATGTTCGTATTGTGGCATCCATCACCTGCTGTGAATAATTTTGTATGTATGGGCGTGTAGCCAGTGTGTTTCGCTTTTTATGCTATTGCAAAATGTTTCTCAGAGTACAATAATTTTGTTGTTTTGTGAACATTTACGATATTATAGGATCCAAATAAATATTTCACTTTAGAAAACTTTGCACAAGTGGTGCCTTTGAGATATGCCATCTCAGGTCCAAAAAGTGACAAAATCGGACCATAATTAATAATAATAATAAGGTGTTAGTTATATAATTCAGAGTTAATCATTTTCAGATAATACTGTAACCTAATGTCAAAAATGCATGAAATCTGGTCATGGTTGGTCACGGTGAAGTTAATAAATTTCCAGTTTCCTTGATACAGTATATAATATATAGGTCGCTTAACAACACATCTTGCAAAATTGAACTTATAATATTGGATATGTTATTGTTTCATTTAGAAAATGTGAAAAACTGGTAAACGATAAATGTAATGACTTTCGTTATTTTAATAAACAACATGACTAATATGTCGGTCAATTTTTGTGTTCTCTTAATACAATACAAATATATTTGGATAATACCAAAAGCTTAAGGAATCACATAAGACCGTTTCCTAGTCAATCAAAATTGATTTTCGACTTTCCAGCTGACTTTAAAGCTTATATGCTGATCGATATGTGTGATAATCTAAAGGTTCCGTAAAGAGATGTCGATAAAATTTAACTAAACCGTTATCCAAACTCCAAATATCCAATGCACAAAAGAAGCCTCTCTGCTTCTGAAATTTGGCAAACTTTTTATATATAAATATTTGCCAATATCTGAAAGTATTTCTCCGGCCTTGATCCTTCAGCGAGTATAAAATGTTTGATTATATCCTAACTTACTACTTCCTTACTTGTTTTTATTTCGTTTAGACTTTGAGCGCTGCCCAAGTTGTCCCTCCTTAATTTCTCTTATTTTTTAAGCTTACAAGAACAGGTAGTTTTTGACAAATTCTCATGTCGCTGTACTTCTGTAGAAATTCATCGAATATGTAAACACAACAAAATAAACAAAGAAAGCAAAAAGAATGATCGTGTTTAATCAGAATATTATTTGCCAAGATATTAAACAATTATTTAAGTATACAAGTATGTTATGTATACACATTCCCTCAATGCATCAATGTTACTGATGTCTTAAAGTTTTATTGAATTACAAAATTTATTGGAAATCTATTTACCAACTTAACTTTTCAGTGCACATGGAATTCACTTATTTTTTCAGCTGCTGAATGTGCATAGTAGGCAGATACTAAAATTAGTTGCAACTTTGCAATGACTTATACAGTTCTTGCTAACGCAAGCGCTACGTGCACCCAATTGATTGGCAATAAAATAGCAAATGTCTCTGCCACATCCGCTTCCCGTTCGTCTTTTTATCACATTTATCGTGTGCCTCTCTATCTCTTCTAGTTGCTGCAGTGAATGGCAAGCTTACAAATAAAGCGAAAAGTATGAAAGACGCGTTCAATTTCTCATCGTCAATTGGTAATGAAAGCGGATGTTGCCTCCACACAAATTGACTAGTTCCAGGTAATAAAGCGAAAAAGTTCTGCTATTTTTGTCATGAACATAACACCATTAGCTACATAAGAAATGGCAAGCATATTACAGACTGAAGAGTGGTTACAAACACTGTAGTAAAAAGTTGTCGGGCTTACTTCATAAATAAAATCCATTCACCACCCTAACTACAAACTTTACACGATTCTTAACAGTACAGCCATTACTAAGCTTAGGATTTTTAAATTACGCATTCGCTATTAGCAACGTTAGAATAAATAGCTCTAGGCAAGTCATTTCAAGAATTAAGAAATAGCATTAATGTCGGCGCCCAAAACCTGCACCAGATATTCGTATTGGATTTAAATAAAATATGCCTTCTTTATGTTAAGTAAGGATTAAACCTTTTTTTGGTGCCTAAATTTTGAGATTTTGTTGAGAGCTGAGTTAATTTCACAGCATTTGTTTTTTTTTTTACAAAAAGTACGAGAATGTATAAGCAATATCAGAAATATTAATTGAGGAATGGACCCCAGAGTTCAGTAGTAACCGCTGAGCTTATTGTAATAAAAAATCAACACAAAAGTAAGTTTAGTTTTATTATCAAAGAAATACGTAGTCATTATTAAACTACAAGTAGAAAAGCTAAGCAGATTTAGTAAATTCTTATAAACTTAAAGACTACTATTTAATAAATTTTATTTTGTGAAGTTATAAATTCATCAAACGAAAATTTGTCTACTATATAATCTGAAAAGTTTTTGGACGAATAAATAAGTCTAACTGTAATCTAAATGTCCGATGAATGCAATAGGATGGGCTGGATGAGATGGCTGATTTCCCAAGATGGGGGGAATTCACTTAGGCAGCAAAATAAAACCTTTTTGGATCAAGATGAGAACTCCTGCCTTTTCATAGATCCACCGCCTCCCACTTTCGTTGGAAGACGCTACAATGACCCGGAAATCTGAAACTAGATTTGATAAATAGCTCCTAACAGTATATTTCTTCATAAACCCGTACCCGCAGACTTTGATCCATTAAAAAAAGAATCTCCCAGCAAATTTGCTCTAGCGACTTCTTCGCTCCCATACCACCCACCAAAGTAGGGTAGGCCATTTAAAGTTGACCCATCTGGCAACGCTGTAACTTTTAACAGCGCTGACAAATCGGCTAATGTCATACCGCGTTAGAAGCGTCATTCGAAGACAATTTATACCATGGAACAGTACACTCCAAAAGAACGCGCTGAAATTGTTCAGCTTTATATTCAAAATAACTTTTCAATTGTGTTAACTCAACGTGCGTTTCGCAAAAAAAATAAAGTGAAAAGTGCTCCAGTTAAGAACACAATTAAGTCTTTATACGCAAAATTTGTGAACACCGGTAATCTCAGTAATGCAGTCATGCATCCAGACAACGCACAAGACGTTCTGATGAAAATATCGAAGCTGTACGAGCCAGTATTGAGGAGACTCCATCGACATCGAGTTATCGCCGCTCTCAGGAATTAGACATCTCTCGCACCACTCTCCGACGCATAATTCATAAAGATTTGAAGATGTTTCCATATAAAATTCAAATGGCACAAAAACTAAACCCAGCTGATTATCCGCGACGCCTTAAATTTTTGGGAAATGGGCAAATGGGTCAACTTTAAATGGCCTACCCTGTAGGTGAGCATAAAAAATATCAAAGCCTTTTTGAAAAAAATTAAATTAAGCGAGGCTTTCAGAGTGCCCAGGCTCGCAGTCATCTATGAACCTAGTTTTTTTTTTGAGTCTGAAAGCACTGTCGCGGCATATGCTTTCGGACTAAACCCGCTATCACAGCTTATGCTGATGAGAACCGCTCGTTGTACATTCATAAATTTCTTTGTATGATAAATATATTATTTTCCGACACCCTTTTACGATAAAAAAATTCAATATAACGAATAATGTTGTTTCTTAAAATTAGGAAACAATGCTTTACCAAAAAACTAAACTAGTTTTTTCCATTGTAAAAACAACTAAATGCGGATTTATATGCCATTCTTTCGAACATGTTTTGTCAATAAATCTACTTAATACAAAAATGTATAAGTAGTACTTCTGACAATTTAGTTCAAATTTACCTATAAGCGCTTTATAATAAGGGGTTTTTCAATAAGAGTTTTTAATAAAACAAAACCGTTTTGATCATTGAGCGGTAGCGATTCCCATTCACAGTAACGTGCCGGCCAATCAGAGCGGAAGAAGTACGGCTCAATGACGCCGATGGGCCATACATTTTTTCGGGATGCAATGGGATGTCATGGAGTACATACGAATGTACTTTTACAGGAATAAAGAATTTCATTGAAGTTCCAAGCCGTTTTTGTTTTATAAAAAAAAAAAACTTTTGTAGTGCTCTTATTGAAATCCCGCTCTTAAAGTTGAGGCCACTGTTTCCAAATATCGGTATTAAATTTCAATAATTTTGGCTTGTAATTGCATGGTATGTCTTTCCAAAATGAAATGGCAAACCTTATTGAAGATAAATGTGAAAAGAGCGGGAAAACATATGGTGTCGTTTGAATTGGTCTACTCTTATGGCGTCCCTATTGAAACCCCTTATATATTTTATATACATATGTATATGTATGTACATTGAAAACACCAAGAACAATGTCAGCCTGGAAATCCAACGCAGAATTAGCCTTGCCAACAGGTGCTACTTCGGACTGAGTAGGCAACTGAAAAGTACAGTTCTCTCTCGACGAACAAAACCAAACTCTATAAGTCACTCATAATTCCCGTCCTGCTATATGGTACAGAGGCTTGGACGATGACAACAAATGATGAATCGACGATGCGAGTTTTCGAGAAAAAAGTTCTGCGAAATATTTATGGTCTTTTGCGCGTTGACCACGGTGAATATCGCATTCGATTAAACGATGAGCTGTTTAAGATATATGGTATGACGACATTGACATAGTTCAGCGAATTAAAAGACAGCATCAACGCTGGCTATGTCATGTTGTCTGAATTGACGAAAACCCTCCAGCTATGGAAGTATTCGACGTAGTACCCGCCGGGGGAAGCAGGGGAAAGGGGAAGACCTCCACTCCGTTAGAAGGACAGAGTGAAGAAAGACCTGGCATCGTTTGGAATATCCAATTTGCGCCACTTTGCAAAAAGAAGAAATAACTGGCGCGCTGTTGTTAACTATAATCGCGTGAGTGGTGTCTACGCGAATAAAGAAGTAGAAGTGTGTACATTGAATGCGAAGATAAACTAGATAGCTTGAAACCTCATATATATAGCTCAATATGTGGGATATCTTAAAGAAATGAAAGGAGCATGTTTTCTCAAGCATGACGTGTTTTGATGCAAAAACCCAAACATCCAGATCTCAAATAACCATTATTATATTTTACATATACCAGCTTTGCTTGGTAAATCGCATATCGGCTGCGGTTACAGCTCTTTCAATTCAGCTATGTGAGAATATTTTCTTAATATTTCTGGTTTTCTCACCTCACGTTTTGCAAATTTTGCGTATCATTTCGGTTTGTTACCGCCATACATATATTTTCTGCTTATTACTACTTTGCAATGGTCCATGCTTAATCCTATTTGCTCCAACCCGAGCAGGGACGCCTTAATTCTCTTTCTAATTTTTGTCGTTTCAGCGTATTATCCTTCTTTCTATGTGTGCGAATACAAATATATGCAACGTGCATATGTGTATAAATCAGTAGAAATTGCTTTTATGACTCCATTTCTAACTCGCAGTCAAACTCGCGTACATACATGAGTATGTATATATCTTATAAAAATTTCCTAGGAATAATCTGATGCCTGCACCTTTTAATACGCTCAACTAATATCACGTGTTCACTTTGCAATTTCCGTTTTCTTTTGCCTCGCTTACTCATACTAATCCTACAATTTTTGTTATATCCTTTTGTGGTTTGAGCATCTTGTGTGAAATAAGTTTACGCATATACATACGTAAATATGCGTGTCGACCTGAAGACCATATACATATTTATACATGTTTGTTGTTGTACTGTATTTTGTATTATTCTTTGGTAGAGAAAGATACTGAACGTAAGTAAGTGTGCTGAAGTGAAAAGGGCAGTAGCAGCGAAAGGTAAAAATATGGAAAAAATGTTCTACTTTAGATACTTATACATATGTATGCAAAAGCGTAAAAAAAATTGACTTTTGAAATGCGGATTTCTTACTCATTTGATTAATGCTTACGCCCATCGTTTGTATTTAATTTATATGTAAACTCATATGTAAATATTAGGGTAGGACAAAAAAATCTTCTGAAATGACAAAACAAAAATTCTGATTAAATTCGCGCCGTTAATGTTAATATTAACAGGTGAGATTTCTCAGATACATAAATAACACAGTAATATTTTCCTAATTTGTTTGAATGTTCAATACATAAGTGATTGTAAAGCCAAAATGATTGTCTTTTTTTTAATCATGGAGAAAAAAATAAAATTTCATTAATTTATCGAATCATACAAAAAGCAGAAATGTCCCTCATGATTTCGGTTAATATTTTGTAAAAGAATATATAAAATTGTAAATTCTTTTTCTTAAAACTGGACTTTTCAAGTTCACAAAACATAGTGTTAAACAAATAGAATACGAATATTTTCCGCGGTTGCTTTTGTTTTTTTTTTTCTATATTCTATTCTATTGTTTCTATTGGAAATCAAAAATCCTATTGCGTCACTCGTTAATGTTAAGATCTTTAACTTTTCCAGAACTCCTTAGATATTTTCGAATACCTAAGGAAAAAAACAAAACAGTGTTTTCTTGGTCCACCCTAATATATATATGTACATATGCTTATATATACATACATACCCCTCACACTGACGGAGTTAGACTGCATGCGTTTACGATGCTTCTCCCTCATGAAAACGAACAAGCATAGCAGGATGGTGTAAATTATCTCTTATTTTCATGTGGAAACATTTTCGCCAATTAATGTGTTGTTATGGCTATTTAGCGCCGTAAAAGTAATTCGTAAATATATTCCAATACAGACACTTATGCCAACTTTGGCTGAGTGCGCTTAACGTTCTGTGTATATTCGAAATGAATTTCATTTATAACTCAATCAATTTTATTGCTTTATCGAACGTGAGAAAGATTATCGTAACGCAAAATATTAAACACACATGTATGCACACAGATATATAGTATGTATTTCAGAAAAGTATGCGACTAGCTTTTGATTTGCAATTGTCGGAGCGTATCTATAAAGTGACTATTTGTAGCCTTTTGTATCCGAAAAGCAACAAAGCTTTAGCGGACTGGTAATGATTTCTACCTTATTTATTTTGAAAACTGTCTATTTTTTATTTTTCTATTAGATAATTACTTTTTAAAAATCCAGACTAAATTTACAACTAGTCGCAAAATCCATATTACTAATGGTCATTAATATGACTTTTATAAAAATCATGGCTTATGATGAGAATAATTATTTACCCGAAAAGCTGCAAAGTTTCTAAGATTTTACGAACCATCTAATCCATCTTCAATTATAGTAAAAGACATTTGAACGAGACTTATTGAGAC
>CM050323.1:143613228-143780393 GCA_027475135.1 Bactrocera correcta
ACATACATACATTTATATTCATATGCGTATTGTTAAAGCACCACTATGGTTTTGATATGCTCACACGGTTACTCAATCGCTTTGTTCATAAAACATAAGTAGCCGTATGACTGAAAGTATATCTGCTTCAATTGTTTAGCCTTACTTGAGTTACCTGTCTTAACTTCCAGCAGGCTGTTCGACTTTTATGATAATATCAACTGACATTTCCACATTTATTTATTACCCTCCATAATCCTGCAACACCATACGTTACACTTATTTGGAAAAATTACTACAGATATAGCTTATAAAATCAAATACTTCCATGTAGAAGTCATGACAATATAACAAAGCTGAATATTTTTTTATAGGCTCTTTTATACCTCTCTCTAAAGTCCGTGAAGGTTATCGAAACTTTTGTTATTTTTATTTTGCGCTGACAAACGTATAGTACACATACTTATATGTCTACTTGATTACGAACTATCCTAAAATACAATTCCTCACGTTTATTAGCTTTCTCCAACTGGGTAGACCCGCTTTACTTAATAAAACAGCAGTAATGTGATTCGCAAAAGCATCTTTGATGTGTGCTTGAGGAAATAAAGCTTGATGATGATTTCTTGGCTTATGCAAATGACAAGGGGTGTCATAATGGTGTAGCATTCAAATGAAGCATTTCACACATACTTATTTCGATTAGGGCGAACTTTTTATGAAATAAAAAAATCTAAGTATTTTTTCCGACGTTTAATTTTTAGCTTGAAATAAATCAACTAATTCCTGTTCGCTTGTTTAGCTATATAGTTGCTGGTGCTATTAAATATAAAAATATATTTTTAAAGACGAGTGAGTTATGCCTCGCTAGTGCTCTTTCGTTTCCTTTATTGAGATTTATATCAACTATTTTTGACTTTACGAGTGAGTAATACTTTAATCCGACCAAAAATTGAATTAACGTGTATGGAATTCAAAAAATTATATACCAGGATAAAAATCAAACTCTTTTTATACCCAGAACAGTGAATATTAAGTTTGCAACAATGTTTGAAACACCGCATAGGAAATGTCAGAGACTCTATAATATATAAATAGAAAACGTCCCGGAAATTGTAATTATGGACGACCTTCGACCGCTTCAACTGATATTATTATAAAATTTCTTGCTTGAAAATCATTAGGCAAGTGTTGGAGATGGAGAGAGGTCTCGACATCTCCCGCGAGTTCATTCGAATGATTTTGGTGGATATTTTGAATACAAAACGCGTTCTTGCTCGACTTGTCTCGATATAGCAGAATTTTTTTCCAAAAAAACTACCGTAAACAGGTCTCTTTGGACATTCTTTCGAATTCCGATCCCATATTCATGAAGGGCATTATAACTGCCGAAGAGACATGGGTGACATGAGTGTGATATGCAAAAGAGTCAATAATCATCGGAATGGAGGTAAAAAAAAACCGAAAACAAAATAACCACGTCAAAGCCGCTAAAAAATCAAATAGTTCATGTTATTTTTATATTCGTGGTTTGGTGCGGTACGGTCAATAAGGAATTCTATTGGGCCGTATTAAGAGGTTTGCTTGAAAACATCCGTAGTTTGTGAAGGAGATATTTGATATATTTGTCAGATCTAACCGATTCTTAAAAATGCCAAATACATTTATTTATTAAATTCTCTTAAGATATCTAAAAAACTAACAAAGAAATTTTTATAATCCTGAATAAATAAATTTCGCCTAAAAGATCGGTAGCTCGAAATCTGTTTTAGTCCCTTATTTCTCCTACGAAAAGTTGTTCGAAAAAATCCGTAGAACATTTTGCGTTACGCGAATTTATGGCAAATCGACCCTCTCTAATATATACCACTTATAAGGGTTATATTTTAAGATAAGTGCTTATATTTGCTGCCTGTCATTCGTGCTTGGCAATAAGCTATGTACATTATGCCATCTCAGGTGATAAAGTATCAAATTTATGTTCGTGCGACATATATGTATGTATATAAGCCGTTGCCATCCATTTTCAACTGTAGTGAGATAACCTTTTAGCATGCCCTTGTATGTGGTTCTCATATGCCAAGCTTTTAAGTTCGTATGTAAAATTTAGATATGCCATTAAAATGAGTGGATTTTGTGAAAGCTAATGGAAGAGACAAAGCCAGGTGTGTTCCGCAATTGTATTGATACTATAATCATAAATATGTATGTACGTAATACATGCGTAAATATGCTTGTATGATATTATGGTTGATAGAACGAGTATATAATTTTAGTAAGTAATGCTTCTATAAGGAAAGCAAAAACAAATAAATGCTCTTGAAATTGTGACAGTTATTATAGAGGAGTTCAGAATGGAAAAAAACGGCGCTGAAAGATCTTTGTCTTTCTGAAAACCGTCCCTTATCCAAAATTTAAACGTTAAAGCAAATACAGATTTTTTATAACTTCACACTGCGCAACTGTATAAATTTTTAAATACCGATATTATATTTTGGAAAAGCGGTATGTGGATGGCTGCTATCGGTGAGGGCAATCTCACAAATCTCCGGAAGCTCTAAATACGGGATATTCTCCGCATGCGGTAAGTCGACTGTGTTATATTGAAGCGTAATTCGACAACAAGCATTCGTGAACAAAAGTCGAGGAATCATCTGCAGAATATTCTGACCCAAAACTATACGGAAACAAGGGCTATGAACATTGGCGATAGACGGCACTGAAACAAAGCTATGAACGTGGAGCTATCTAAGCCATACTTTGCTCTCAATCGGGTGAGATGGCGCAATCTTACAGAAGACCTATGCACCACAGAGGAGTAAAAAGATTAAGTATGCAGTATCAAGGCAAACAAACAATTTAAAACATATTGTGAGATGTTGTCTTTAACTCGTTTTCTTTTTTTTGTTTGAATGTAAGCAATAAACAGGCTCATAGTTAGTCTCGATAAGTTTATATTAAATAATGGACGTTTTTTCGACTCCCTTGGTATGCTGTGACGTCATGTTGCGTTGAGGTAACGCTGTTGCGTTGTTCGTAAATATAATTGTTCAGGAAGAATTTAACAGAAATAAAACACTTCTTATTTTGTCTTGCCTTTTTGTGAACGGTTTTTCATTCGATCAAAAGAAAAAATTTAAGTTTGACAATTTTTTGTGTGCGATTTGTAGGGGGTTCAGTTATGCAGTGAGTGAAATCCCAAGGACATACTTTCCGAAAAAATAAAAAATTTTATTGCGTTATCCCACACTCGGCAAAATATTTTAAAAAGTAAAGTTGCGTATACACAACAGTGTAAGGAAATGGGTTAAAAGCAAACTGTTTGAGGTATTATAATTAATTATGTATACGTAAATGACAGTCTCATTGTAGAAAAAGGAGGTATCTAATGTAATAAAATGAAAGAAAAATTTATTTTTTATAAAGGCAGTCTGAGACACTTTTAAGTAGTTTTATAAACTAACATAGCACAGGTCAACATTTTTTTTTTGAGCATAGGTTTGATTTAATAAATTTTTAAATTATCTACGAAATATATATATGGGTGTTTAGATAAGTTAAGTCCCCTTACAACTAGCCGACAATAAAGGGGCACACCCTAATACAAACCATTGTAATCACTACATCTGGAAACTAAGTCGACGACACCACACTCGTACGCAACTCAACTCATCACACCTGTACACCAACCCAACCAACAAGAGGAATGGACAACAGGACAGCGCATTCGTTATATACACATTCGCTGAAACACTGTGCCATGTCAGCACCACCCTTTGCTTCGAGCGACATCGTTCCGAGTGCACGGACTTACAGCAATTCATCCCATTGGAGATCGATTCAATGCCACCGCGATTTTATGCGAGAGATTATTTCCAATTAAGAAAAATAAACATTTAATTAATTGTTCTCCTGAAATACACGAGTCTATTAATTTCAAAACACTCGTGCGAGTGCTAGTGCCCTATTGGAACAGCTTAATGGTTTGTATTCCACAGTAAATTTGGCCTTTAATTAAACAATGGGGAACGAAAATTAAAAATTTGAAATATGTGATTTTCTTGCCCATATTTTTCCCTGGTTATCGCGGTGCAAAAGTAAGATAAGATAGCGTCACTTGAAAAATCTCTCAGTTTTGGGTTACTCACAGTTGGCCGTTTGCGGGAAATCAAGCTGGTTCAATATCTTATAGCTGGGTAATGACCAAAGGAAATTTTAAAAAGTTTAAACCCCTTTTTTTTACATAAAAAAAAATTTTAAGTTTTAAATATACCAACGGGTTTTTTGAAAAACAAAAAAATGCTCTCCCCATTTATTTGGTATATGGGAGTTTAAAAGTAATTATTGGGACTTTTAATTCAACCTCATTTTTTAAACGGGAAATTATTAAACTTTTATTCAGGGGAAAATAAAATAATCAATTTAAAATTATTTTTTTAATGCAATTAGAATAATTTGAAAAACGTTGTTCCTGCGTATTTCTCTCCATGATAAACTTTGCAAACATTACAGAATTAAAATAAAAAAAAATTTGTAGGGGTCTGAAACGATACTTAGAAATCATATTATTCCTATTGGAAAACCCTGTACATTTTGAGTTTGAAATTAAAAATTTTAGTGTGAATTATTTTTATTTTATATTCTTTTATATTTCCATTTGCAATTTATTGCCAGTCTAAAACAAGGTGTTGAAGGATAGTGGGATTAATACCTTACGCAGAATTCTTTAATTTCCGTAAGTCGACTATTGAAATTCTTATTTGTAGGCACAATATGTATCACATACATTGTTTAATGCATTTTCCAAGTTAAACACACCTGTTCCACATTTTACTTTGAGTGCCAGCTTTTACATACCGTACTTACATCAATCTTTTCGCCTGGGATAACTGCAAAAGTACCCTTGGGTTTGTTTACTTTATACTTTCCCGCAAATATAATAATAAGTTTAGAAAACTTTTCTTTTTTGACGATATGCATAAGATTGTATGTTCAAGTATATGGAGAAAGGGAGCCAATGTTCCTTTTTAATACAATTTTCTTAAGTGATTTCCTATGTCGACGAAAATATATAAAATATGTTGAAAGAAAATTACATTCGCTCAACCTTTTTTTACAGAAGCAAATTATTTTATGTTCTTGGTACATACGTACCAATTTTGTATATCTATTGTTTTATACACAATTTCTCATTTTAATATTTTTTCGACGTATGAGCACGAAAACACATAGGCATACCAACCCAAGTGCGCACAATAATTTTTGGTTAAAGTGTTCTTTTACTTTTCGTATAAAATTCGTTGCGCACATTTTTACCTTTCATGCATTTACCAGCTTAAAACATACTCGTATTGTGGCATTCATCACCTGCTGTGAATAATTTTGCATGTATGAGGGGTGTAGGGCCCGTGTGTTTCGCTTTTTATACTATTGCAAAATTTTTTCTCAGAGTACAATAATTTTGTTTTTTGGTGAACATTTACGATATTATTTAAAATCCAAATAAATATTTCACTTTAGAAAACTTTGCACAAGTGGTGCCTTTGAGGTATGCCATCTCAGGTCCAAAAAGTGACAAAATCAGACCATAATTTTTTATACCCCTAGAAAAACCATAAAATGTAGACTTTACTTTTTACCAATAATAAGGTGTTAGTTATATAATTCAGAGTTAATCATTTTCAGATAATACTGTAACCTAATGTCAAAAATGCATGAAATCTGGTCATGGTTGGTCATGATGAAGTTAATAATGGGTTTCAAAATCTTGCAAAATTTTTTTAATAAATTTGTATGGTACATGAGCTTTTTTTAAAATTTTACCCAAACTTTGTTAAATGATCATGTAAGGGATTTTCCGGGTTTTTTAACAAACTACATTTTACGGGAAAATGTCGGGTAACCTTTCGTGAGCATCTTCGAATTTCAAGAACAAAATATTTGGAAACCACCGTAAAGCTTAAGGGAAAACACAATTTTAAAACCGTTTAATAGTCAACCAACAGATATACTCATTTCCGTTCTTTTCCCGCTGACTTTAAAGCTTATATGCGGATCAATATGTGTGATAATCTAAAGGTTTCGTAAAGAGCACTGGATGTAGATAAATTGAATCAAACCGTTATCCAAACTCCAAATACCCAATGCACAAAAGGCCCCTGCTGAAATTTGGCAAACTTTTTATAATATAAATTTTGCCCAAAAAACTGAAAGTATTTCTCCGGCCTTGATCCTTCAGCGAGTATAAAATATTTGATTATATCCTAACTTAGTACTTCCTTCTTGTTTTTATTTCATTTAGACGCTTTAGCGCTTTCCCAAGTTATCCCTCCTTACTTTCTTTTATTTTTTAAGCTTACAAGAACAAGGGAGTTTTTGACAACTTCTCATGTTGCTGTACTTCTTTTAGAAGTTTATCAAATATGTAAACACTACAAAATAAACATAGAAAGCAAAAAGAATGATCGTGTTTAATCAGAATATTATTTGCCAAGATATTATACAATTATTTAAGTATACAAGTATGTTATGTATACACATTCCCTCAATGCATCAATGTTAGTTTAAAGTCTTAAAGTTTTATTGAATTACAAAATTTATTGGAAATCTATTTACCAACTTAACTTTTCAGTGCACATGGAATTCACTTATTTTTTCAGCTGCTGAATGTGCATAGTAGGCAGATACTAAAATTAGTTGCAACTTTGCAATGACTTATAAAGTTCTTGCTAACGGCAGCGCTACGTGCACCCAATTGATTGGCAATAAAATAGCAAATGTCTCTGCCACATCCGTTTCCCGGTCGTCTTTTTATCAGATTTATCGTGTGCCCCTCTATCTCTTCTAGTTGCTGCATTGAAGGGCAAGCTTGCAAATAAAGCGAGAAGTATGAAAGACGCGTTCAATTTCTCATCGTCAATTGGTAATGAAAGCGGATGTTGCCTCCACACAAATTGACTAGTTCCAGGTAATAAAGCGAAAAAGTTCTGCTATTTTTGTCATGAACATAACACCATTAACTACATAAGAAATGGCAAGCATATTGCAGATTGAAGAGTGGTTACAAATACTGTAGTTAAAAGCTATCGGGCTTACTTCATATATAAATTCCATTCACCACCCCAACTACAAAGTTTACACGATTCTTAACAGTACAGCCATTACTAAGTTTAGATTTTTAAATTACGCATTCGCTATTAGCAACGGTAGAACAAATAATAATAGCTCTAGGGAAGCAAATTCAAGAATTAAGAAATAGCATTAATGTCGGCGAACAAAACCTGTACCAGATATTCGTATTGGATTTAAATAAAATATGCCTTCTGTATGTTAAGTAAGGATTAAACCTTTTTTTTGTGCTTAAATTTTCAGGTTTTGTTAAGTACTGAATTAATTTCACTGTATTTTTTTTCTACAAAAAGTATGAGAATGTGTAAGCAATATCAGAAAAAGAAGTTTTGAATAATTTCTAATCTGAGCTTATTGTAATAAAAAATCAACACAAAAGTAAGTTTAGTTTTATTATCAAAGAAATACGCAGTCATTATTAAACTAAAAGTAGAAAAGCTAAGCAGATTTAGTAAATTCATATAAACTTATAGACTACTATTTAATAATTTTTTTTTGTCAAGTTATAAATTCATCAAACGAATATTTGTCTACTATATAAGCTGAAAAGTTTTTGGACGAATAAATAAGTCTAACTGTAATCTAAATGTCCGATGAATGCAATAGAATGGGCTGGATGAGATGGCTGATTTCCCAAGATTGGGGGGATTCACTTAGGCAGCAAAATAAAACCTTTTTGAATCAAGATGAGAACTCCTGCATTTTGATAGATCCACCGCCTCCCTTTTTCGTTGAAAGACGCTACAATGATCAGGAAGTCTGAAACTTGATTTGATAAATAGCTCCTAATAGTATATTCTTTCATCAATCGTACCCGCAGACTTTGATCCATTCAAAAAAAAAAATCTCACAGCCCATTTGCTCCAGCGACTTCTTCGCTCCCATACCACCCATGTGAGCATAAAAAATATCAAAGCGTTTTTGAAAAAAATTAAAGTGAGCGAGGCTTTCAGAGTGCCCAGGCTCGCAGTCATCTATGAACCTAGTTTTTTTTTTTTTTGAGTCTGAAAGCACTGTCGCGGCATATGCTTTCTGACTAAACCCGCTATCACAGCTTATGCTGATGAGAACCGCTCGTTGTACATTCATAAATTTCTTTGTAAGATAAATATATTATTTTCCGACGCCTTCTACGATAAAAAAATTCATATAACGAATAATGTTGTTTCTTAAAATAAAGAAACAATGCTTTACCAAAATACTAAACTAGTTTTTTCCATTGTAAACACAACTAAATGCTGATTTATATGCCATTATTTCGAACATGTTTTGTCAATAAATGTACTTAATACAAAAATGTATAAGTAGTACTTCTGACAATTTAGTTCAAATGTACCTATAAGCGCTTTACAATAACGGGGTTTTCAATAAGAGTAAACAAAACTGTTTTGGTCATTGAGCGATAGCGTTTCCCATTCACAGTAATGTGCCGGCCGATTATCGCGGAAGAAGTACGGCTCAATGACGCCGATGGGCCATAAATTTTTGCGGGATGCAATGGTGACTCATGGAGTACATACGAATATACTTTTACAGGAATAAAGAATTTCAGTGAAGTTCCAAGCCGTTTTTGTTTTATAAAAAAAAAAAACTTTTGTAGTGCTCTTATTGAAATCCCGCTCTTAAAGTTGAGGCCACTGTTTCCAAATATCGGTATTAAATTTCAATAATTTTGGCTTGTAATTGCATGGTATGTCTTTCCAAAATGAAATGGCAAACCTTATTGAAGATAAATGTGAAAAGAGCGGGAAAACATATGGTGTCGTTTGAATTGGTCTACTCTTATGGCGTCCCTATTGAAACCCCTTATATATTTTATATACATATGTATATGTATGTACATTGAAAACACCAAGAACAATGTCAGCCTGGAAATCCAACGCAGAATTAGCCTTGCCAACAGGTGCTACTTCGGACTGAGTAGGCAACTGAAAAGTACAGTTCTCTCTCGACGAACAAAACCAAACTCTATAAGTCACTCATAATTCCCGTCCTGCTATATGGTACAGAGGCTTGGACGATGACAACAACTGATGAATCGACGATGCGAGTTTTCGAGAAAAAAGTTCTGCGAAATATTTATGGTCTTTTGCGCGTTGACCACGGTGAATATCGCATTCGATTAAACGATGAGCTGTTTAAGATATATGGTATGACGACATTGACATAGTTCAGCGAATTAAAAGACAGCGTCTACGCTGGCTATGTCATGTTGTCTGAATGGACGAAAACACTCTAGCTCTGGAAATATTCGACGTAGTACCCGCCGGGGGAAGCAGAGGAAGAGGAAGACCTCCACTCCGTTGGAAGGACCAAGTGAAGAAGGACCTGGCTTCGCTTGGAATATCCAATTGGCGCCACTTTGCGAAAAGAAGAAACAACTGGCCTGCTGTTGTTAACTATAATCGCGTAAGTGGTGTCTACGCCATAAAGAAGTAAAAGTATGTACATTGAATGCGAAGATATACTAGATAGCTTGAAACCCCATATATAGCTCAATATGTGGGATATCTTAAAGAAATGAAATGAGCATGTTTTCTCAAGCATGACGTGTTTTGATGCTAAAACCAACATCCAGATCTCAAATAACCATTATTATATTTTACATATACCAGCTTTGCTTGGTAAATCGCATATCGGCTGCGGTAACAGCTCTTTAAATTAAGCTATGTGAGAATATTTTCTTAATATTTCGGGTTTTCTCACCTCACGTTTTGCAAATTTTGCGTATCATTTCGGTTTGTTACCGCCACACATACATTTTCTGCTTATTACTACTTTGCAATGGTCCATGCTTAATCCTATTTGCTCCAACCCGAGCAGGTACGCCTTAAATTTCTTTCTAACTTTTGTCGTTTCAGCGTATTATCCTTCTTTCTATGTGTGCGAATACAAATATATGCAACGTGCATATGTGTATAAATCAGTAGAAATTGCTTTTATGACTCCATTTCTAACTCGCACTCAAACTCGCGCACATACATGAGTATGTATATATCTTATAAAAATTTCCTAGGAATAATCTGATGCCTGCACCTTTTAATACGCTCAACTAATATCACGTGTTCACTTTGCAATTTCCGTTTTCTTTTGCCTTGCTTACTCATACTAATCCTGCAATTTTTGTTATATCCTTTTGTGGTTTGAACATCTTGTGTGAAATAAGTTTACGCATATACGTAAATATGCGTGTCGACCTAAGACCATATACATATTGATATGGTTTGTTGTTGTACTGTATTTTGTGTTATTCTTTGGTAGAGAAAGGTACTGAACGTAAGTGAGTGTGCTGAAGTGCAAAGGCAGTAGCAGCGAAAGGTAAAAATATGGAAAAAATTTTCTACTTAAGATACTTATACGTATGTATGCAAAAGCGTGAAAAAAATTGACTTTTGAAATGCGGATTTCTTACTCATTTGATTAATGCTTACGCCCATCGTTTGTATTTAATTTATATGTAAACTCATATGTAAATATTAGGGTAGGACAAAAAAATCTTAATAATTTTTCTTGTATATTTTGAAAATATCGTCGGAAATGACAAAACAAAAATTCTGATGAAATTCGCGCCGTTGATGTTAATATTAACAGGTGAGATTTCCCAGATACTTAAATAACACAGTAATATTTTCCTAATTTGTTTGAATGTTCAATTTGTAAAGCCAAAATGATTGTCTTTTTAAGGCTTTTTTTTAATCATGGAGTAAAAAATAAAATTTCATTAATTTATCGAATCATGCAAAAAGCAGAAATGTCCCTCATGATTTCGGTTAATATTTTGTAAAAGAATATATAAAATTGTTAAAATATTTTCTATTTCTTAAAGCTGCACTTTTCAAGTTCACTTAAGAAACAAAACATTGTGAAAAACAAATATAGTACGAATATTTTCCTGGGTTGCTTTTGTTTTTTTTTCTATATTCTATTCTATTGTTTCTATTGGAAATCAAAAATCCTATTGCGCCACTCGTTAATGTTAAGATCTTTAACTTTTCCAGAACTCCTTAGATATTTTCGAATACCTAAGGAAAAATACAAAAAAGTGTTTTCTTGGTCCACCCTAATATATATATGTACATATGCTTATATATACATACATACCCCTCACACTGACGGAGTTAGACTGCATGCGTTTACGATGCTTCTCCCTCATGAAAACGAACAAGCATAGCAGGATGGTGTGAATAATATTTTATTTTCATGTGGAAACATTTTCGACAATTAATGTGTTGTCATGGCTATTTAGCGCCGTAAAAGTAATTCGTAAATATATTCCAATACAGACACTTATGCCAACTTTGGCTGAGTGCAGCTTAACGTTATGTGTATATTCGAAATGAATTTCATTTATAACTCAATCAATTTTATTGCTATATCGAACGTGAGAAAGATTACCGTAACGCAAAATATTAAACACACATGTATGCACACAGATATATGTACGTATTTCAGCAAAGTATACGAGTAGCTTTTGATTTGCAATTGTCGGAGCGTATCTATAAAGTGACTATTTGTAGCCTTTTGTATCCGAAAAGCAACAAAGCTTTAGCGGACTGGTAATGATTTCTACCTTATTTATTTTGAAAACTGTCTATTTTATATTTTTCTATTAGATTATTATTGTTTAAAAATCCAGACTAAATCTACAACTAGTCAAAAAATCTATATTACTAATGGCAGTACTGACCTTTTAATATGGCTTTTATAAAAATCATAACTTATGATGATACTATTTTTTTACCCGAAAAGCTGCAAAGTTTCTAAGATGTTACGAACCATCTAATCTATCTTCAAATATAATAAAAGACTTTTGAACGAAAATTATTGAGACCCTATGTTCCACCTAGGAACTACGGGAAAATATATATATATATATATATATATAATTATTAATAACCTAAATATATGTGCTGAAGACAAATTTATTTTTTCTTTTTCGGGTCAAAATAAGTATATACTACTGGATATGCACTCTTCAATGAATACTAAAATTGTTTGCAGGGAGATACAAAATTTCATATACCTATTTGAGTGCGTAAAACTCGGCTCTTCTATCGGGTGATCCGCAACACCATCACCCATCTTAAAACCCAGCATTCGTTATTTGATAATATTTGACCAAATAAATGCAGCACGCATTGAAGAAAAAAATATCAACCATAGCTGAGAATGTACACGAATACCATGGAGAGTCGATTTGGCGCCGTTCGTATGACGTATGGGAGGGCTTACCTTGTTCTACGTGATCTTAAATTGAAAGCGTACAAAACATAGCTTGTGCATGAATTGAAGCTATATCGCCAAGCTATATCGCTTCGCCTATGGGCTTTTGCTAAGTTCCAAGAATATCTTATGTTTTCGAGCCAAATTTTGTTCACCGAAGAGGCCGCATTTGGGACGACGAGTAATATGAAGAGATTCAAGAGCTGCCACTTCCTCCAGACAAAATAGCTGGAGCCGGTGGAATCATCGGTTTATATTTCTTCAAAAATTTTGCCGGTGAAAACGACTATTTGATGCCTGAAATTGAAGCGCGTGATGTCGGCAACATTTGGTTTCAACAAGACGTCGTCACTTCCCATACATCGTATGAATCAATGGATTTATTGAGAGCACACTTTGGTAAATAGACTCTTTACTGTAGGAATATGTAAAGTCTAAAGTCAATGCGGACAATTATGCTTCGATTCTGGCCTTGGAACAAATTATCAGGCTTGTCATTTGCCAGTTACCAGTCGAAATGCTCGAACGAGACATCGAAAATTAAACTCACGGGATGGACCATCTGAGTCGTAGCCACGACCAGCATTTAAAAGAGATAATCTTCAAAAATAAATGAAAGAATATTCTTTGAAGTTTTCCTGAAATGAATCACCCTTATCAACATATCAGTGTGACGAAAAAACTCGATTTCGATAAAACTCGCTATTTTTATATTGGAAACTTGAAGGCTACACCAGTTACACTACACTAGTTACACCAACTTCAATATTTCGCAACAAAAATCTGCAGTTTTGGCTAGTAAACTCATGCTTATAATATTATTTCAGATATACAAACATACATACCCATTTGAAAAGGTCATAAAATCGTACATGTATTCCAAAAAGCATACTTAAGGCTGTTTCGGGGACAATTTACGTTTAATGGCATATTTATTTTCCATTTATTGACTGGAATCGATACATATATTGTGGTCATTGGAATAACGCCAGCAAATTGCAAAAACTGCAAGTTGTAAAATAAAATAAAAATATTTTACTGTTGTTATAAAATACCAATAAATTGAAACATATACTAAGTGCTCTGGTGAAATAAAATACTAGCTTTCACATATTATTGATTGACAATATGAAAATAGCAATTTTTCTTCTCTTAAGTTATTTCTTGAGAAGTGCCAGTTAAACTAAAGTGAATATATTGAATTATTTGTGGTTAATAAAATTTCTGCATAGAATTATGTTTAATTTATTTTACATGTCTAAATGTGTAAATGAAAGATATATTGCAAAAGCTTTTGGGAAATCAATTGCGCTTGTCTATAAATTCAGGTTGTAAGATATAAACTGTTAGTGCTGTACAAACATATATTTACTCAATCATACATACGAGTACATATGTAGATTAGAATAGTTCAATTATTAGATCAAATTGCAAGACAGTTGTTAAATGTTGAAGTTGTGAATTATAAATTGTACTAGTAAGGAAATATAGTAATCAAATTGGGAGCGTTTATTACTGGCTCAATAGTGCGGAAGGTTCACATTTCGTGTGCAAGCTGTATAATAATATAGTATTGTAATTTTGCAAAGAATTTTCTCAAGAAAGTAGGCGAGATATGATTTCTGTGCGTGATGCTTTGAACATTAATTGGAATTAAATTACCATAAAACATGACTTCATACATCTTGCAGTACTTTGACTAGGTTGAAATGCTGGGTATCACTTTTGAGTACATTTTATGAAGGCTCAAATGAAAACAAAGGCAAAGAAAGTATCTCTATGTCACTCCGAAATCCCAAGTATGGAATAACTATAGATGGTATTTACCGAATTTTTCGACCGTATACTAGGATATATTGATGAAATTAGGTAGTTAAGTTTTAATTAACATACATTTATGTTCAAGCTATACCATATCCGAAAATATAATATTTAGTATGACCCTTTGTAACTTTATGAAATAAACGAGATATGTTTGCCAGAACATAAGCTAATAGCTGTCTTTTGTCTCTGAAGGAATCACAGGTTTCGATCTATATCAATTTTGAGAATATCAATGTGCATTGGATTCATGTCATTTTGCCTAAGCCGTGTGCAAAAAATCTTGGGGCTATACCAGCGTGACATTTTTTTCGAAAATCGGCCCACTCCGGGACTAGCAGGGATAGTTGTCAAATTAATTGAAGTTTGTTTTAAGAAAAAAAACAATGGCAAACTTCCAAAAAAAAAAAATTACGATTTTACTTAAAAAAACCAATTATTTTATATAATTGATCGTGTTAAATTTTTTTTCGTGTATCTTTTCGAAGAGTTCTTTCAAAAACAAAAATTTAAAAAAAAGGTCCTCAACAGTCAATTTCTACAAAAATTATGGCTATTTGAAAAAAAAGCCATTTTTTTTAGCAAAAAATAGCAAAATTCATAACTTTTTTGAAGTTGGACAAAAAATTTTGAAAAAATTCTCAAAAATGTTTTTCAAAGCGTAGAAAAGGATGGATAAGTTTCAGCAAAATCTAAAGGGGTCGATTTTGTATGGAATACCCCAAATATAAAGGAAACTTTAAACGCGTTTTTCTCGAAACGATATTTTTCAAAATTGCTGGCGTCATAACTCAACAAAAAATTGACCGATGGACTTCAAAATAAAACTGAGTATTTTTGAATACATTTACTATACAAATACCTAAAATATTTTTGATTGGGCGAAAATTGTCAATTTGGCACTAAAAAACGGCCATTTTTTACCTAAAAACGATTGTTTTTTTTTTTAAATTACGCCATTTTGTTAAGTTTTGATATTTTTTAAAGATCTTAGATCATTGTATAGGAAACATCTTTAAGTTTAATAAACTTTTAACTTCTTTTTGTTTCAGCTACTCATTCGGCCGGAATCATTCCAGGTGTTGGGTCACTTCTCCGTAGACTATAACTCCGTAATTTTTCAACATTTTTGAAAAAAGAAAAAAAATTGAATATAGCTGAAAATATACTTTATTACATTCAAAGAAGTTCGAAATATGCAATCGCATTCTTTCTCTTAAAAAAATCAACGGAAATCGCCTAATTTTACATGCGTTACACTGGCATGGCCCCTTAAACAAAGCCTAACAATGATATATACATACGTATAACGCCAATCTTCTATGGTGATTCGATTATGATCAACCGTATTGCAGATTGTATGTATTTGTTGTTTATTCAGTCCACCGTGAGCACGCATCAACACTGTCACGCCTTTAAAATCATATATGTGTAGGTGAGCGTAAATTGATTTGCTATTGTTTGCGTGCCGCGATGCGCTACATTGAGCTGCTCTCAAACATTGTTCTGATTCGGACATAATTAATTCGTTTGCAGGCGTTCGCATATCGGTATTGGCATATTAAATGTTTACGGTATAGCCCCACACAAGTCAAACCGAACAATGCAAAGCAATATTCACCTGCCTGCTCCCAAATAATTTGACTGAATGGCAAATTCAATGCTTACCTGTCGGTTATCTTAGTGTCCATTTGCATATTTGATTTGATTCAATTTCCAAAACAATGCCAAAGCAACTAACAGTGTATTTGTAGTTAGGCTGCCATAAATGTATATTCAACTGCGGGACCTTTGTGCCTTCCGGACAAATTTGATTGATTATGTGGCGCATTGAGACCATACATTTGATTAACTTTGATGTTGCCGAATGTTAAAGTCAAGTGTTGTGTTTCACCAATGTATTTAAGTTGCGAATTTGTTTAATACAAAATTTTGAGCAAATCCATTGTTTGAGTTGAAATTAACTGAAATGCAAATCTATTAGACTGTATCGAAATCGAAGAAAAACACTTTCTCTCAATTTTATTAAGATAACTCACATATTGGCCGATATTTTTTTGTAACAGGTATATGGGAGCTAAAGGAAGTAACTTCTTTATACCTAGTTCGTCCACAGGGGCTTCTTCCTACTGTGATCACCATATTAATGTTTTATATCTAAATTTAGTTCTTAGATATAAATATATATATACAATTTTTTTTAATATATTAATTGCTCACAAACCTAAAGCCAAATGCCATCAATAATTTATTTTAATGCTATTAAACCGCAACAAAATTTTTGAATCAAAACTATGTAAATTATTGCTGAAATTTGCGGAAAACGTTTGTAACTTCGAGGTTTTAAAAAAAGCAATATACTTATTAATATATATATTTACATTTTCCTTGACAATAGTTATACTCAATTAACTTACACTTCCGAGAGAGATTATGCGTTACTTTTGCTTCTAGTTGCGTGTCTAGGTTGCGGTAATAAAATTAACTTCACGAGTATTGAATTCCTCTGTTTCATTTATCCACATTTATTTTTTAATTTCGATTTGAAAAATTTGTGTATATACCATATAGTACTAGAAAGCTGAGATTATAAGCTTCATTTAACTAAAAAAAATTAAATTCGGGGAAGGTGAAAAATAGTTACAGCTGTTCAAAAATGGGTGAAAATAATGAAGAAATTCGCTATATTTTGAAATTTTTGTATAAAAAATGGAAGAATGCTACGCAAACCACCAATGAAGTTTGTGAAGTTTACGGATAAGATGTATCAGTTCGTGTAGCACAACAATTATTCGCTCGCTTCCGTTCTGGAAATATTGAAGGTTCGATTTACACTGATGAAAGTTTTACACTAATTGAATAATGCCTCAGGAGAAAAATTGTTAAAAAGTGGTCGACCAAATTGGTACATATATGTTTACTAATTTATTAGTATATAGTAAATATAAAAAAGTTGAAGTTTGATTAGAAATACGAAAATATTTTCTTGACTGGCCAATAAATGTATACCGACTTGTAAGCAATACAGGTATTTCCATTTCCAAGCGAACTTTTTTTTAACATTTTATGTATGTTTATGTGTGCCATAACACATATACTCATTGAGCGCCATAGCTCCTTAACCACATTCAGCATAAATTTTGCTGAAATGTGTAGCTCGAGACTCGTATCGTTACCGAGAATAAAACCTGTAGCTTGCGTTGATTTTGTATGATTATTACAACATATTCATTTCTAGTCACATATGTGGAAACCCACTCACATTATTAATTATTAATAAATTATATTTTTGTTCGGGTTGCTAAGTCCATATAGACTTTTAGGGCGGCATTCGTATTTTAAATATTTTATTTCAGTATAATATAAAATTATTTTGTTTATTTCATTTGTATATTTCTTCTTTTTTATTAGCGAAGATTCGGTTAAAGCTAAGTTTATAACAGCGCGCCAGTCGTTCTTCTTTTTCTTTGTTTGGCCCCAATGGGAGATTCCAAGTCAAGCCAGGTTCTTTTCAACCTGGTCTTTCCAGCGGAGTGAGTGTTTTCATCCCCGGCGGGTACTGCGTCAAATATACATTCAAATTATTTTCTCCAGCACTAGATTGAAAAAGTCGCACGATAGGGAGGCGTCTTCTGCGAATATGGCATTCGATGGAACGATGAACTCTTGAAGGTATTGACATAGTTCAGCGAATTAAAAGACAGTGTCTACGATAGCTAGGTACTGTTGTCTGAATGGACGCAAACACGCCAGCTCTGAAAGTATTCGACGTAGTACCCGTCGCAAGAGGGTGAAGAAAAGAAATACTTCCGGCCTGTTGAAAAGCCAGGTAGAGAAGGACCTGACTTCGCGTGGAATCTCCAATTCGCGCTACTTTGCAAAAAGAAAAAGCGACTGACAACTCGGTTATAACCGGGTAAGCGATGTCTCGTATATTTTCAATTTTAATTGGCAATATGCAAAACTTTTATTTAAAAACTTTTCCTGTCACTATAATATTAAGTGTGTTTATTATTATTACCATTAAATACAGTTATTTCAGTTGTCAACTTTAGTCCAAAAGTTAATGATTTTGCTTCTGACATGTTCTTAATTATCCTTTCAAAAACGACACCTAATGGGCAATTGGAATCTCCAAAAGTTAACACTGTGTGGTAATTACTCATACATATCGGCAACAAATGTCATTAACATAACTATTTACTATTAACTACTCATTATAATTAATAATTTATTCCAAGTCGAAGCCTAAGAAATATTTAATAAGTGCTGAAGCGCATGCCATTTTAGTCTCTTCTTAGCTACTTTGGCAAAGTTTATTTTTTAACTTTTGTTTACCTTGAACCGGATATATTAAGTTTGCTATGAAGTTTAGAGGGAAGAGAACTTGCAAAATATAGGTATATAAATGGCCAGCTTGACGAGTTGATTCCATTTAGCCATTTGCGTTTGCCTGTTTGGCTGTTTATACGCGAATTAGTACCTAAGTTCTTGAGATACCGATCTTAAGTTATGCAAACGTCATCTTTTTTCCAAGAAACTGATCAAATTGTTGGAGTCGCCGATATCGAAACGTTATAGCATGTAGTTGCACCACAAACTGAACGAACAGAAAAAAGTGATTGATTGTAAGGAATATTTTGTATTTGTGAAAGGTATCTAGCTTTTCCCTGAGGTTGCAATTTTTACCCTAAGAGAAGGATATAAACCAAAAAGCCGTGCCAAATCATTTTATTTTCGCCATATATTATATTTTATAAAGATTTTTTTAATATTGTGAAATTAATTTTTTAATTCCAATGAACTTAAATAGTAAATCTAAAGCTAACAAAGGTAATACACAATTTTCTTCTCTACAAAATTCTAATGATTTCTTCATAAAAAACATTCTTTTAAAAGTTATACACAGCTAAAGTTATGCATTGTATGTACTGTAATCATATAGTACACCATGTCGTATGCGCAACACAGAATGTATATATAAATCAGTTTTGCAGAGAAAAAAATTTTGTGTTGGTGAAACAGGTTTCCAAAGTTATAGACTTAGTTCCTTAATAGGATTTGTTCGGAAAGAAATAGGACTGATTTTCTTCCGCCGTGACTGCACTTCGGAGCGTCCACGCACCGACTATTCAGTAGAGGGCGTTCCTTGCTAACGAACGAGCAGCTGGTTAGTAGTAGTGGTCCGAGCACCTGGAGAGTCAGGAAAAACACTTTCGCGAGACGAGTTTCTGTGATGGGTGAAAGCCGAAAGTGCAGTGTTCGTTAGATCAGAGGTACGCGAAATTTTAAAATGTTTGAAACTGAGTCAAACAGGTGACGAGTCATGGATCATTGAGTATGATCCCGAGACAAAGAAACAATCTCCGAGTGGCACACGCCAGCGTCTCTTCGCCTAAAAAGTTGAAGAATAAGCAAATCCAAAGGGAAAACGATACTTTTTGTCTTTTTTGTCATCAAAGGCCGGCATCTTTACGCTTCCGAGCCTCTCTACAGCAGAAATTCACAAAAATATTTTACTTTCCAGCAAAGGCATTTCCGGTGGAATGGTAAGATAAAATTGACCTTTATACAATAGGTTTTTAATATGTATAAATCTTCCAACACTCTCTAGTCATAAGGAAATGCCTCGAATAATATACTTAGAGCAAATCCTGAATGCAGCAGTTCGCAGTTCTTTTCTTTTGTCTAAAGTTTAATTTAATATCCCAGCTGGTTTTTCTAGGCGGTTTAGACTCTTACTCTTAAAATCTTGTAGACTAAATTTTGAATTAAACGAGCGCTTGCTCCGTACATATCATGAATTCAGTTCTGAATCCTACACATATGATTTATCTGACACATTTTAAAAAATTAAGACGATTAAGAAAAAAAATCGTGAAAATTTATTATTAGGTATTTTTAAATCTTAGCCGTTAAAATTTTTTATTAGTATTATTAAATTGCATCCTATATACCCATAGGTACATACATATATAGGAATAGTTCATTTTCACCGACGCAGTAACAGCAACAAAGTTTCGGGCAGACGCCAATAAAAGTCTCTTTCCATATTTCGTACGGCACATAAAAACACTATTGCTGTGTACTTGTATAATTTTTATTGTTCTTTTACTATAACTTTTTTAGTTAAGAATGTGGTGGTAATATATTATATTCTCTGCAGCAGCTGTTGCTGTGTTCCAACAATTTTTGCTGTCAAGGAATTATACAGGTTTCTCCAATAAGAGCGATGAGACTTAAAAATAGTACATTAATTTTTAAGGAAATTTAACTGCTTTATATAACTGTTTACCTTGAAATTGTAAATGTTACTGAATTCAATAAAAAATATTACAGATCATGACACATTAAAATTTTCCGAAGCGATACTTAGAAATCATATAATCCCTGTTGCAAAACCCGGTATATTTAATCGTGCTTACCACATTAGTAAATAGTTCTAACAATTTACTCCAGTATGTACAAATGAAAGTTATACTGACGCAGATAAAATACATATGTATGTGTTGCACATAATTCAACATTCTTTCTTTACGCTGAGTCAATTCAACAGCTCGAGAGAGATTTACTGCTATCACATAATAAAAAGCAATTTTCTGCTTGTAATCCTCATATAATTAGAATTTACTACAATTCGTATTGTACGCCGTCGAGAAAACACTTATTGTGGGTAAAATAGAAATAAATGGCGCGTTAGCGATGCAGTGCAATCGACCTTGAGGCCTTACGAATAACAACAAGTGAACGTGTTTTCTTTTATTCTTTGAGGAAATCGTTCAATATGTAAACAGTATAGTATTTAGCCTTGGCATAAATAAGTATAGCCTAGTAATAAGAAATCCAATACTTTTGCATTAAAAATTTCATAATGCCGCTCTTCTGAATTACTCATCTCTCACGGCAAAGACTAGGTCATCGACTGCCCACACAAGATTCCACAAGATTCCAATGAGGAAAATTTTCCCTATCAATCGCCATATGCAGGAGCAGGCAGTTGTCACTTCCGGCAGTTAATCTTACTATATTTAAAAAAAATAAATCGATTTTGCCATATTTGATACCAATACATAATATCCAAACTAATTATGCATAGCGTCGTTTTGTAAGTTATGTCGAGACCTTTCAAAGATGTATAGTATTGCCATATACAAGCTCTGTAGCGAGCTTTATACATAGCCGCGATATTCAAAAGACAAAAAGGCGGAAGGGAGAAACTTGACAACCTAATATATCAAACCTCATAGCTATGTACCACGTTTTTTTAAAAATGGTCAAGTCGTTCATGAGATATGTGATTTGTCTTTAAAAAAGAAAATACCTTTGGCATATTTAAGTAACATGAATTTTATATCGAAATTGCTAAATATTTTCATTCAGGTCCTAGTGTACTTTTCTAAGGTGGAGAAGTGGTAATATGGTTAAGCACGAGTATATTACATTTCAGCCGGTATTGATAGTACTAATCTGATTTTTGAGTACGAAAAATATTTTTATACAGGCTAATGTAATAGTATATTAAAGTTTCTATTTTAAATTCAACATGATAAAAAAAATAAACTATATACAAATTATTACAAAAATAAGGGTTATTTGAACTAATGATGTTGCTATTGTGTTCTTAACTTAGTATATCATGATAACTAATATTTTTTAGAGCAAAATGTTTGTTTTAAGTTCTGGGAAAATTTTTTTAGGAGTATAGAAATAAATTTACACATATGTATTCTAATGAAAACATAGACATATGCATTTACAGTATATATGTATATTTTATATTCGTAGAAAATTACTGCAACAATGCAATTGCATAAGCCAATTAAAGGAAACATAAAATACATAATCTTTTTTCACGAACAAAAAAAAATTTCTACAAAAACCTTCCAAATACTGTGCAATATTCAATATTGTTAACTTTTCTGGCACATAGGTTTCATTGGACATAATCCATACTTGCAGCACACACTTTATTGTTTTATGACGATTTGCATGAAATTGAGGCAATGATACATAACTCCCAACAGGTAGATCAGTTAAAGTAAAACTTGAAAATTCATCATGTCCCTTAATAACTGACTTCAGGTCATCAGACCTAAATTAATAAATATTAAAAAATGGATAGTCAATAGTTTAATTCATAAGATTTCATTTTAGTTTCCTTTCTTCTATCGACTCTTTTTATTGACTTCTCACATACTATACTATACATTTTGTAGCATCTATATACAAGTACAATGAAAATGATCTTACCTTTACTAAAATTTCGGATACTCAGTAATGCTGACTAGATTTAATTATCTGTTTGTTCAGTCAGTTCAAACTGCAATTGTTGAGTTTATTATTGTGGTTATTAGCAACTGAATTACTTATGCTCTGCTTCTCCTACCTTGTTACGTATTGTGAACTTCCATAAATTAACGCTTAAAGTTTAGTTCAAAGGAAGTCGTTAAAAGATTATCTCTAAAAACAAGGTGTTGGCTCATTGTAGAAATCCTCCTTGTTTTGTTGCATTATTTATTAACGCCAGTTGGAAATGTAGGTAAATGTGTAGCAAATGGAACTGAACTTATTTGCAGTAATTATCAGTTTACCTGATGCTAATAAATAGGTATAGCAATATTTTAAAAGTTTTAGATGGTGTGCTAAAATACAGGGTAGGCCATTTAAAGTTGACCCATCTGGCAACGCTGCAACTTTTAACAGCGCTGACAAATCGGCTAATGTCATACCGCGTTAGAAGCGTCATTCGAAGACAATTTATACCATGGAACAGTACACTCCAAAAGAACGCGCTGAAATTGTTCAGCTTTATATTCAAAATAACTTTTCAATTGTGTTAACTCAACGTGCGTTTCGCAAAAAAAAAATAAAGTGAAAAGTGCTCCAGTTAAGAACACAATTAAGTCTATATACGCAAAATTTGTGAACACCGGTAATCTCAGTAATGCCAGTCATGCATCCAGACAACGCACAAGACGTTCTGATGAAAATATCGAAGCTGTACGAGCCAGTATTGAGGAGACTCCATCGACATCGAGTTATCGCCGCTCTCAGGAATTAGACATCTCTCGCACCACTCTCCGACGCATAATTCATAAAGATTTGAAGATGTTTCCATATAAAATTCAAATGGCACAAAAACTAAACCCAGCTGATTATCCGCGACGCCTTAATTTTGGCAAATGGGCCATCGAAATGGCTGAAAACGAACTTGACTTTTGGCAAAAACTCATCATGTCAGACGAGGCACATTTCTCGTTGAATGGAGGCGTAAACAAGCAAAATTGCCGATTTTATGCCACCGAAAATCCTCAATTAATTGAAGAACAGCCTCTTTACGACCAAAAAGTAACAGTTTGGTGCGGTGTTTGCGCGAATATGATCATCGGACCGTATTTTTTCGAAGACGATGATGGAGCCACGACAACAGTCAATGGTGAGCGTTATCGAGCCATGATAACGGATTATTCGTGATACCCATTATTCGCGAAAATGACATGGATAACTTCTGGTTTCAACAGGACGGGGCTACATGCCATACAGCTCGACCAACAATCAATTTATTGCGACCATTTTTCCCGGGCGATTGATATCGAAAAATGGTGATGTTGACTGGCCACCGAGATCACCAGATTTGACGCCACCAGACTTTTATTTGTGGGGTTATTTGAAATCCAAGGTATACGCTAATAAGCCAAAGACCTTAGCTCAACTGAAAGCCAACATTCGACGTGAAACAGCCGCCATATCATTCGAAACATTGGCCAAAGTCATGGAAAATGTCGAAAAAAGAGTGCATTTAGCTGTCAAAGCTAAAGGTGCCCATTTACGCGATCTAATTTTTAAATATTAGCTGAAACAAATCCCCTTGGACCAAAATAAATTATTTTTGAAATGAACAAAAAACATTGTTTTCTTTTGTTCTTTTTTTTTAGAAACAAATGGGTCAACTTTAAATGGCCTACCCTGTATTACGATAACATAGTCTACAACTTCTGTTGAATTTATTTTTTTCATTAGTTTTGATGACGTAACTCTTGTAATGTCATTAATTATGGATTGGGATATAAGCTGACTTAAATTAACTACTACGAATTTGGATTGCAGAAATTCTTAGTGCCGATGTCGTAAATGCTAACACAGAGATACTATGTAAGAACGCAAAAAGTATCTATAACAAATCGTTTAACGATTTCACAGAAGACTCAATTTGTTTTTGGATACATCTTTAACCTTTTGAGTATTTTCAAGCGCTAAAACGTTCAAGCATAAATTTATCGCGTAATAACTAAAATTGTTTACATAGACATGTGTTCGAGAAGGTATTTTCTCATATCTTCATGTATTCAGTTATGTATTTACAGAGTCATATATATTACCCTGTCAAAATTTCAGAATAAAAATCAGTGTTTCTATACCACAAAATGGCTTGTAGCACTTTAGAAGGGAGGTGGAAAAGCTTTTAACGTAGCTGTGGCGCTGCCATTTTAAAAGTATCAAGAGTTTAACTTCAGTTAGCAAATCCGCTCTTATCATCATTGTTCTTAACTTTCAAATACTTTTCTTATCACATGATATACCGCTTTTCTCGGCACATACATGTGTTTGACATTTGCGTTTAAACTCAAAATTAGGTCCATTAATAATGTATGTGCTTTTATAGGAACGAAAGTGGAAGGACTAGAATTTACATCAGGAAATTGCCACTCATTTTGCCAAAAAAATCCAAATTTTAAAGATAAACCTTTGAGATTATGATGACGAGGAACGGGTAGTCATTTAATACATAACACTCTGCTCTCACACCTACTCAGGTCCTCCAACGAAAAGAAAGGCAATTTCTTTGACTTTCTTAAATATTACAGAGTCCAACAGCAGAAACATATAAAGTATACATTTATTTGCTTTTACTTTGTCCAGTTGTTATTTCTACTTTGATAATTATGTAGTCTGGTGTTGATAAAATTGATTCAGTTACCTAAGGCTAAATGTAATGATTTTCTTCTTTTTTCCTGTAACCAATATATGGTACGTGAGATCCTAATAACATTTTGTTTATTATCTAGCTAAATCTTCTATATTTGATCCGTTCCCTTGAAAATAAAGAAATAATTTCGAATATATAGGAGAAGGAAAGCGGAATACAAATTTTAGCTGAATTGATGAAACTTCTTCCAAGCAACGAAAATTGCTTTTATATAAAACATTTTCATTGCACTATTTCCAATCATATCTGTACTTCCAAGTAATTGAGTCTCATGCTTAATTCGTGCTATTTTCTAGTCGTAATCTTTACATAATGTTCGAGTGCCAAAAAGACAAAGAACATCTCAAGGTACTGAAAATGTTGCTGACGTTCAGATAAGTTTTGCTGAAGATCGCATTTTGTCGATTTTGAGAAACAGTTTGGGGTTGCATCCGTATTAAATTGTTTTTACTCAAAAACTGAAGCCATTGAATCACCGTAAACTTCGTGAATTTGGTGATTTTGACCTGAAAACGATAATGATCTTTTTTAAGGAAAGCATCTTCAGCGGAGGGTGTCACCTTCATCTGAGTAGTGCGGTAAGTAAACAAAACTGTAGATTCTGGTGCGAAAAAAATCCACAAATTATTCATTCACCAAAATTGACAGTTTGGTGTGATTTTTTGTGTTGTTGTGTTATAAGTCTGTACGTCTTTCGACATAAAGCTGATAACACTATTATTGTGAATGGAGCGCGGAATGGATCGATTGCAACCCAATTTTTGTGGTAGCAATAGGAAGAAGATGTACAACAACCGAATTATTGCGAAAAAAGTTTTGACATTCAAATTGTGATCTTACAGCATTAGACAACTTCTTGACGGGTTATTTTAAATCATTGTCTTTAGCAAAAAAACAAACCCAACTTAAGCTTTGGAAGTTAGTACTGAACGTGCTGTTCATGACATGTGATTTAATTAGTGGAAAATATACTCGCAAATTGGGTTCATTTTATTCGATTCTGCAAAAAAAGTCGTGGAAGCCATAGTAATGATGTTATATTCGAAACTTAATTATATTGATTGTATTTCATATTAAGTAATCAACATTTGTATAAACTCAAAAATTAATGTGTTTTTCACTCTTAGACCCCTTGCATACGAAAATAATACATATGAAAGTGAAGAAACAATAGTAACTAAGCTCTTGGTGACATCAGATTGAAGCAATAATCACCAAATTTTATAACACATAAAGAAGAAATAAAACTGAACGAAAGAAAAATAGGTCATGATGCAAATTTGTAGAAATTGTTTCTACAATTCACCAAAGTATTTATCAAAGCAAACGCGTAAAACGATAATAGGTTTTCCCCGGTATAAATGTGGACTATTTGTCAAGTTTTTAATAATATTTTTGTAGAGAAACGTAGTGAGTGCGTCAATTTGACACTTTATTTTAACGATAAGACTAAAATAAATTCATAAGTGTACGTACATATGTATTGTAGCGTTCACTATTAGCATACAAGTTTTTCATGTATTTAATAACAGGACTTAAACACAAATCTTTTAAGGTGTGGCTGCACGAAAAAATTATTCCATTTCTCTATTACTTTCCGATATTTTGTTGCCATTTAATTAAAACTGTTTTAAAATTTATATTCGCTTTCTATATTGGGAGATGGAAATATTATATGCGGCTATGTACAACAAAAGAAAATTGTGATTGCGAATCAACCAAAATCAGATTTCTTAGTATTATTAGAACGCAATTGAAGATGAGACAATCTCATAAATTTATATGAATTAAAGGAACTTTTTTTTATTATAAATATATATAAAACACTAACATAATCGTCTTAAGAAAGGTGTATATGGATAACGCAGTCAACCGAAATTAATAAGATGGCTTTTAAACGAACTTTAATCGGTTTTGATATCAAATTATACTGCCGTTCAGGCATTACTTAATAAGTTCATTATAAAGAACCCAGGTAAGATAAGAATACATTTTATCCATATTGACTCGACGGTTTAACGCTATTCAGAAGTACAGCATTTCTTGCCGTTTTAGCAACGGCTTCAACCATTTTTGTTGCCTTACCCCATATCATCAGTATTATTTGTGTTAGCTTATATATTTATATATCTACTAGATACTGTACTATTTAATAAGTTTCAAATTTAGGGTATATCATATGACTCCCTTAGGACGGTAATGCTTAAGGATCACAACTGGTGTGATGTCCTTTGAAAGCAATTTTTGAGAGAAAATTTTTTGCAAAATTTTAAAAATATAAATACGAAGAATACACCACAAAAGAAGAAAATACTCGAATAATAAGGAGTTACATGCGTTCTCCGTGAGCGAAAAAAGACCTCTCCGCTGTTATTACAGCTTTCACCAAGATATCATCCAAGCAATAATCTATCCAAAACCAAAAATACCAACACTAAATGGCGGAGTGGAAACCCATCGACAGAAAATTTAAGATATCTAAAGAGCTGACTGAATTGAGCGCTACAATAAGGAATTTCTAAAGCTAGATGACGATTTACGACATTTAATATGGGCTGTCGAAAAAGTCTTGCGTTATTTTTAATGAATCAATTTGTATGGCACCCATACGTCGAGCTTCTTAGTGACTCCAAGCTTCTTCAAATGGTTTATAACGGTTTGATGACTACTATGCCGGTCTCTTTCAACTAATTCAGCGAATCTATAACAATATTCGACGACAGGCCTTCCGGAGCGTGACGCATCTTCGACCACCTCTACACCAGAACGAAAACGTCGAAACCATCACTATGCGGTGGAAAGGTGCTTTCCAAAGTAAACAGGACTTAAAAAAAAACAAATGGTTTTTTTCGGCAAAATGAATTTATTTTATTCAAAATAGTCTCCTTCTGCTTCAATTCAGCTTTTTGCATGGTCCAAAAGAATGTCGAACGAGTCTTTTAGCTCGTTGGCCGGTATGGCCGCCAGTATGCCGGTGAAAGCCTTTTGAATGGCCTCTACGTCTTTATATCGCTTCTCTTTCATGGGCAAGTTTCATGCATTTTTCCGAAAAGGAAGAAATCTCACGGTGCCATATCAGCTGAATACGTGGAGTTGTTAATGGTTAAGATGTGATTTTTGATGAAATAATGGTCCTTCGAATGTTGGATTCTGAAGAATTTTTGGTCGTCAGTCAATTTGTGAGTAACAAACCGTGCACACACCTTTCTTAAGCCCAAATTTGCGTTCAAAATGCGAAAAATCGATGTTTTTGAGATGTTGTATTCCATTTCCATGAATTTCAATGATGATTTCGGCTGATTTTGAATGAGTTCACGCACAGTTTAGATGGAATTTCCGGTGGTCACGGATTTTGATTGGCCCACATAGTGATCGTCGTTTATGTCCTCACGACCCCTTTGACAACGTTGAAACCACTCGTGCTCTCTGCTACGGGATAGGCAATATTCACCATAAACTTGTTTCATCAGCTGAAATGTTTCTGTAATAGTTTTACAATTTTTAAAACAAAAATAATGTTGGCTCTTTGTTCGAAGCTCATTTTCGCACCGATTGCTCAAACATACTGACATTCAAACGCGATAACTTCATTTCCAATCAATTAAATGTTATGAAATTCCCGTTGAACAATTGATGAAGATAACAGATTCAAACGCACTAGTCGACATATAGATGGCGCCACTAGGGACGTTAGATGTGTACTTTAGAACACAGTATATACAGAAGTTAGGCGTGGTTGTAGTCCGATTTTTGAATTTTCTCACTGTAACATAAGGATATTAGAAGAATGTTATGTACCGAATATGTATGAAAGCGGTCGAGAAGATTTTGTGAATGTTTCCTTGGAAATCATAGGGCTGATAATTTTTGTATGGTACATTTTTATATACATAGATAAATTTGAAGATAATACCGGAACTAATTCGAAAGAACAAGTATATTGCTTCCATCCAGATCTAAATGAAGGATATTGAGTACACTGAAATCATATATATATATATATATATATATATATATATATATATATAACCGCACTGTTAAAAACTACCAATGAATTGGTAACTAAATACATCAGAGACAATAACACAATAGAGTCGGTGTGAAAATTGGACAATTTCGCCTAAACTTATTACGTGACAATCGGAATACAGCCACGCCTACTTCCCGTATAATACAATTTTAAATTTCATTTGATTTTTTCAGTGTTCATAACACAAATCAAGAAGCAATTGCTATAACGGGATAAAACTTCGTACTAATAATTTCTCTAAAATATGCCCCTTTATGAGCAAATTATCCAAATCCAAACAAAACTGTTCAAGCCCTTACATACCGCATATGTGGACGACACCGAACTTAGCCCTTCCTTACTAGAAGCAAAGAAAATATGGTATGCATAACCCGTGCGAAAAAATTATTTTCAAGCAATTATTACTCACACTTATTTCAATACAAACGAGTGTGGCTTTTAAACATAAGTACATGCAAAATATATGACTATCTCGAAATCAGTGTATGCGACTACTTGCACAATTTCATGAAGATATGTTTGTGTGTCATGCACAGTTATTGTACTTTTTCCCTTATTTGTCAGCCATCATGTTCTTGACAAGTACATTTGATTTTCCTAGTTACAGAACGAGCATAAAATGTCAAACAATGTTCATGCAAACATAATTGTGCTAAGTGAAGGTCATTGTTCAAATAACTAGATATCGCTGGAATTCAAAAATTGTAATCAACGGTTAAAACTTTTAAACTTAAATATGTTTTTCGGAAAAGGGTAAATTTTATTTGTCAGTTCAGTTGCTAGTAAATTATGTAATGCTTTTTGATGATTAACATGAATGGTATATTATTTACGAATCAAAATTGTATGTCAATGACGCTTAAGTACCCTGAATCTGGAAGCAATTCAAAGTAAATATTTAATTGAAATATTACCCTAATTAGAGTTGTAGTGAAGAAAATTTAATTAATGACTTTTTATTTCAGAGTAATAATTAGTAGTCATTTGTGAATTCATTATTTAAATTAGTACTATTATATTTTATATGGGTACCTGGTCAAAGCGGTATTGCAAGAAATGGTAAATGACCTTACTACGTTAGCTTCATTAATCTCACTACATGCAGAGCTAACTCTTCAAAAGATGGAGCGGCTTTAGGTGAACTTTGGGAAGCGATTCAGCTACTAGCAATCGCGCTTCATGCGGTATGTTTTAGAATTTTACCGGAGGCAGTTGCATAAGCTGCTTGAAAAAAAAAATTATATTAAATCTTTTCTATTTTCTTCTCAAATATCTCGTCTTTATCAGATCAAAACTGCTATATATCCGATTAGTGAGTGGGAGTAACTGCTCGTATATTGGCTAGACGAAAGAATATTTTCGTACTTATATTTACAATGAACTTTAATGACCCAGAAATTTTCCATATGGTATTCTGGTTTCTCGGGGAAAAACCGCGACAAGTAATTATCACAGGCTTTTTTTGCAGCCAACTTTACTCCATTAAGGAAGATCTACATTGACCGAGGCAATTGGTAGTCCGATGGTGCAAGGTCAGGACTATATGGTGGATCAAAACATTCTAGCCAAGCTCCCCCTCAATCAATTTCATCAGTTGAAGCAAATCTTAATAGATGATTTCTTTCCAATCCCAACAAACACTCAGCATAACCTTTCGAGGTATCAATCCTGGCTTTGCGACCATTTATTGAGCTTCAACACGTTTGGACCATGATCTTTTTCGTATTTGATCCACATTTCGTCTCCTGTTACCATTCGCTTCAGAAATGGTTTGATTTAATTTCTTTTCAGCAAAGAATCATTATCTTTGATTCGGTTCAGACACCCAACCATCGAGCTCTTTTTGTAGTCAGATTTTTTAAATGGTTCAAAATAATTTGATGATTAATGTTAAGTTTTTTAGCATTGTAATGGCTGCTTACCTGTATGTGACGGTCCTATTCAATCTTTTTCATAATTTCATGGACTTTTTCAACGATAGGTCGACCAGAGCGAGGCGCATCTTTCACATCGAAATTTCCCGAACGGTAGCGAGCGAACCATTGTTGTGCTATACGAACTGATACAACATCATCTCCTTAAAGTTCGAAAATTTCATTGGTGGCTTGCGTAGCATTCTTCCCTTTTTTATACAAAAAATACCAAATATAACGAATGTTTTCATTTTTTTCACTTATTTTGAACAGCTGTAACTTTTTTTAATTTCCCCGAATGCTATATTTTGTTTGGTTAAATGGCTTGAATTCTCACTTTTCCAACACTATTGCACAATCACTGGTGGGCCTTAGATTTATGAATGCAATGACATCTATTGAAAACCCCAAGATTTAAGAGTGGTCACGGTACCTATTTGGGCGGTAACCCATTAACTTAATCTACCATATTTTGAATTTTATATTTTTTACATTATTGTTGGCTATTATCATGGAGGATAATTTTGGTTGATGTCATGTATGGCTCCGAAGGGAGCAGCAAACATACAAATTTCCTTTTGATTTGAAGTGAAGGAAAATAAAGAGATTTATATAAGGGGGAAAGAATGTGGGCAAGCACCAAGAATATTTCTTTACAAGGCTATAAATTCATCTACTTCAGATGTGGAAATCTCTGAACTAATTTTGTCTAAAACCACTGCAACAGCAACGCTATAATTGTGGGAATATGGAAAATGCGTGTATATGGCATGTCTGCGTACTGACTGCAATTGAGTTGCAATGCTTCCGCGCCAGATTTCTTTTAGCCAACAGTAATTGCAATATGGTTGAAATTCTTTCCTTGTTCGAAATGCCGCAGCATTTTTCAGCATTCGTCAATCATTCACATTCTTCTTCTTACAAGGAATGTTTAAAGTACAATAAAAGAAGAGTTTTCTTAACTGGTGATGATTACAATGATGTAGGTGTGCTTCCTATTGAAATAAATTTCTTTATTTTCTCTTTATACCTTTATGTTGATGCGAGTAAACTGTTTACTACCGCTGTTATTAGGTAAACCACTCCTTACCTAAAACTTTTTGTGGCTTATAAACACAAGTGTTTTATTTTTGTTACATTCTTTTTGAAAAATATGAATTAATTAACATACATTTTTTCAGACTTACTAAAAATCTCACTGTTTATTATACTCAAAAAAAAAAAAAAACGGTAAAAGTGCCCACGGAAAATAAATTTTTTTGAAAGAAGACACTGCGTATACGCAACCACAAAAGAAATATGTTAAGCTTAGTGGAAACATTACATTTTGCTATTTCATGATATGCCAAGTAAATTAGAAAAATCGTATCCAAACTGCAAGAAAGTGAGATATCCAACGAACGTAACGTCACCACAGTTCGCATTTGAATTGCATACTAATTCAACTTTTTTTTTAAATTCTAAAAACTCCATCAATACAGTCACTTGACTGGTTGTCGGCGTCGTCTCTACCTTTAATTCCGTATATGTCTCTACATTATCAGTTTATTAATAAAAATAATTTTTGTGTACTTTTTAACATTTGTTCCAATTACCAGCTTATCTTTGCAACACTTTATTACGCTATTAGCTTCAAAGCCTTCGTAGTGTAGAAAAAAGTCAAAAGCTTGGACATTCCTCTCCATTATCTTGAAAGTTCGGAAAAAGCGAATTCTAAAAAAAATCATAAGTTGTTTGTACTTACCTTCTTATGAAGTACTTACTAAATTGAAAGCACTCAAAGTTAATTTGTGGCTTATGATTCCGAAAATTGTTTATGCTAAACTTTTCCATTAACACCAAAACAACGTCTGATTGCATTGAGGCTGATTTGGTGTTAAAAAGATAATAAAAACTGCGGCGAATCCTCAAAGCGAAAAAATGATAAATTGGCAAAGCGTGTATTAGCAAAACAAAATGGAGCAGTCGCAAGGGAACTACATACAAGAAAAACTGTCAGTAAGTTGAAAAAAATGTTGAAAACAGCAAAACTGAAAATAGGCAAACACTTCAGTCTAATCAAGACTAATTGGGCGACGAGAAACTTTTTGCGATGACAATTTTTTGTGTAGATGCGAGGCCATAGTGAAGTAGCAGAGTAATTTGCTATACTGTTAGTATTCGCAAGGTAGGCATCACATATGTGTGTCGATATATATTTATTTCAACAGTGTGTGCACCATTTTTATTGAACTTGAATGCGAATGTGTACGTATGTACCCAGTATACATAGCTATGCTCACCCAAAAAAGAGTGTTGAGACCAAAAAATAAAGCCATCAGCTTCAAATTAGCTACATTCATTTCAGGATTTGGTCATTGAATCAGCGGAAGTGTCATTGATTGAGATCGCAGACATCGTCCGGTAACGCGTGTGAGTTTAAATTTGTGGATGAAAATATAGTGATGCCTTGTTTAGGTGTTTGAAAAACTTTTCATTTCGCTTACCTGGAGAAAGGAGGCTTAATCACATTTGCAATCGTGCCGATTTTGGATATATGCTATACAATTTGCTTTAATTTTTTGAAACCTTGAACCTGATTTGACTACACTGAAAAGAGCGAAAAACGTGGGCGATTACAATCTTTTAATACTGTCGCAACACATTTGTTTATCTATAACTAAATGGGATAGATCTAGGTTGAAATCCGTGTGACTACATGCCCCTTTGTCTATCTATACGACAACTTGATATATCTTGCTGAAGCATACTACGAGTACATAGGTGTGTACCCAACCAATTTCAACAAAATTTGGTTTGATAGGTTACCCAACATAAACAGTGGAAATGGGCGAAATTCGATGACAATCACTCATATAATCCCATATAATAGCTTCAAATCATAGGTTGATTCTTTCGCTTCGAGTATATAAACCAAACCACAAGGAACATATCAGGATATATATTATGTGCGAAAATTCTCGAAATCGAGCCATCACTTTTCAAGAGCACATATAACCAATATTCTTACCCCAGTGCATTTACCATAATTGATGCTTTCCGAATATATTGGTCAATGTGTGTGTCCCCTTATTACTGCGATCCCCTGTACAAATTATAGTTTTGTATCTTTATTTAGAGTTCTATTGCAACATTAAGTTTTCGTTAAACGACATTTTTGCGGATTTCAACCCATCTCATCATGCCGATATTTATATCGGCAAAGGTTAGCCAATTCAACTGATGGATAAGCAAATGTTGGCCAATGCAACTGCTGACTTGTATGAACTACTTTATATCGCTAACGTTTGTGATTTGTTGGAAATTAACTTCGCCTAACCTAAACATTGCAAAAATTTTAAAACGTTACTTTTACTTCCGGGCACACGCAAACGTACTTTTTGCTCTCTTTCATGTAATGCCACTTTTTTTATTTGATGTATGTACTCTTCTTTTTTTTTGCTTCGACAAAAATTTTTAAAGTACACTAACGTATTTTCGATCACGTCTTTTGGCTTGAAATATAAATGACTACAAATTGCTGTAGTAAAACGTGACGAATTTCCTGCTACTTACAAATATTTTAGAAGTAAGTTTGAACCAAAATAAACGTGAAGAGAATCGGGGAATGGCAAAAGATAAGGCATGTCAAATGCGCAATACAAGAAAGGTGAATCCTTTACCTGCAGAAAAGGGGGTGCTTACCGATAGACGTAAAAACGGCTAAAAGAAATATTTTGAACCCTTTTCGGATTCCTTGTAAATGCTCCTAATGTATGTTTCTTATTTACTTGCTTTTTATTATTGGCATGCTGGTGTGCATTTCTAATGAATGCGCACAAATAACGGCAATTTGAGGTAATAAAAAATATATTTGCAGCTATGCGGTAGCTATTACTTCTGGAAGGGAAGTGAGCAAGCAAATTTAGGTATTTTCTTTTCAAATTGTTCGTCGTTCCTTTTAAGAATACACATTTATTATTGTATGCTAATAAAATGGTAGCCGCAATAATTAAAAATATATATTTAAATTGGCCATAATAAAAATGTAATTTAAAGCTTTGATTTGGTAATTATGGCCACGTTGTAAACACGATAGCATTTTACACAAAGCAAAATTTGTTGGTATTTTCTAAGGTTTGTTAACTTATTTGGGGAAATTAGTTGCTGCAGTAAGTGAAAATGTGGTTTAAACACATTCAAGGCAGAATTGTAGAAGATATGCTTTAACTTATATGATGCATTTTGAAAAAGTATACAAACAACTCGAAAATTATACTCGTATTAAATAATTAAATTTTAATCAGAATGCATGAAATTACAAATTGTTGAACAAATTTAAATATAAACGCCTTATCTCCGAGAGAAAATACAAAAAAGCAAATGTTATTCAAGCACAATTTGTGCCAAAACAAAAACCAAAATTTGCAGCTCAACCCCAAACTCCACAAAACTGCTAATCCTCCTCAAATACCGCTAGTCAGCTTTATACTTATACTTTTGCTTAAACTAAAACTTAAACAGGTAGACATAAGAATGTATGTTGGTACGTAGTATAATTTTCCCTACTCATTCTCATTTGCTAATGCTAATCCAATTATCATAGTGATGACATTTGCCCTTTCCGTACTTTATAATCCTATTTTAAGTCCTCATATGTCTCATCAACATTAGATATCATCGCTATTTGCACAATGCTTTCTCAGTTACCTTTCCGCCAACGAAAAGAGATACCTTCCTTCGTTATGACAGTAACCATATTTATATTACTTATTTATCTACATCTAGGTAGCTTTGTTACATAAGTTTTTGTTGTGGCTTTGCACATCCCAAGTTCAGCTGCTTACAAACTCACAAAATGCCAACAACTAGGAGCCTACTACAAATATATATCGTTAACATGCAGGTGAATATGTGAGTCTTTATAGAGGAATAAAATCTGTCTGTCTACAATACATATTTTATATTCCGGTGCTCACCTATGACGCCGTAGCACATGCAAACAAACATAAGGACACAGAACAGCAACTATAATAGTAAAAGGTAGTAACAATGTAAATATGAAGTTTGACGAAACTGTAAGAAGCTTACAACATACCCCCTTACATTCATGCCGCTTCTACTTCACCCCACTTTCTACATTCTCTTCGTGACAGCGGTCTCTGCTCATGATTTGTTTACTCTCCGCCATTTGTTCGTCCATTGTAGCAATATACCTTTTTTTTTCCTTTGGGGCTAATTTAATTTTGATTTGACGTGCCATTCATATGAAATCTCAAAATATTATACAGGTGCGGATATGATTTATTTTGAATGAAACTTGAAAATCAGACTGCGTAACTAATGTAAATTAGCGACATCTATTCAGTTAGCCCGCATTTATTATTTTAACTCTTGTAAGCTTACTTGCACTTAATATATTTACTACAAACTAATTATTATTTAAATTAATTACAAATTTTTGGAAGATTTAAGTAAACTTTGACTATTCATATTCAAAACATGTTTCGTAAGTACTTAAATCTCATAAAAGTATCGATCATCCAAGTACACCGACGGCTTGGAAAGAGCATAAAGTATTGACATGGGAAAAGAGATCTCTCCAAGCAGCCGATAGACGACATAGCTCCTTCAACAGCTACAGATAGAATCCAATTTTTTTTCTGCATATTGTTCGTTAATCCTAAATGATTTCACTTCAAATAAAGTTAATAGATTATTATAAAAAAAAGTCATCAAATGTTCTGATAGGTATATAAGGTTTGTCACAAAGCTTGTAACACCCAAATGGAACGGAGATCCTATAACATATGTATATGTACACATACCATACATAAATGATCAGCAAGACGAGCTGAGTCGACAAAGTGAGTAAAGTGAAAAGCAAATATGTTGCTAGGGACAGTGGCGGAATAGAAGGTGGTAATGGGGGAAATTTTCTCCTGCAATGGCTAAATGGCTTATAAGTAAGTTTATTAAACTGAAAAATCACAAAGTAACGGAAAGATTTATAATCCAGAAGTTTGCCAATATATTTCAGAAACAAAATTAAAATCTTTCTCAATTTTTGAATATAATATATAATGGTAATGGTAAGATAAAACTGACGTCACAAATTGTAGCAACGTTTGCAGATTAAGTTGTAAATAAATACAATCAGATCCACAAGTATAAGTCGTAAATTTAAAGCGACTCGGCTTGATAGAGAACTTAAAATGGATGCTGCATTCAGCTCCATCTGTAATATGTTGGATTGATACATTCTCCCAGGTTTTATCTCCCAAGTTTTCCAATTTAGAAAAATTAGTAACTTGAAAAATAAGGAAACAGCAGGGAAAGCAATGATTCTCATCGCAGCCGTGTGCAAATTTGCATTTATAATTGGAATTTTTTTCCCATGTTATATTCTATATCAAACTCATTCACTCAGCGTGATTTTTCAAAAAGAATATATCGATCTGGCAAAGGTATCAAATATGATAGATACGTCGCTTGTAACGTTCCGAAATCGAAGACAAAAATCTGAGGAACATTTTCGATCCATTTATTCAGACACGAAAAAAATGGCTACAGAAATGAAAGTTGATGAAGAAAAACCAAGAATCCCCGTTGTCTATAATTCATATGGATGAGAACGCTCCAGCCCTGAAAGTATTCGACGCAGAGTCCCACAGCCTCCCTTGTTAGAGAGATCAGGTGAAGAAGGACCTGGCTGCATTTTGTATCTCTAATTGGCGGCAAAAATCGAAAACAGAAACGCGAGCTGTTATTAACTTGACTATAACCACGTAAGCGTAGACAGCCAGTAAAGAAAAAAAAAATAGTTTTAACTCCGGTAAAACCCATCTATACCACTTCCATTTTTAAGTTTTAAATATTCAAGTTATTGAAGAGTTATGAAACAAATAAAAAAAAAATACTATCTTCTCTTTCAAAACCATGTAATTATATTCTATAGAATTATCAAAGTTGTCACTACAATTTGGTTCGTAGTTTTCAAAATTTGTTGATAATATACGAGTTTTTTTGTTGAAAACGGTAATTGCACATTCGATAGAAATATACTATAGTATAGTGGGCTGAAAATTAGTTGGACAGAAATTCATATAAATTCTTGTTCACTAACTACGTCTTTAATATTTAGTAAATACTGTTCGGCTTAATACAAACACAAATAAATTAATTTCGTCTAAATTTATTGTAATTTATTAACTCAGCATTGCAAATGCTCTTTTGTCTCAAACTAATTGAAATTAGTTGATATACACAGATATTTATTTACTATACATAAATCCATATAAATGCAGTTTTGGACATCATTAAATTGACATTTAAAACTCATCAACAAATGTATCATGATAAATGAATAGTAAAAACGTTGTGAAGCTTTTCCGTTGTTTGTTTTATTCAAAAGTGTGAATTTTAATGCATAAAAGGTAACTTTGTATCAAAATTTTAGCAAATGTGCAAACTTCAATTGGCAATTAGGACTGCAGCTGGTATTTCTGTGAACACAATTAAATTTTCTATATAATGGTAACAAAGGTGTTGCTGGCATTTCGACAATTTATTATTGCATTGATAACATGAAAATAAAGCCCATAAAATATGTTGCTGACATATGAACATGTGTCGAAATAATAATGAAATTGTAAGAAAATTAATGGCTTATATCATTACCTATACAATGTCTCGTATATTACTTCTTCAGTTTTCGGTTACGTTCATTGGATAATTTATATAATTTTTAGAATTGGTGAATTTTCGTTCAAAATCTAACAAAATTAAAAAATGTATTTTCCTTAAAATATTCCAACAATAGATTGTTACAAGTGTAGATTGATCATATATGTATTATATACATGGCAGGAAAAGTGAGACTTAAGAGGAGACTTAAGAGGATTGCCTTTGCAAAAGAACACTTAAACCAGCCTCCAGAGTTTTGGAAAATCATTTTCTTTTCAGATGAGAGTAAATTCTGCATATTTGGTATGAAAGATCGTAAGGTTGTTGGCAAAAAAAGTGAAACAAGCACCAACCCGCAGCACACAGCAGAAATTGTGAAGCTATGGTTGTTGTGTAATATTCCAAAAAAAACTGCATCCCCGTAATCATTTGTCCTCAACTCGATTAAATACTTATAAGACCTATAGAGAAAAAAATTAGGTAGCGTACTATTACCAGCAAGGAAATGCTTAAGGACATGCTTCAAGAAGAGTGGAAAGGTATAAGTCCAGAAATAAAAACTCTATTGGTTGGCTCCATGAAAAATATTATATTAGAAGTCATTAACTAGTTATTTATTTAATATATACTTTTTTACATTTAACCTTTTCGTTTCTTATCTTTGAAGTGAAGGCAGACTTTTTCTGAAAAAAAACTTTTTCTGAAAAAAAAAAAAATTTTTTTGATCATCTACTTTTTCCAATTTTTGATGGTAGAAAGGAATTTGTATATAGATGAACGCAGATTTTTTTACTGTATGGATACTTTAAGTGCCGAATTGTCCGTCAATAAGAAATTGTATATTTATATTTATGGTAAGGAAAACGAAATTGGGCTGAAATAGGTTATATTAGTTGCTTAGTAACTTATTAACATTAGAATTTCGAATGTTAAAACATACTTTAAATAGTGTCTTACATAATTAATATTATACTAAGAAAATCCGTGGCCGAAATATATATAGTACATACTTGAATACTGCATTTACTATAGCTACAACTTTAAATAATATATTAATACCTGCTGGCCGTTACACTCATCATTAATCCAGAATCTTCCACGCAACAAAAACTTCGTAACTGTCAATCAGCGCTAAGTTAATTTGTGAGTTTACTAGATGGAATGTATGCGTAAACTGTTGCTTCTGACTCCCTGAACATAAGCTAAACAAAAGTTTGTGCTATTTAAATACCTAACAGCAATTTTGGCGAAATTGAATTTTATCCAAAACAGATATTGACGTCTTATTTTCACAACAGTACATAAGTGTATATGTGTGATGGATAATTTAAGCTACATTTGATAAAGGGTGATTTTTTAAGAGCTTGATAACTTTTTTTAAAAAAAAAACGCATAAAATTTGCAAAATCTCATCGGTTCTTTATTTGAAACGTTAGATTGGTTCATGACATTTACTTTTTGAAGATAATTTCATTTAAATGTTGACCGCGGCTGCGTCTTAGGTGGTCCATTCGGAAAGTCCAATTTTGGGCAACTTTTTCGAGCATTTCGGCCGGAATAGCCCGAATTTCTTCGGAAATGTTGTCTTCCAAAGCTGGAATAGTTGCTGGCTTATTTCTGTAGACTTTAGACTTGACGTAGCCCCACAAAAAATAGTCTAAAGGCGTTAAATCGCATGATCTTGGTGGCCAACTTACGGGTCCATTTCTTGAGATGAATTGTTGTCCGAAGTTTTCCCTCAAAATGGCAATAGAATCGCGAGCTGTGTGGCATGTAGCGCCATCTTGTTGAAACCACATGTCAACCAAGTTCAGTTCTTCCATTTTTGGCAACAAAAAGTTTGTTAGCATCGAACGATAGCGATCGCCATTCACCGTAACGTTGCGTCCAACAGCATCTTTGAAAAAATACGGTCCAATGATTCCACCAGCGTACAAACCACACCAAACAGTGCATTTTTCGGGATGCATGGGCAGTTCTTGAACGGCTTCTGGTTGCTCTTCACCCCAAATGCGGCAATTTTGCTTATTTACGTAGCCATTCAACCAGAAATGAGCCTCATCGCTGAACAAAATTTGTCGATAAAACACATTTCGAACCGAACACTGATTTTGGTAATAAAATTCAATGATTTGCAAGCGTTGCTCGTTAGTAAGTCTATTCATGATGAAATGTCAAAGCATACTGAGCATCTTTCTCTTTGACACCATGTCTGAAATCCCACGTAATCTGTCAAATACTAATGCATGAAAATCCTAACCTCAAAAAAATCACCCTTTATTTTTCTTCTGAGAAGAGATATTTACAATTTTTAGAAAAAACAAGTAAATAAGGGTTAAATCTGAGTTTAACTGAGCATTGCATAATCAAATAACTCGCAAGGATTGAAATCGGATTCTATACTAAACGATCAGATTTTATATTAAACGATCTAATTAATATGACAACAGATTTGGCGTCTGGGTTTTTGAAATTTTGTAGTTTTTCAAAAATGTTTCTGAGTAAAATGAAATACCTTGAAGGCTCTATTTGTGCAAGATTTTTTCCGGATACATTGAATGGTTCTAGATTTGTATACTGAAGTTGGCAGGGTAATCATCCGACTTCAAGAGCATGCTAATACGAAAAAAAGATCTTAATATTAGTGTGTTGATATCCAGACATTTTGCTGGTTATGTACGTACAAAACATAATTATTAGACTTATCAGGCCCTGCAAATATTTTCAATAAATTTTGTCCTCAATCACCTATTCTTACAGTTTTATTGTTAGCAAAAGGGATAATATGGGATAATAAGGATAAATATGTATTTCTAAAGTAATATCTTCATATTGTAATTAACAAATTTTTGGATGTAGTTATCTATATCACATTTTAAAGGAAAAGTTTTAATTTTTCTAGTGTAAATAAATAGTGACCAAAGAGAGAATTTCTGATTGTATCAGTATGACGTTGCATGAGGATCAACATGGAACCTGTTGCTTATTCAACACTGTTGCGGACAAAGCACGTTGCAACATCACGAGAGGCCGCCTGGTCGCAGCTACGTGCACTCACACTAACAGGTGACAAGTCTTGATGAATGGCAAGGGGTAAAGCACACTTGAGCAAACGTCACTTACATTTAAAAGTGCGATTCCCCAAGCGCAACAGCAGCGGTGGAAATTATTACGGTAAATTTAACACACGTTGAGCTGAGTGATTTGTCTTTATTTATGTAAATGCTGTGTTGAAGCTTACGCGACTTAAAAAAATTACTTAAATTATAATTAATTTTTCACAATGGCTGGTAACAGATTACAGCTATATTGCTAACCAAAATAAAGTTTTGAAAATAGAACGTATTTAAGTTAATTATAATGAATACAAAGTTTTGAAAATCAAAATGTTATAACGGATTGCTTAAAATATTGGCGTAGCCCTCGGCAGGGTGTTGGAAAATTTTGGCCCAGCATGACTTTTGTCACGTGATTGTAAGTATCAGAGTTATCGAATATTCCATTTGAATCTGATGCTGCTTAAAATATTATTAAAAAGTGTTTAGTTAAATGAATTGGGCACGAAATGCTAATGTATTTTGTTGCGGGTCCAAATTAATTAGATAATAGTGGACGGCAAGTGGTTCCATAAAGAACTAGAAAAAAAGCTCGGTCGGCTACTTTAAAGGTTAAATATTTTTACTTTTGAACTGTTAGTTTATATGGCAGCTAAATGCTTTGACGGTGCGATCTGAGCATTATTTTCGGTGATTGCAGCAATGTCTCATATGATAATCTGTGCGAAATTTTTCAATGACATAAACATTTTTTTCATAATAAGACTAAAGATCATTCGGTTGGCTTATATGACAGCTTTATGCAATAGTCTTCCGATCTAAACGATGTTAGCAATGAGCTGGGTAATAATCTGTGCTAGATTTAGCACTTAAAAAAGTTATCCAATACAAGAACTTGAGTTGGATCGGTAAGTTCGTAAGACAGCTATATACTATGGTACTTAGTTCCATATCAGTGGTTCCGACAAATTTTTCTTGGAAAGCGCAAAAACGTTTGCAAAATTTCAGATCTATATCTAAAAACTGACCAATATGTTTTACATTACGAAGTCTCCCACGTAATTTTTTGGATGTTACAAATATCAAGGCGAACTTATTTTACCCTCTTTAGGACATAGAAATTGAGAGATTATTTTCTATTGATAGAGGGCAGTTAGATAAATTATTAAATTTGTTTTTTCACAGCAATTGGTCATATATTGTATTTTACTCTTCACAAATCAAAAAAGTTTTAAGTACTCGGGCGCAGCTTAAAATATAGTGTAAAGTATAAATACATTAGTTTATTATACATGTGAGCAAGTATTTCTAATAATATTTTAGACTCGGCAGCACATCTTATAAACTTATCAGAGGATTTCAGACTACTGTCCTCACTTGTGTGCCTACAATATTTTCATTAAATCGCAGTTATTTCCCAAACCATAATACATGTAATGGTTTGGCATAGCAACTAATACTAATACTGTTACTTCATTTTCAATCATTTACTGTAAGAAGAATGACTTACTTACCAAAAGTTGGCCGGATGACAAAAATATTATAATAATCGAACAAAGCTTTTTCTTTATTTTTTTCCTTCTTCTACGACTTTTATTATTTGCCGCTGTGGAACTGTTTTGCCGCTCGCGCTCTTTCACCAATTTCAATTCGGCATATAAGATTTTGAATTCATGTTCTCAAAAAACTCTTTACATTCTGATCATAGCCGTAATATTATTTGGTATATTATATCATGCATGTCGCATATTTTTTTACTTGAACTTATAAATATTAGTATTGTTTGCAGTTTTAAATTACTAATACATAAAGGCAGTTGAAATAAATGAAATAGTTTCTTTAACAAAGATGTAAAGCGTCATTCACCTGGCTGACAAGAATTATCTACATTTTAATAAAATTCGCCTACATTATAGAGATCAACATCAACTTCAATAACTTCAATACCTTTCATCAAAGTTTAATTTGTTTCTAAAAGGAAAATCAAAACCTAAAAGAAGCGTCGGAGACCCTATAAAGTATATATATAAATGATCAATATGTTTAGCTGAGTCGATTTAGCCATGTCCGTCTGTCCGTCTCTCCGACTGTCTGTATATATATGAATTTGTCCCTCGGTTTTTAAGATATCGTTTTAAAATTTTGTAAGCGTCATTTCCTCTTCAAGAAGCTGCTCGTTTGTCGGAACTGCCGATACAAACTGAACAATCGGAATCAAGTTCTTGTAAGGAAAACTTTCACATTTGGCAAGATATATTCAAGAAATTTGGTATATATTATTTTCTAAGGCAACAATGTAATCTCCGAAGAAATTGTTCAGATCGGTTAACTATAGAATATAGCTTCCATACAAACTGAACACATAGTTACTAACATAAGTGCACCTGTTAAGGGTATTTAGCTTCGTTGCAACCGAAGTTAGCATTTTTTATTGATAAAGAATAAAATGGTAAGACAGGAGATAACGCAAGAGAAAATATTAAATTTAAGTACTAAGAGTAGAACATCTGCGGGTGTAAATTACAAGTAGAAGTTATTTCCTTCAATTTTTAAAAATTGAGTTTGGCAGTTTTTGGACTTCGAGTTAAAACCTGTTTGCCCAAAATTTTTTTTCCAACTTTTCTATGGTAGACCAACAAATATGAGGGAATAAGCATTCAAGATAATTAAAGTTATATTCATTTTATGTAAATTTATTTATTGGTAACTTTTTTCTGTTAATATTCGACTGCAATAATTAAGGAAAACTAAGCATCTTTAATCTTTGTGAAATTTCAAATTCTAAATTTGAACATTTGAAATACGACATGCTTTGAAATGCGCAAAATGTTTGGTAAAGCTTAAATTTGTGTTCTATATCTAAAGCAAGTCTTCACCAAAAACTGTGAAACTATACATTCAAAACATAATTAAATACAGAAGTTTCATTTATTTTCATCGGCCACGATAATGTAGAAGAGGAAAGAAAATATGAAAATGTGTCAGCAGAACAAATATGCATAATATAACATTTAATTTGGTAAAAAGAAAAATACAGAATGTCTTAAACAGCAGCAACGGCTTGCCAAGAAATGCAAATGAGATGACAATGCTTGCAGAATACTCTTTGATTGTCCCAACAACAGAACCACTTACGCCCTTACAAAAATCAAATAAGAAAACCGTTGGCGTTCCACTAAAAACAATTTTAGCTGCCAAGAGAAATTTTAATTATTTCAATATTAAAATCCATGTCACCAGCTGTGCAGCACTTATTTCATTTGAGCTAAAAGAGGATTTTACATTTGCTCCATGGCGAAGGTTTACTTTAATGTGTTGCCATTTATGCAACATGTTTCTGCAACCTTAAGGCTATTTTGGCCCAAGTTGATGAAATGTAAACAAACACATTTCAAACTTATTCCGAATTTTTGAATAAAAAACTGATGTTTTGAAATTTAAATAAATATCCGTGCTACCAACGAAAGCCTTTTTAAAGTATCTTTGTACTTTAGGAATACTGTTCAATCACTGGTTGGATTCTGTAGAAATACAAAAACCTTTTAATTTAATTTTTTAGACAAGAATTTGTCATTTTAGACGTTCATAATGGTGAAACTGGTCCAAAGGCTGTCAATAAAACTTAGTAGTAGTTAAAGAAAGCGGTGATACCATTTTTATCAGTATTATCTCTTTTTCGATTTCTATTTGCTGTTTGCTGTTGAAAGAAAGAAAAATTTAATAACGCAATTTTTGGTTCAACTAGGCGTATGAGTGATTATAATCCATATAAATAATATATTAAATCGCCTCAAAACTTATACAATTATGTTTAAACTATTTTTTCATAGAAATTTTGATTACGAATATTTGGAGACAAGTATATGTTTAATAAAGGATTAGAAAAAGAAATTAACGATCGGTTACTTTATATAGTGACATTGTATATATATCTCTGTTCAGAAATATTTTTTGTATTCGGTAATTTTTTAAAATCAAACAAATATTTCATACATTAGTAAAAGTATTTTTGTAAATCATATCTGATAGACGTCTGGTCTCGATTTTAAGTACTGACTATAAGCTTTGGTCATTTCGCCATTTGGACCAATGTTTGAAATTTTTTTTAAAATAAATTAAGCAAAAAGGCAAAACTTATTAGCTTTAAATGCATACAGGATATATAAATCGAATTAGATTCTCGAAATCCTGTAATATGGTATCAGATACAGGTAAACTAGCTTCTAAAAACTTTTCTATAACACAGGTATTACAAAAAAGTCCGAACACAACATCAAGAACCTAAACTTTTCTTCGGCCAAGAGACCCATCCAACATAGTACTGAATTACCTGTGTTTATTCTAAAGATAAATAGTCGATCAAGATGAAGAGGCGAGTTAAAATCTGAGTGAGTCTCTGTCCGTCCGGGCAAAGGATAACTTGAGTAAATACACATAATGTCTACAGTTGTGTTAAAAATAAATATTGCTCATATATTTCAAATAATATCGATTGGTTTTGTTTTACACGGTCAGTACTTTTAAAGTGGCGATTTAATTCCATAATTTTTCACCTTCAGCTATTTTGTGTGCCGGAGCACTTCAAATTATGACGAAAAAAATCCTTAACCTCATTTGTGGTGGATAGCTCGTTAACTATTGTGTAATTAAAGCCGCAGATTGAATGTATATATGTGTATCATTATTGAATTTCTGCGAATAATTTGTTGTTAATAACCACAATAATAAAAGCAGCAACTGAAAAATGTATATGAATATGATTGGATGGGTAAGCCTTAATGGCGATGATTAATAATAATGACAAAACCACAACGACATTGACCCCTGCTGAACAGATTCTCGCATACGTACATATGTCCGTCTATCTGTACATAAGCGATATGTGTTTTTATATATGTATAGTACTATATAATGTGTTTTTTGGGAGCCAAAGGATTTTAATTTTAAGAAAAATACGAAAATGAATGGAATAGACGGTAGCTTTGCTTCATATTATTACTACGAAATTTATATTATGCGCCATTACAGCCGACCGTTGTAAATGGTTTATCAGCATAAAATACTCCTCTATTAAAATATGTTTCTTAATTTCTTGACCTACATGCCTAAATAACAGGCCCACTTCTGAATCGAACAGAAAATATTTTTTGAATACACGGAACATGGAGAGTATCTTCGGCATTTATTTTGTTACAAATGTAATTATTATATTATCTACAATACCAAATGATTTTATTTGTTCAATATAGAATATATTATACTCCTAAAATATACCCTATAAATATATACACAGTTAGATAGAGCAGAAAATATATTAAAAGCTAGCGATGAGTGCATTGCGGCATGAATAAATCAATAAAACAGGATTCGCAAATATCCGCGTTTAAGGAAAATCCATATACCAGAAAATGTGCGTGTTTCCATGCCCGTTTTTAATATTATATATGTTGTGGCATAATTTAAATTTTAATTAAAAGAGCTCACTCCGATATACGAGGAGTGGCAATCAGCTATGCGAGTAATGGTATTTCAATGTTTTCATGCAATCTGGCGAACTCATTTGTCCATACATACTCGTATTATGTTGTTACATACAATTATGTGCAGGTGCTTGGAAGCATATGCGTGACCATTCATATTCATAGCAGTAACTGATGACTTAACCGCTATTGTTTGAACTGCCAATATTGCATGCCATAAAATAATATGTATATCCTCGTTTGTACATCACCATATATGTAAATGCGATAGTGTATGAATACCATAAGCAAAAAAGCCAAATGCCCCATGGACAGCATACCCATTCATTTGTATACTTAAACCAATTAAAAATTTCATATGCAGAGGTTCCCAGTAGTCTGCTGATGGTTCGCTTTTGTTGACAAACGCTTAAAAATACAAAGTAATATCCCCCTGGGACGTAAATTTACGTAGGAGAAAAATATATATTTACGTTTGGGTAGGCGCTTCCACTGCGGTGGAATACATTTCCAAAAATGAACATGTTGTGAAAAATTGAAGAAAAAACATAAGATGGTTGACTGTAAAAGATTATGTCTTATTCTTATATTCTACGTTTATTTCTCGAATATAAAAATAGCTGAAACCGTTGGATAGTGATATAGCTAACATAGTTCGTGTTATTTTAAACAATCTGCACAGGGCTTTGGTGACAGGCTTGGCATGAATTAATTAACCATATGTGAGTGTAGTTCTAAACGCCAGCAGAATCTCTGCCTCATGTTCAAATTTACAGCATTTTTTGCGTTAAAAAAGTTCAATAATAGTTAAAATTATAAAACAATAAATATCATAAAGACAAGAGTGAACTTCTCTTCACTAAAATCTGTTTCTCACTCTAAATAGTCCTCCTTATTGTGGCAAAGATGACTATTACATTAGTCTCTTGTTACAAATAATCTTTATTACTGAACTGCTCTTACAAGTTTGGTTGAGAGTTAGTTGATTCTTCAAAACACACTAGCAAAATAAGTTTTTATTTATATGTAGGTATTTCATTAAAACTACACGACTTAGTCGTATGAAAGAAGTAGTTCGTTCAGTTTTAATGTGTAACATTTCTGTCTGGGGAATATAATAGTCAAAAAAAAAACCAAAATGTACTCTATAGAAGTCCGATAGTAGCGGTTACGACAAATATACAGTTTCTTGATGTGAAAAAAACGTGTGTAAAATTTAAGGTCGATGTCTCGAAGCTGATGGACTAGTTCGCTTATTCACATATAGGTAAACGTTGTTTAGTCGACTCAACTTATCATGCTATTATATTAAAATTTGTAAATAAAACGCAAAATATTGAAATATTCATCAATATTTATTTTAACCTTTATTTATGCCAACGATTATTCCATTCCTTGAAATATTTTTCGTAAGCACTTTTTGGGATGACCTTCAATTTGGAAAACAGGTTCCACGGGTTCCACTTGAAGTCAAATCTGGTGAATACGGTGGTTCATCAATGGTATTCATTGCGTATTTGGCTTTAAATGCAATCACAATCGTGACTCGATGCGATGGTGCATTATCATCGTGTAAAATCCATTAATTGTTCCTCAATTCCACCCGTTCCTGACGAATGTTTTCACGCAAACACCTCAGTGCTGCCAAATAGAACTCCTTATTGACCATCAGTCGCTCCGGAAGAATTTTATGACGTACCAAAATATGAATATCGAAAAAACAATGAGCATCAGATAGATGTTTGAGCGGCTTTGGCATGATTTGTTTTTTTGTTTCTGCTCGTTTTTTCTCTCCGGCAGTTGCAGTGCTCACCGTGAATGTGGGGCTCGGAATTCGCCCAATCACGCATGTCAAAAGAGACCTATTTAAAGATTTTCTACCACTGGTATGTATGTCTCTCAATGATTCTGCTAATGAAATTTGGTTAGAAATATAAAATTTGAGACAAAGTCGTTGTTCGCTTGTTTGTATTTTCATAACAACGCACTATTGATGTGTGCCAACTTGAGCAGCTAATTCTTCAATAATTTTAATCTGGTGTCTAGAAAAATGGGAAAGAGAACAATAAACATTTGCCTATTTAATGGTTAATTATCAAATTAACTCAAAATTTAAATTTTTGTAGATTTTCTTTGTTTAGGTACTTCACTGGAGTGCCAAAATCAACAATAAGCAAAAATGCGAAAGCTGGTAGACTCTGCCAACATACTATACATACATACTTATTAATAAGTACATAGACGGTTTACGCGCTGCTATCGTTTGTTCATCTTTGCTCTATTACTTACTCTACTTGGTTCTTCTACTCCTTGCTTCGTGGATTGGCTATACAAAATTTTTTTTTTATTATTTTCTAACTTCTTTTTATGTTTTATCGCATTCGGCCTCCAGCACGATTTACTATAATTTGTGGCTGCCCTGCCACTAGTCTGCGTAGTATTGCATTGACGTTAGTTGAGTTGAAGTTCAAATTTGTGCCAATGTAGCTAGAGAGGTAGTTTACCGATAAGGTTTCGAATCACTCCTAGTGCTGCCACTACTTCAACTAAAATGTTGTTGTTGAACCTATTTATCCCGCCGCTATTGTTGTTTGCCATGCGCTTAATAATATCGCTGGCTGCGCTCATTTGCTTTCTAGTTTTCATTCTAGTGTTTCATTAAACTCTACGGCAGCTGCTGTTGTGTTGTAATTTATCTAAAGTTTGTTTACATTCAAAGTAATTTTTTATGTATTTCTCCGAATTTAAAAATGATTAGCTTAATTAGGTGTGATGAATAAATGCTTTCAAATTGTAAGTTAAATAGAGAAGTGAGTTAATGATACAGATTTTCTTAATTATCACATGAATTAATGATGAATATTGGAAAAGGAACAAATACGATAGCGGTGTTCCAAAACACGTCTATAACATCGTGACGGGTAATGAATCGTAATTTCATACGTATAAGCTCGAAAGTGAACAGCACTCGATTGTATGGATGTCAATGCTTGTCAGTAACAGGCTTTAAAGCAAGTTTAAATCGCATTATCAATCTTAAAGTTAAACAGTAATCACTTTTTCAAACAAATGCTTAGTTTGGCTAAGAATACCACTACGAAGGAAAGTTTTTTTTGTAAATGGGGAAAATTAACACTTTTAAAGTCGCTCATCATGCCATGCCAGCTCATGTGGAATAAGTGTATGATTCAAATCATGGTGATTTGAGATTGTTCAAAAAAAAATTCAAAATATATTTGGTATGCGATAACGTTTTCTCAGTATTACTAGAAGTTCAGCTCAGCACTTCAATAAATTAGTTTGAATATTTCACTAGATACTCGTAATACAAATTTAAAGCAGTTTGTTAAAATACCTAAATTGGAGGCTTCGCGGTTACTAAGATGAATGTGCAATGAATTAGTATGCATAGAGTAACTTACTTTCGTATATATAGCACTTGCATTTGGTCTTATGTAGTAACCAATTATGTAGTCATGTAAATGTTATAAAGAATGTGGTTAAGGCTTTATAGCATGCAGACATTACTCAATTAAGTTCATTAATACAGACCTTAACTTTAGCTTTATAAAATATGACCTACTTACATAGTTAAATAAATATTTTCCTACTTCATATCTACACTCATTAGGAGTGCGACGTTACTAAAATATGCCTACAATAAACCCTAACGTTTCTCACCCCACATTTGCCCAAATTTTGCTATTTGCTTTTACTTTCACTTAAATTGTTATTCAATTAGGAGAATAAAAAGCAAACAAAAATGCATGTAGAATGTTATAAAAAGATAGTATAAAGAATCAAAAGCGGAAATTTCTATATACAAAGCAGGAAGAATAAAAGAGAGGTTAACACACTTACACACACTATGCAGCAAAAATGTGATGAACAGACACAAAGTGGTAACAAATTCCCTGCAGCTTTTCGCTGACCAAAGGATCGTCGGTTGGCCCAAATGATGTAAAAATTCAGCCCCTGGCAGTGTTGAAATGTAAATGTCGGCAGTCATTAACAGCTGCTTGGCGTATGGCCTTATTCTAGGTACTGCTTCACATTTAAGTTATTTTCTTTCTCTTCGCACATTTTCGTGAGTTAATTCTTTTATTTTTCGTATCGTATCATTTTCGTATCATTTTATACTTACGAAAAATGTTGCTTCAAAGTATGAAAGACTTGTTCCCCTAACGCGTGTTTGCCACGCTCATACAACGCCATTAATCGAAATCCTATTTTGCGGTTTAAAAAAGTTTACGTGGTCTCGCTCTATATAGATTTAAATAATAATAAGATACAAAATATAATTTCGCATATATTTATAGGATAGTATGTTTTTTACATATTTACCAAATGCTTGCAAATATGCCTCGAGTAAACCGGAGCACTACTAAATATTTATGGAATCAGCACAACCTTTTTCATCCAAAATACCTTATATAATGATCTCGGTCATTCCACATGAACTCAATATACATATTTTAATTTTAACCCCTTCGGTTAAGTTCATGTCATATGTATTTAAATCGAGGATGATTTTAATATATTTTGCACTGGTACGAACAAAAATATAGGAATAAAGCGAAATAAATCTATGACTTATAACATAACTAATTTTCATATAAAATTTAACCATAGTTATTCACGATTTCGTCGAACAATAAATGTTGAATATCCTCGTCTTCAATTATTACAAGTTGTAAGAGTATAAAATGTTCGGTTACACTCAAAAAGAGCTCTCTCTTATGTTCTTGGTGTAACTTTATGCTTTGGAGTTAAAGCAATGGTCAAAAGGAAATGTGTAAAAGATATTTATAAATAGCGAGAGTTCTAAATTATTGCATCCTCATTACTAACTCATAACAAATAAGTTTAGATAAAAAAATTCTTCTAAGTATTAATTGAAATTTATTTCCGTAAAAAACGAAAAGGCATTGGTTATATTGATAAGAAAAAACAGTCTTACTTTCCTTTTCCTAATTAAAATATTGTACCAAAGTTTAAACTAAATTGTTACTCGTTACTTCATGACCATTTTTACTTCGTTAACTTATTTAGTTTATAAAATAATAATTTATAAAAAAATATGACAGAACTTTTAAAAGACAACAGTCATATGCTCTGAATATGGTAGTTGAGTTTAATGAGTGAAAACAGATTGTGTTAAAATTCATTTGCCAAGTCACCCATTAAGTAACAGAGATCAAGTTTAGCTCCCAATGTTGATGTATTCCTGCTAATTGTTATGTTTATTGAACGTACCGTATAACAACTATGTGGATGTATTTCAAACTCGTTCTTGAGCGAAAGCATGCTTAATAAAGACTGATTCATTTCGAGGTTCCTGATATAAAAAAAAACCCACAACAATTTTTAATTTAATGGAGAAGTATTACTACCAGTCGAGAAAACTTACTTTCACATTTATTTTTTGAAGATTATCTCTTGATACATTTCAGATGGCCCATTCTTTGAGTCCAATTTTCAGTGGATTCTCCGCATAGTCTTTGGACTCTATATATCACCACAGGACAAATTCTTACGGCGTGATATTACATGATCTTGGTGGCCAATTGACCTGTCCAAAACGTTCAATTATATGCTCACCCAAGTTTTCTCTCACTTAATTAATTGATTGGCGCGATGTGTGGGAAGTGGCGTCGTCCTGTTGAAACCAAATGTCGCCGAGATCACGACCTTCAATTTTAGACAGCAAATAGTCGGTTACCAAGGCGATATAACGGTCGCCATGGACGGTTACGTTATCACCAGCATGATTTTTGATTAAATAGCGGCCGATGATTTCACCGACCAACAAACCACAATAAGCCGCTTTATTGTTCTGGATGAAATGACAGCTCTTCAATCTATTTAGGTTGCCCTTGGCCCCAAATGCGGTAGTTTTGCTTGTTTACGTACGCTTAGATTTTCTTGGAACTTTTCAAGAGCTCAAAGATCCCAGCGATGTACCGTGGGGAGGTCGAGCGGCTTTTAGCTCAAGCTGTATTTTGTACGCTTTCAATTTGAGATTTCGCCGCAAAATGCGCAAATTGTCCGAGTTTCTGCGAAGGGCGCCGGTTGCAGCTACGGTTGCTATATATTCTTTACTGCGTGGCCTATTCAGTCGAATGTCCTTAAATAATGAATGTTGGGTCCCAAGATGTTTGATGGTGTTATGAATTGTACGCTTAGTAGGCCCATTGTGTGGGCCATAATTTGAGTGGAGCGCAGTCTTTACAGAAAGTGAATTTCCGTAATAAAGTTGAACGATTTGTAAATATAGGTCATGCGTATATCAAGAGGAATGAAATCAAAATATTCGTTTTTCTAATGACACTGTATAATTTCAGTTTTCTGAACAATAACATGGCTTGATATACATATAGACGTATGTACGAAATTGATACACACCTTCCCAAAAGTGGTTCAGATTTGCCCAAGCGCTCTTTAATTGATATAATGACTATTATTATTTAGCATTCTTGGTTCCAACCATTAACATTACATTCAAAATTTAAACTTATTCTCATAATACCGTGGTTACTTCGAGCCAAATCTAGCGTGCCTTTACAAAATATGAAACCACCCTGACTTAACTTCCAACCTTACCAACTTCGCTTTTGCAGTAATTTTAGTTAAGTTAGGTAAATAGTATTTAATTAATCGAAGGTGAATAATTATATTTTATTGACTATAAAAGCTGTTGCTGTATTATTTTGTTGGGCTTGGGCTCAGTATCTTTTATTACACCCAAAGCAATTTTTATTCGCATACAGTGAACATGTTTTTAAACTGGTATATAAGCCACCGGCAGCTGCCCGTCTGTTCACCTTCTCACCATGCGAAACTTTGCTGAAGTTCTCCCCAAAAGCATTTTGTCCAAACACAGGAATGTACAATTTCTCCATTGAAAATATTTACTTCGTCTCGCGTAGTCGTTTGCGTTGCGCTTCTGAAACTACTGCTTTGCCATTCAGTAACTATAGTACCTGCCATAACGGCAATTTCGAACAATCACAATCGTAATGCATTCCGTCGGCAGTCGAAAAGTCGAAAATTGTGTAGAGAAATGTAAATATATGTAGCAGTAGCTTAAAACTGCGACGTCGACTCAATTAAATCGCAGCAAGTATCTTGTAAAAGTTTTTTATACCCTGAGCAGGGTATATTAAGTTTGGCAAGATGTTCGTAACACCCAGAACGTCAAATACCCTACAAAATATATATCTAAATGATCAGCGTTACGAGCTAAATCGATTTTGCCAATTCCGTCTGTCTGTTTATATGCGAACTAGTCTCTTAATTTTTAAGATGTCGATTTGAAATTTTACATTTGCCATTTTCACACCGAGAAGTTGTTGTTTTGTCGCAGGGCAAACCTTAACAATAATTTCATTATTTGTCGAAAGGCCACTAATAAACCATTGGAGCAAATAGATGTCATACTGAACGAATGGAATCAAGTATTTGTATGGAAACCTTTCTCATTTGAAAAGACGCCTTCACGAAATTGGGAATGGATTATTATCTTAGGCAATATCACAATCTCAAAAAAAATTGTTTTGATCGGATCATAATAGCATACATACTATATATCATACAGACTAAACAATATAAATCGGAAGTATTGTAAGGAATCGTTCAAAATCGGTGATTTTGCGAAATTTTCAGGAACTACTCGACGTGGCTTGACCAATATGTGAAGGGTCTTATATCATCGGTGAAACCGATTTGAGCAGTTTTTCTTACTTCATGTTAATTTTATTGAAATGATGCGGTATAGGAGTATTCCAAGTGTATCCCTTCTTTTTCCTCTTTATTGGCGTAGATGCCGTCTTCGCGGTTACAGCCGAGTTAACAACACCGCTCCAGTCGTTCTTCCTTTTCGCCGTTGGGGCGCAATTTCAAGTAGAGCCCGATCCTTCCCCATCGGAGTGCAGGTCTTCCTCTCCTCTGCTTCCTCCGGCGGATACTGCGACGAATACTTTCAGAGCAGGAGTGTTTTCATCCCCACGGACGACATGACCAAGCCAGTGTAGCCGCTGTCTTTTAATTCGCTGAACTATGCAACGTCGTCGTAAAACTAGCATAGCTCATCATTTCATGGAATGCAATATTCCCATTTGCCAATGCGCGAAAGAACAATAAATCTTGCGAAGAACCTTTCTGTTGTCATCGTCCACGCCCCTGCACCATATTGTAGGACGGGAATAATGTTTTACTTGTAGAGTTTGGTTTTTGTTCGTCGATACTTTACTTTTCAATTGCCTACTCAGTCCAAAATAACACCTTGGCAAGAGTAATCTTGCGTTGAATTTCGATGCTGACATTATTATTGCTGTTAACGCTGGTTCCACGATAGACGGAATTATATCCAACTTCGAAGTTATGACTGTCAACAGTGACGTGGGAGCCAAGACTGATTGTTTGATAACAGGAGATATTTCGTATTCCTTATGTTTGCGCAAATAAGCCGTTAAGTGTGAAGAATAATTGTAAACAATCTTATTCCATATAAGCAGCTTAGAGCTTGATACTTTACGTTCCAGACGTTTAAGCTTTAAGTGCTAATAACTTTAAGTGGATTACACACACACAATCGAGTAGCTTTGTTAGAAAAATGCCCGCACGAAAAGCGTTGAGCAGGTTTTAAATTGATATGGAAGAACGTTGACTTACTGTGATAAACTGCGGCAGGTTTTGCGACTAAATAACAACATACGACTCGGACGTGTTAGAATTTTGCATAACAAAAAGGGTTAGTACGAGCTTAGTACAGCTTGAAACTTTTTGAAATGTCACAGAGGCTAACAAGCTATCATTGCTTCGAATACGCTGCTGTGGTTACAATTCGAGTGCAATGTTGACGATATAAAAGCTTTAGCCTTAAAACTTTTCAACGCATAATAGTTTGAACTCTCTTTTTCTTTGCAGTAAAACGTGTATAGCGCTTTTCATGCTTAATTGGAGGGAAAATTCGAAATTTTTCTTCCGACTAACAAATGTGGTAGAGTTAGAAAATAATGTTTTTACGTTATATTGGAATAAACGATATCATTACATTTCAACATAACATTCAAATATAATCGGGCATAACCTCACCATTAAGCTTTTTAGATACTGCTTGAGAATAATTTGTTTAAACGCAGAGAGCAGTACAAATAATGCCAATTAAAGCTGACGTCAAATAGTTGACAACTTAAATTTTAAGTAGGAAGTCCAACTACATAATTAAATAAAGTAAAATTAAACCATCACTGAAGACGAAGTACTCTTCCGTCCATCGTGCATTATTCATATATCTTACAAGAAATCTTAGAATATTTGGTTGAGCATTTTTATTAACAAAATATTTTAAATATTATCAAAATTTTTGAATTATTATAAATTAAATTCCCCAAAAGAAGTTCAAAAAGTAAAATGTGGAAATTTTTTCTAAGAAAAATTGTAGGCCGGTTTTACAAACTTTAAATAAATGTATCACCTTATAATAAGTGAAAAATATTCACTTTAGAATTACCTAACACTTCAAAAATATTAGTTTTTGGTTTCCTTTTCTTTATAAAATTTCAGCACATCTTGAACCCTACGTACATATGTACATATCTACGTTTTTACTGCCTCAATTGTAAGTAGAAATAAATAAAGTAATAGCGTTTGAGGAAGTTGATGAGAGAAAATTATAATATGTGCGTTTGAAAATATTCTTGTGCCGAAAAGAACAAGGACTCGAGCTGTAATGACTGAAAACTTCTTTGCGGTTGTGCTAATTAAAGTAAAGCAAAGAGTATTCAATCAAATCAAAGGTGTTTGGATGGAAAATAATTGCGTCATACCGGTGAACTGTTCTTTGAAAATATGATGAAACTTCGTGTAGTTGAATATATAGAGTCTACCAATAGGAATTACATGATTTTGACAGCTTGTATTTGTTTATAGATTTTTGTTAGTGTGTCAAACAGATTTGGCATTCATCACGTCAATTTTCACTTTGATACAACGTTTGGAAATTGTTCAAGATTATTGCGCAAATTAGCATTATCCGACGGCTACTGATAATCGGAAAATCATCTGCTCAATTGAGGCCCATTTCAGTCTTAATGGCTCCGTTGAAAAATAAAAATGTCGCTATTTGTGTGAATCAAATCCTCGTGTTACCATCAATAGCTAGCATTATGGCACCTTCCTAACTGACTCGGAATTTGGTAAAATAAGACCGTGCGCTGCATGTTTCATGACTAAACGTCGACTCATTGCATGCAAAGTTTGGCGACTCGTTAATTTCCAACAATGGCTCAGTCAATGACTACAATTTTTGAGTACTTTTTCCACTAAATAAAGCTGTACAACTCCTTGGAAGTCATTCTATGTCTCAGTTTCTTGAAATAATCGAATATTCAAACTTTTCGTTCAATAATTCAGTTATTGCACGTGATGGCACGAAGCCTCGTCAAGATTAACTTCCTCCAATTACGGTCAAAAAATATTGATTATTATCGATATATTCCACTCTTCGTTGACTGTAGTTGTGTCACTAGCTTTACTTTGATTTCACCAAACCAAAAACCACACCAAATAGTTTTATAAGATAGTTTTCGTAACAAACGTTATACTTTCAAGTATTTCTAAGGCAGAATCAGCAAATTGAAAACAATCTTATATTGATGCAAGCCCAAATCATTTCTCTAATTCCGTCAGGTTGTGGTTTCAGAAAGTCCCAGTGTGGAGAACAGGTTTGAAATCGACAAATTGAGGTCCTCAGCAACACTAGCTTGAACGGCAGCAACATGTTCATTACTTGAACAGTTCTTTGCCTTAATAAATAGCACTGGAACATTATGTATATAAAACGAACACTCGAATTTTTCAACAAACCAACGAATATTCGTCGAGCACGGCTGGTCGATTACAATCACAAAATGGCAAAAGTGCACAAAAGGTGACAATTGGAGAACGATTACTTTGATAATAAAATTTAATAATTTCTGTACGTTTTTTTTGCGTATATCTTTACAATGAAACAAATTACAGATCCTGACATATTGAAAATGACTGAAACGACAAAAAGTCAAAGCATCCCTATTGGAAAACCCGGTATATATATATAAATTCACACGCATGTGTTTACACGCTATTTGTTTGAATTCATGCTTGCTAGTACTAAACTCGTACACATGAAAGTACATCAAAGTACTTTGTATGTATGGTTCTTCTTTGAGTCAAAAGAGTTTGCTTTTTGAAAATCAGCTTTGGGAATGTTCATATGAGAAATTCTCATATATATCTATATATGTATATTTATGTACATAAAAACACGAGTATATCTAATTGACTATGCAACCAGTAAAAAATATGAACGTGGAAGAGTCGACTGAAGCACGAATTGAAAATAAACATTATAAGTATTTGATCAAATTTTAAAATATTTGTTTGAAAAAAAAAAAAAATTATAAATAATGATTGATTAAAATCACAATTAAAAATTTAAGAGTTTACAGCCAGGTCCTTCTCTATTTGATCTCTCTAAAAGTTCTTGCCTTCTTTTCACGAGTATTTTCCAAGGTTTGGCGCATTACAAGGTCAAATCAGTACTTTATTAGTATTTTTGTAAAAAAGAACAATGAATGAATTAAAATGTAATGATAATTTTTATACACTTATTTAATATTCAGGTAATGATAAATACAAAATATTCACAAAAAAACTAAGTATTTTAACACCGCTAATAAAGCTAATCAGCTCGTTTACATTGAGTTCATAATATTGCGGACAGAATCTTTTACAATTAAAATTCATCAGCATTTAGTCGTAATCTTGACCATTAAACAACACCATGTCACATGGTAATAGTTTAGATTGGCTTAAGAGTAAAGTGATACAGGTATAGGACAATAATAATAAAATTTATTTCACAAATAAAAATAAAGAATATATAATTTGTTAAGAGCTAACATAGATAGTCCACTATTGGCATTCTGCTGAAGCCAACATTTATCATTGAACTAAAAAGGTATTTGGTTTACATACAATATACCTTCATAAGTATTTATTTCGTTACAATCAAAATACCTCCTCGAGTGGCTTAATTGATAGGAGTAAATAAATTGACCTACCCAAAAATTATTGCCTATTCGGTACAGCAAGTTACAACACACTGCAGTAACATCAACCCCAAAATCAATCTACACCCCCACTCCAGTTCATTTGTTCTACATAATTAGACGTTTAGTATTCTGCCCGTGTCACGCGCTTTTGTTTAATATTACTTCTTAGGTGTTCTAAGGACAAAGGAGGAAAATATTTAACGCCTACATACCTTTTGAATATAAAAAGGCACCCGCACAGAATAATTCGAATTTTTCGCCGGTTGGGAAAAAAGAAAAAAAATACAGAAATTTACGTTCATTTGCATAGTTATTAAAAAGTGTTGTTGCTTTTTATTGCGGGAATGTACGCGTCTTGCAATAAGAAAAGGGAACAGTCAATAATATAATACTAATTTATGAAAGCATCTTAATAAGCAAAATAAATGCTTTTAATGATTCTACTTAAAATGTGATAAGGCTTTTCATCTCGTAAAAAGTAAACTTAAATGTTCTCTATAAAGCTCAAAACAATTATTTACGTAAACGATATATCACAGATTTTTCGATACCTTCGATAAAATATAATTCATGGAAACAAAAAAAAAAAAATCAAATATTCGCGCAAAAGTATCAATGCGTAAACAGGGGCGTAATAATGGCGCAAAAGGCAATTTTTGGTCTTCCACAAATCAGGGTGTTCCTGGCCGATTGCTTTGCGCAAATTGCGCATCATTTGCCGACATTATTCTTCATTGACCCAACGACCGTTTGGCAAGAACTCAAGATGCATTCGATCTTACTATTTTCGGCCTTGGCTCATGCTACAGCTTCTCTGGAGTAGATCTGGGTCATCGCGGACTAAGTACGACCTCTCTTCACAATGTCAACGCGACACTGTGTTTGGTCAAAAGTGAGCAATCGAAGCCGAACCAAAATATGTCCAAGCAAATTAACAGTCAAGAATTATTTAATACCCAAATGGTCGACCTTGTGAACATAATTAAGAAAAAATATGTGTACGCAAATTAAATACGGAATTTCCCTCTTGTATCTGGAGTTTTTTCTGTTTAATCAAATTTTTTTAATAATATATTGTCAATAAATCTTTTTTGGAGAACATCTGATCTTTTATTTCTATGGCGTAGAATATTTATGCCAACAGATCCAGTCGAAATGAAATCACAGTTCTACAAAAACCAACATTTTTATTGTTGTCCTGGAAATCTCAGCAAATTTTTGGTGCTTTCAATTCTCCAGATTATGACCTTATTCATGAAAATGTTGTTCTTATTTTTATGATAATTGCTAATTTAACTTTTTGATTATTATCGTCTTGTTAGTCATAAAAATCGATAAATCGATTTTTTCAGTCCTAATTAAGGGGGGAGCATAATTTAGAGGCTTCAAAATATCGATTTTTTGATGATTTTTTTGGGAACTAAAGAAATAAGTGTTTAAGCCAAAAGTTTTAGGGTTGATTTGACCAAAAACCATTTTACTTTATGTTGATTAAAAATATATTCAGACGTGACTTTTCTTAGTTTTTTTTAGTTGAAATAGAAGATAATTTAATGCCAAAGATAATAAACTTTGCACCAATTCGTTTAGTCTTTTTTTTCTATCCTGCCCGCCAATTAAGAAAAATCGTAAGAATGAAAAACAAAGAAATCGCGCCACAGTTTTCGCTTTCTGCCCAATCGCTCATATATCTGCTGGACGTTCGGTCACTATATTCCTCCTAGCTTTGAAAACATTTCATATTCCCATCTTAAACTTTGGGGACATATTCTTAGATTATTTCTTAAAAGATTTAAGTAAAAAAAATCGATCAAATCTTCTACTGTTGCGATTTATCAGGAAGGTCATAAACTTAGACATAATCTTATTGCTATATATTAGTTTACATCTCCTAATGAGATGTTTGGGATGTGAAATATTTACTTGACGGAAGATGCTAAATATAATATATTGAGTAGATGTGGAAAAAGTTAATCAGAGGATCGAAATTTTTATATTAAGAAATGAGGTCTTGATCAAAGTACAGACCAGTTCCATTATAAATCTATTTTTCTTCAATACTACATACAATTAATATTTCACGTTTTAATAAAATGCTTCCAAGGTTTCATCAAGGTACCTCATCCAAACACTAATCATACGAAATAAGGTCAACCGGATGTTCGAAAATCCTAATATTAGTTACATGGGGACTAGGTCTTATTTCATCCCCATTTCACCTATTTTGGCATAAAGATACACTGATGTGACTAAAACACGCTCTCATTTTCATTGAGATAACTAGCATATTGACTTATGTATGTGGTATAAAGTTAGCCGGAAGTTCGAAAATCTTTATGTTAGGTATATGGGGGCTCAGGCAAGTATTGACCCGATTCAATCCATTTCTGATACATAGAAATCCATTATCAGGAAAGAATTTTCACTGAATTTCAATTATATACCTCATATAGTGAAATATATATCCGGTAAAACCTCAACTGTAATTACTAGGGTCCTCATATTCGATCTTAGGCTTGAACAGCCTTTTGTTGGATTTGGGCACTTTTGGTCGTATCATGGCATACTCTAAAAACATTACCAGTGCAAAGCTCAATTTTGTTATATTAATTGTTTCTTTATTTGTTTATTCGAAAGTGAAAGATTCAAGTGGAACTTAAAATTGTGTTATATAGGAACTAAGTAGGTGTGCTTGTTGTCCGATTTCGTAAATTTTCTTACTGTGTTATATAAATGTTAAAATATTGTCTTACACCTAATATAGTTGCAATCATAAGAGCAAGTTTCTAGATATAAGAAAAAAAGAGAGCGATGCCACGTCCAATGTTCAACTTTCAAACCGGCTTTCATAAAGTTGCCTTAATACATCTCGGAGGTAAAAGTTAGTGTATCTATTGTATATAGGTATTACTTTATCCCGCTTTTAGTAGCTTTTTGCAGTATTATAGTATAGGAGTGAGCGAGGTTATAATTCCATTTTAATCAATTTTCACACTGTCGGTATGGGCTCCTATAGGATTTGTCTTGAAGAAATGATATTAAAGCACTTTATAACTTTTTGGTTAATTCGTTTCATGGGCATGGCCGATTACGCCCATCTACGAACGAGTTTCACTATAATAACTAAAGTTTTACTCAAGTTACATTTTGCCAGACAGACGAATAACCGAATGGAAGAACGGACGGAAAAATTTTCAGACAGAGAGTCATCAGGATTTCGGGTTGTCTCGTCATCCTGATAATTTATATGCATATTACAACCGGTAATTGAACAAAACTATTATATTCTGTAGCAACATGTTGCATGATAACGAAAATCGCGTAAAATTACAGGTAATAGATGTCAAGTATAGGTATGAATTCTTTGTGTAATTCCATATTCTTCAATAATTATTTTCTATGTTTATAAATTTGCTGAATGACAGTTCGGAGTATTATTCACAAGTGTACAAAAGAGGCTTTTCCAAAAGTGAACACAAAAACAGGTGATGGAATTCAAACGTAATAGTGTGATTGCTTTATATTTAGCAGGAAAATCACAGCCAGCAATTGTTCGTAAGCTCAAACACCTTAATGTGAATAAAGTTTTTTTTTATCGCACCATTACTCGCTACAATTATACTGGTAGCATCGTAAAACGCCATGGAAGTGGTCATCAAAAAACTGCAACGTCACGTGAGGTGGTTCGGAAAGTGAAGAAGCGACTTGAGCGAAATTCACGACGAAGTATCAATCAAATGGCTAAAGAACTGAAAATATCCGACCGCAGCATCCGACGCATATTGAAAAATGAGCTCATGGTCAAGCCTTACAAGTTCTAAAAGGCCCATGATCTCACACCGAAGCAGCAACAAGTAAAGGGTCCTCTCGAAGTGTTACCAATTAAGACAGCATAAATTCGTTTTGAAAAATTATTTTTATTTATTTTAGAGTACAAACTGTGTAAAATAATCATAAATTCAGGACCAGTTCACTTTTGCTCGATATGACCATCTCTTGATTTAACTATAGCCTTGAGACCGTCAAAAAACGAATCGCAGGCTGCCCGAATGTGACTTGCCGGTATTTTAGCCCACTCACGGACAATAGCTTTTTTCAGCATCTCGAGACTTTGGCTTTTTTTAGCACTGGACTGGCCAGAATGGCCCAGAGAGAACAATCCAATGGAGTCGCATCTGATGAATTCGAAAGCCATTGTGTGGTCGTAATGAAGTTCGGAACGTTTTTTTTTTCAGCCATTCTTGGTCCACTCGCGCTTTGTGAGACGGTGCTGAGTATTGTTGTAACGTCCATGATTTGCGACTGAAATGTTTGTTTCCCCACGGCTTCAAAGCAGCCTCCAAAACACTTTCCCGATAATATGTCGCATTTACTTTGACGGCAGGCTCGATGAAAACAATTGGAGAGCGCCCATCTGCGGTGACAGCGGCCCAACGCATTATTTGTGGCCTTTTGGCCAACCGATGACATAGATTCTCGTGTGAACGTTCGGTCAAGTAAACCCTATCTTTTTGATAGTTTACGAATTGCACAATTGGAAAGTTTTTTTTTTCAGAGGCAACTCCTTCGCTCTTTAAAGTCTTACATTGATTTTTTAAGAGTTCGTAGTTTGCTCCATAATTATAAATTGTATGTATTTCTTCATTGCAACTCAACTTATCCTGAGTAACTGTTATATATTAATACTGACTTAAAATTAATTTTCGGAGCTTAATTATATACGCATAGTAAGCGCATTCTCAATACTGACTAGATCGTCTTTTTGTTCTTTAATTGGTTAGAAATGTTTCTTTAAGCAGTTTATATTATATATTTTCTTTTGCCGCAGTGCAGTGATATTATTATGAAGTCTGTAGAACATCGGCATACATATAGCACATTATATTTGAGCTTACATGCGGTTAAAGTTTCATGTTTTATTTAAGAAAAAATAATTTACAAACACAGTTAAAAACTTAAGCCATAACCGATGCAATGATATGTTGTATATTAAAATATTGCTGCAGATAAATGTTCAAATTCAGCGGAACCCAGAAGTTTTTCTGCTCTGAGATTTATGGCTTATTGACGAAATAGTAGTGCAGACACGAACGCCAAAATATATTTCAATTATAAGTCATTTAACTAGTTAGGAAGATTTATCAGTAATTTTTGACCAATTTTACAACTGTTCAGCAAACTTTGGAACCAGTTGGCAGTAAACCATATAATATATTTTATGGTATCTATGTATTATACATATACATATGTACATAATACATAATAATAAGTATTTATATTTGTACGTGCCCAATGTCGTCGGATGCTGAGAAGAGTACGGTAAGTTAAAAGAAGCCGCAAGAAAGTTTCTATTATAACGGCATTCCAAAATGTAAGTGCAATGGATTTTGGGCGATATGAATGAAAGAGAACGGAAGGACGGAATTGGAAACCGTTGAACTATGATGCGCATAGCTAATTGGATAGAATGGCCGGAATGGCGAATATGTATGTATGTATGACTGTGCGCGCTTGTGGTGCTTGTGCCTTTAACCGCACCATGTCTGTGGCGACATTAAGAGACTAAGTTTTCGTTACTGCGATGGCTGTCTATAATAATGATGACAGCACAAACCATGGAACAAAAATAGCGGAAGTCATTCCAAATAATGCAGTGGAGTGTTGCAAACTTTACAAATATTAAGTCACTGCAGTGGATGGCAGTTAAAAAGTATCTCTGAACAGAATAAAATAACGAAGATGACTGTTAGAAATTTGAAGCTAAGTAATTATGCTTACATAATCTTATGATAGACTTTGAAAGTACATATTGTACGTCTTGCTGTCAGGCACTTAATTGGCTTTCTCTTTTCTTAAAACTAAAAGTTACATATTATTTAAATAAAATAAAAAAATTATTAAAAACATAAGAATATCCAAATTTTCCAATGTAGACATGCCAGTAGACTATGAACGCCATATAACGACTACTGTAAAAGCTGTATGGAGGTGGTCGAGGAGCAGACCATTCACGCATCTTCTATGCGTCAAGACTCTGTAAAAAAAAACAAATGTCAAACTTCGGTCGAGGACTTCTCGGCGACCGCTCGGAAGTTGTTCATTTAAAGGTTTGTATAGAGGAACTTTATCAAAAGTGTGGGGTGGATCAAAAAGGAAATAATAGAGTGAGGGGAGTTACTGCCGGTGGTATCACAATGGGCCTCCTAAAGACCTATGTTTGTCTTACGAAAACCACTTTACCTAACCTGTTCGAAGTCATATTTTAAAGGTGTAACTATTCCTTATATATCCACATTATAATAAGTGGTGTAATTCGAAGCCGCAAAAATAGCGATTCGTAGGTTGTCTTTTATATATCGGGATTAGAAAAATTCATGGCAAATTGCTTTATTGTTTTTATAATATTCCTTCTTAAGATCGAAATACTTTTGCAAGCATTTGTAGCAATTTTCGAAGCACTTTTGGCATTCTAATTAAGGTATCTGCAAAACATTTTTTTTAGAAGGGGGATAAAAAGAAGTCATTTGGTGCTAACTTAGGACTCCACTATATGGTGGAATACTCATTGAATCGATAGTTTGAGTGCTGAAAAAAGCTGTTGCTTCTATCGATGTTTGAGAGCACGCATTATCGCATTCTTGAAACACAACTGGCAAACAAATGATTGTGTATCACTCAGAAATTACTGTTCTGCGTTACTGAAGTGGTATGGTTGCAACATGTCCAGTTGTTCCATGAAGAGTACTATTTACTTGGAAGAGCTTCGGGAAAGAGCAACTTTTGTTGGATTCGGTTCATCTGGAAACACCCGGTCGACTTCTCTTTACTTTCGGGCGCATACGCTTGAGTCAAAATATCCAAAACAAGCAATCACTATTCAGTAAAAAAAAACAACATTAAAGAAAATTCATCAAGTAGCACTAGGATTTATGTAAACAAAATTAAGCAATGATTATGTGTAAACAAATTAAGAACTAGTAATAAGTAAACATACTAACTACTAGTCTAAAGAGTACACATTTCGGTGCAGCTCAAAAATATATTCTTTGACTCATTTGTACTTTTTGTAAATTAACTCGTGCTTCGAAGCACCGCTATCGTATTTTTTTCACTTCTTTTCTTTCAGCGATCAGCAAATTTTGTTGGTTGAAATGTGAAAAATTATTTTTGTAGTTAAGCGCCCATGTAAAATTGATTCCACTTACATCCACGGTTGCTTCTATCTCACGATAGGTCACATGACAATCCGGCATAGTTGGTTTGCACACAGCATCAATAGTTTTCGAAGCAACAACCAATTTTGGACGCCTTTTGTGAAATGCGTCTTTGAAAGATCTATATTTTGGTGAGATGAATATTTGAAATTACTGTGAAATTTATAACATATGGTTCCATATAGTTCTATCTGAAGAACACGAACCTTTTCTTTGACAGACACGAGAGGCCAATGCCAAAATAAAATATTATCCATGTCCTCCATATGTATGGTATATGTTTGAGTTGACTTTATGCTTCAAATAGAAGTTCAGAAAAAAATTATGCAATTCACAACTACCATTCAGTTTTCGCGGTTACTCTCACCTATGTTAGATAATTTTCAGAAATATGGTTATTAAAGCATACCATTTTTTAGCCAAGCAAGTTATCACTCAGTCCTTTACAAGTATTCTGAGCTTTGGTGTCACGGGTGTGCCTGCATGCATGCTTCATACCGTGTTATGGTAGCTACTTCGGTTTTTGTCTTTCGCGGCAACGCAACACAGTACGCAATTTGCATATTGCCATTCGTCAGCTAGTCTTGTAAAGCATTCTGCAGCATTCACTTGAAGCGAAAAGCTGTTGGTGTCGTGGGCGTTGGTGGCAGCAAATGTGACATTGGCTCATTATTCTCTGGAGCCGTTTTTCATGCACACTTATTTACGGGCATAGAAAGTCAGTGAAGGACGAAAATGGTGACACCTTTGTATATGGCAATGTGGCTGCGCTGACATCTCATATCAGATGGTAGTGGTCGCTTATAAATATTACAGATGTGTTTTTACTTGATGCTTCATTCCCCCTGTTTTCAGACTTATTGGCCTTGTCTGGTTTGTTGTTGTAATTTGTGCCTTTCCTACATTGGCAGTGCTTATATTACTTAGGAGATTTACTTGTCCTGAAGGTGCGACAAGCAAAATTGTGATAAAAATTAACAAAACAAATGGGCTTGAAAAGTAGGTATATGAACATAATATTTTGGATGGAATGAAGAGAAAAGACGGTGCTGCCTTCGTCATTAAATTCAAATATTCAATGTGGTCTAATTTTGCGTAAAGGTAGCTCTAAAGTATACAAACATGGCGAAATTGTTGACAATCTGCAAATAAATCATAAAAGTTAGGTATTGCCTGGAAAAGACCTTCCGAATATCTGTCATACAGTAAAGTAATAGATATTGTAACAAGTTTGTTTCTCTAGGAAACCAATTGTCTTTCTATTATGCAAATCGCATGTTAAGACACTTGTAAATACACATGTACCTTCACAAAACTTTAATAAACAATACACAACAAAGACATTTTTGATACAGGCCATCGAAGGAATAATGGAGCAGAAAACAATGAAAGACATATATTGTTTATTTGTCGTCTAAATAACTAAAGAAAATAAATAGAAAATATCTATAATAACGAAAGGAGAAATAAACTAAGTAACAATATCAAACTAATATTCAACAATGGGGAAAGTAAAAAGGTGTCAAGTTCTTATCCCAGGCTATTTAAATGTTAGAGAACAGCGTAGATGTGCACCCAAAGGATATTGAGTTGTGTTATGCCTTCCAAATAAGTTTTAAAAATAAGAAAGATATTTTGTTTGAACACTACTGCTTATTATACTTTTTATTGGATACAATAAGTGTACCAATATCTATCTTGTATCCATCCAATATAATTACGGCCTTCCGTCCGATATACTATCTTCTCGAGAAGAAAGGAACGTTTCAAATATATCCGACGTTTGGTATTATGTAGCACCTAAAACTTAATTTATCTTGTTATACTCTTAAACAGGATATATTAATATTATAAAATAGAAGGATTAAAAAAATTACGGTTAAGGAAAAAATATCCTTTATTATTGAACCTTATCATGAAATTGATGGATCAGAACTATACGTTCTAATATTGTAGAACAGGACTAAGAGAATTGCGGACAACACGATCCGGACAGAACTATTAAATGCAACTCTGAATAAGCAGAACGCTTACTGACGCCGAACGAGAACTTACAGTTGCAAATCGTATCTAATAAAGGTAATACGTGTCGTGGTAACAATTAAGTGTTTCATTTTACATAATATAGGATAGAATTCCCACATGAATGTTAAATAATTAGTTTTCCTTGCAAATGAGCAGCTACTGGTTAGTAAACGACGTGTACCCAGTTTCAAAACGAATACATTATTTTCGTGCACAACCGACTAGGCAATCGGATTTTGTTTCAACCGAACTTTTAAGTATGATTCAAATATTGACCGCTAAAAAGCGACTTCAAGACGAATATGCCGTTCGCGACACTCGAATGACAAGAATACATGATTAAAAGGTTTGTCCGGAAAGTAATAAGTTTCTTTTACCGCGACTGTACTTTGGAGCTTCGGTGAAGTGAATTCCTAGCTGGTTAGTTGTCTCCGACACCTGGAAAGTAAGGACAAACATTTATGCGCGACGTGTTTCTGTGAGTGGTGCGAGTCGAAAATGCAAGGTTCGTTAGAGAAGAGGTAGAGGATTGAATTCTGTGGGAAACTCGGTAAAAATTCGACAGAGACGTTTAATGTAATCAAAAAGGCTCATCCAGTTTAGCAAGAAGTGGTGCGTTTCTAAGGTACCAGTCCTTTTTGGAGGGCCGGAAAGAGCTCGCTAGAGAAGACTGGAAGGATGAGAAAATCCAAAGTCAAAACAATATTCGTTGTCTTTCTTGACATCACCATCGTCCACCATGAATTTGTTCCTCCTTGACAAACCGTCAACGCCAAGTTTTACGTGAAAGACCACAAGACATTCAAACGAAGTGTCAATCGGGTCCGAAGTTACACCACAACAACGCTCCGACTCACATCGTCTTTTTTTGTGAACAGCTACCTAACCAGGGCCGGCATCCCAACGCTTCCGCAGCCGCCCTAAAGCCCTGTAATTTAATAGAGTATCAAGTTTGCAATCGTTCACCTACAAGCTGCACATTAACTTATAATAATGCGGTGGAGTTGCACTCGGGTGTACTCAAATTTACATATTATCTAAGACAATATACGTATAATTGGCAGTGAAGCTATTTTGAGAAGTGCTGAGCAGCAATTAGCGCATTCTTCTTTACTCTTGCAATATGTTGTTACAGAGTATAAAAGGTTTGTTCACCTAAAGCTTGTGTGTATCAGTGACCTTAAAGGTTTCGAAAAATGAGAATTGTTAGAAAGTGTGCTCTAATTTAATAAGTCTAAACCACACTTTTCAAAATTTTCTGACATTAATATGTATATTATACATTAACATTATGGTTTACAAGAGACGATTTTAATACTACAGGAAGATATATACCGATGCTATATACGTTTTTTTAATGTCTCATATTAAAGAAAATATAACTGTCTAATGTACTTCCAATAAGGTATACCGAAAAATTCAACTTTAATTAGGGCAATCGATTTATTCTAAATAATGGAGCTGGAAGCAATATGAACAAATGTGGCAAATTTATACTATGAAACTGTGTTATACATACTTGCGCTAGTAAACCGGCAAGCAATGCACATTGATCGATAAATGTATCATAAAATGATTTGGAAGGAAAGGGATCGTAATTTTCGATAAATGTGGATCATTTCACACAACTTCTCTGAACATTATTGTGCAATTTTGACAAAGAGCGTGAATATCTGATGTTGGTTGATGCTAACTTGTATAACATTCCATGATTATCCGGGTACTTAACGTTGCTCGGCCTATTCATATAACAACGCACAATAAGTGTTTTCGCTTCAGCGCAATTTTGTAATGTCCGTCAATAAAGTGACCAGTGTTGGTATGCCATTATGCAAATATTTACAAACACCTTTTAGCGTACATCGTAACTGTTATTTTATCCATTCGTGTTTTCCGCCGCAATGACGTTGTCGTTGATTTTTGCTCCACGAGCTATTGCGGATAAGCTGCGCATTTATGTTGCGAGTACAGCAGCTCGTTTATGTTTGGGTAAAAGGCATGAAATGATGAAGCCAATTTGTGGCATATTGAAAATTAAAATCGGCGGTATTCATGTAGTGACATAATACGTAACGGCAAATGAGGTTAAACAGACATTGGAATGCCAACGCAATATATTGTTTCAAACGCAACACAGAATTGCAAAAAGAGGTTCAAATACATGAAACTACTGGATCAAAGCTAACGGGTGATTTTTTTGAGGTTAGGATTTTCATGCAGTAGTATTTGACAGATCACGTGGGATGTCAGACATGGTGTCAAAGAGAAAGATGCTCAGTATGCTTTGACATTTCATCATGAATAGACTTACTAACGAGCAACGCTTGCAAATCATTGAATTTTATTACCAAAATCAGTGTTCGGTTCGAAATGTGTTTCGCGTCCGTGTCCGATGAGCGATGAGGCTCATTTCTGGTTGAATGGCTACGTAAATAAGCAAAATTGCCGCATTTGGGGTGAAGAGCAACCAGAAGCCGTTCAAGAACTGCCCATGCATCCCGAAAAATGCACTGTTTGGTGTGGTTTGTACGCTGGTGGAATCATTGGACCGTATTTTTTCAAAGATGCTGTTGGACGCAACGTTACGGTGAATGGCGATCGCTATCGTTCGATGCTAACAAACTTTTTGTTGCCAAAAATGGAAGAACTGAACTTGGTTGACATGTGGTTTCAACAAGATGGCGCTACATGCCACACAGCTCGCGATTCTATGGCCATTTTGAGGGAAAACTTCGGACAACAATTCATCTCAAGAAATGGACCCGTAAGTTGGCCACCAAGATCATGCGATTTAACGCCTTTAGACTATTTTTTGTGGGGTTACGTCAAGTCTAAAGTCTACAGAAATAAGCCAGCAACTATTCCAGCTTTGGAAGACAACATTTCCGAAGAAATTCGGGCTATTCCGGCCGAAATGCTCGAAAAAGTTGCCCAAAATTGGACTTTCCGAATGGACCACCTAAGACGCAGCCGCGGTCAACATTTAAATGAAATTATCTTCAAAAAGTAAATGTCATGAACCAATCTAACGTTTCAAATAAAGAACCGATGAGATTTTGCACATTTTATGCGTTTTTTTTTTTAAAAAAGTTATCAAGCTCTTAAAAAATCACCCGTTATATAGTTTATCACCATCAGCTGGTGCATTTCTTATAGCAACTATATGTGTGTATAGTATAACTAAATCTGGAATCGTTACCGAGAAATGGTATGTTACTTATTTCAAGCCACGACAATTGATATTAACTACATTCAAGTGCTATTCTATGAAGGTGTCTATCATGTTTCAGTGGTGTTATCTGAGCAAACGTACTGATGATAAAGTGTCACCTTGGAAATTGATCTATGCAAGTTTTGTAATAAATTTTGTTTAATATAAAGCTTTTCATATATGAACTTGATTCTGATCGAAGAGTGTTAGGACTGTTAAGTATGTGCCGTAATCTTCCGATGTTAACGGTACCGACCAATGTTCAGCTTCTTGAGAAGGAGAAGTCGTATGTAAAATTTCTGACCGATATATAAAAAAATGTGATACTTGTTTACGTATATTCTGACGGATGAACAAACGGACATGGGAAATTGACTGAGCTCCTCATACTCATAATTTGTTTAGTATATCTGGCTGTCCGCTATTTCCCAAGTTTATTTACAGACGCCCATTAAAATTTAAGTTTTTTCTTAAAAATAAGGATCAAACATAAAAAAATTTCAATTTTTAATTTAAGCTTTACTCTTCCTTATACTTATCATGAGATTTTTTGATCTTTTGCATTCAATTTTTATATATCCAATGATTTCCAAATAAAAAATGTTCCTCATTTCAAACAAGATCTGAATTATTTTTTCTTAATCCCTAACAACATTCCTTTAAAAATAATATGCAGTTAAACTTATTACTGTATTCAAGCTTGTAAATTTTGTAATTCAAAATTTTGGATTAAAATTAAACTTTTATTTTTTAATCCCGAAGTTGGTATTAAAAATTAGACTTTAATTTTTTGATCTCAATATCCCAAGATGTTCGGGATTAACAATTGAAAATATTATTTTTAATTTTTTTTTTGACGAAACGTTAATCTTAAAACCAATTATTTATTTTATTTCTTGTCATACATATTCTTGAGATTAAAATTTTTTTAAGTCCGGTTTTTTGATTAAATAGTTTTTTTTAATGCATTATATGCCTATTTTCAAACAGTACAACGGGCCGTATGAGTAACACAAAATGTACAAAGCACTCATATGAGTAGGCCTTTTGATGCCTAACAAGAGACAGCAACTTGGGAAGTAACGAGCACCCTTATATATATATAAACTTCTTGACAAATTTAATATGTATGTATATATAAGGAATAATGATTAGTCAAATGCAGCAATATACCTGGTTGTTCAAAAAGTTTTGTCGTTGCTACTAGCTCAAATTTTTTTTTGTTAGTACACTCTTCATATGAAGGTATTAACATATCACTTACTAAAAAACTAATCAAACAGAGTAAAGTCAGTTAAAATTATATTAAGTATATGGAGGTAGGGAAAGTATTGGTCCGATTCAACCCATTTTTGACATACAGACATACTAATATAAGAGAAGGATTATGCCATTATTTCAGTTATGTATATGTATCACACATTGACCGATACTATAGATACTGGGGTCTAAATATTCGGTACCTAGCAGCTTGAACAGTTTTCATTAGATTTAAACAGTTTTTGGTCATAAGGTAGCACACACTAAAGATATTATTATTGACATTAATTGCTTCTTGATATGTGTACTGAAAACTGAACGAATCATTTGGAATTTAAAATTGTGGTATATGGGAAGAAGCGTGGTTATTGTCCGATTTCGCGTATCTTCACGTCAATATTGTAAACATATATTATATTCCAGATTAAGGTCTAATAGGTGTAAAAATTGATGTACATATGATTGCAGCGCATGACTACACGACCAGAATAATGTTCCTCATAAACTCAACCTACACTGTTATAGGGATCACGTACAATGTACTTATTAACCTCAAGCAGTGAAATTTACGTGCACGTTATAGCTGTCGAAATTCAATTATGAAATCTTGTTCAATTTGGTGCGTATTTGCTCCCTAATTCAATAATGGACAGACTTCTGGGAAATCAGTTGCTTGTGTCCATGAGTTCTCACAACACATGTGCATAATTTAACACAGCATATTGTTCGTTGAATTATAATCAACTAAGAGCTTGCTTACCTGTTGGAGAATATATGTGCACTGTTGCTAATTACGCGGAATTGGCAAATACAGTTGTGTCAGGGTTGATTTTCAATTAGAATTGAATTTCATAAGAATTTTGTTATATGACAATTTCTAATACAAACTACCCAATAATATGGTTTGTACACTTTAAAGCAATTTCATATGAATACGTGGATATTTTCCTTTCACAAGTTAAATGGAAAACCCGGAACAGCCACAGAAATTTCTTGGTTCATACATTTATTTATGGAGATCCGTAAGTATATATTAAATATCTATATCCTAAGTGCAGGGTAGCGTACGAATCGTGCTACAAAAGTAAATCGTAATAATCTTTTTTAAATCAATATATTACATTTATTTTTTTATTGTATAGTAAATATTATTTTATTTTTTGAAACTTATTATTATTAAAAATTTTGCTCAACCACACATATGCCTGATGGTTTGAATTTGGGATTCTCTCCATTATCGATTTATTGAACTGCTTCAATTAAATCTGATTTCTGGATTTTGCTTATACAGCTCTGATCATAACCCCATAAAAAGTATATTGCATTCGGGTCAGGTCACCTTGTCGGTCAGCGGGATTTGAAATTTCTTGATATGATTTTTTTTTTAATACTCGTTGGAGCTCTGTAATATCCAATCTGCAGTTATTCCATCTTGCTGCAACCAAACGCCATTGAAAAGTATACGTCTTCGACACAGTTTTGAATAAAAAACTTATTCGGCATCTTTAAATAATGGTGTCGAGTGACAGTTACTGTTACACCGTTTCCTCCCAAGAAGCCGCCAATAAACCTAACTGTGTTATTGTCTTATTCGGTCATTTCAATATTTTTTTGGAACATTGGGTTTAACCGGCTTATTATTTGAACTTTGTACGAAAACAGCTGTAGTAAAACATCATTAATTATCCGTTGTAATGACCGTATGGTTAACTCCAAGTTGGGCCGATAAACACGAATTATTCTAAAGCAATGCTGTAATTTTTCAGACTGAACCTGTAGCTATTATATAGCATATAGCTGTCTTAAAACTGAACAACCAGTATCTAGTTTTCGTATGGAAAAATTTTGTATTTTTGAAGAGTCTTCTAGCGTTCGTACCCAAGTTAACGTTTTTTCTCGTTGCTTGTGTCAGTTTCACATGTTACAGCTCGTACTCACTTGCAAGCGACATATTTCACTGCAAATTATAATATATTATATTTCATTGTCACAAACACACATAACTGAGCATAAACCTGAATGCACTTATGAAACTTTTCTGCTGATGACGAATATTTAGCGCAGTTGTTTGTCAACGTGAGACATTTTAGCTGAATTAAGGGAAATTAAGCTGCAATGAGTGCACTCACAGTGCAACTGGCAGTAGCAGTCATATCTCATAGCCACATATGATTTAATCAAAAGCAGACGCAGATGACTTTATGGCATGTCTGATATACGAGTTCACTGGGTTTAAACCTTACATTTAAATAAAATTCAGTGCTTTTTATATTATTAGTTTTAGAACCATTACCGGCTAATTACCTTCAGGTATTGCCAGTATTAAAATCCTGAATGACTCGGTCTTTCTGGGATATTTTAAGATATATTAGTGAAACTTGATACAAGGGTTCCTTGGTTAAAAAGTGAGGACGAGTTCGTAGATTGGCGTAATCGGCCAACTTTAACTCTCACAAATCAGGCAAAAACTTTTTAAGTGGTTCTATATACATATCTCCTAAGCTACTAAAAGATGTTAGATCTTTAGAGTTTGTCAGGATTCGATTTATTATACAAGATTGTATTTCGTACAATATTATTATTTGTTACAGAGTTCAATTATATTCAATATATTGTTTTTAAAGTTGAAATAAAATGAAAAACCAAAACGACCAGTCTCGAACGATGCTGACGCGACGATGTATTTTCTCCGACTACTTTTCTCGGGTTGCTGGTGCGCTCGTTCTTTTGTGTTGCAGGGGTGCAATTATGCGGTTGACCTTACACTACTAAATCCAAGTTCGCTATGAACAAATCCCTTATGCTGTCAAACCAACACTGTAAAACTGCACAAAATCAAATTATAGCCTACTTCCCATATAACCGTACCCATAAAAACTATTAAAATTGCGATAAGTGAATAAATAAATACACCGCTTTAAATTTTGCTGGGATTATACTAGCGTACTATGCAAATATACGAGCCAGTGTCAAAAATGCACCATGAGCTTGGTACTGTCCATGTTTCTGTGAAAAGCCAAATCTCAGAATCTTTTCGACGCTTTAAAGGGACACACGTCCATTCCCATACAGCCCAACTCTTAATTCCATCTGATTCTTTCCCTTTCAAGTACACAAATCAAGCACCAATGAATGTATCGTGGTAAAACTTTGCTACAGCTACCGAATAGGTGGATAAAATTTCCAAATGCGAACTATTTATCAAAAATATCATTCAATCTGTGAGACTTACTATTGAAATTTGGAGAGAATATTTTCTTAATAATAATGTTCCCTTGTTTCGGAAATGGGCTGAATCGATTCAATACTTCATTAGTCCCAATATGCATTATAGAAAGATTTTCGAACTACCAGCTGTCTTTATACCGCATATATCGAAAAACGTGTGAGTTATTTGAATATAAAATTGAATAAGGGTGTCATTCTAGTAATGGTGCATCTTCGTGCTTGATATCGATATAGTTGGATAAGAGAAACTCTTTTGATGACCGCAAACAATGTCCGGTTCACGATTTAAGGGCCACCAACCAAATTGATCATATTATGACAAACGAAAGAAACATCTCCAAGATTTTAGATTTGAGTACATTTCAAGGCCCTAGCACTGATTTCCCCGGTGCAAAGTTTAATGTCTCTGGGATATTTAGTCATTGATTTATTGCACTATCGATACATACAACCGTTACACAGCACAGTCGGGAATTTTGAAAACATACCGTCCATTAATATACCCGACTAACGAGCATGTTGTGCATGTCCTCTTAGCTTTATCATTATGAATAAGTAACTCAATTTCGAGTATATTTTGATGATAACTTGATCTGTATTTAAGTTAAATCTCTTTGAAATTATTATTATTACATGTAATTGAATAACATAGTTTTTGAACAAAAAAACATTACAATTGTTAACATTTTCTTGACAGTTTAAAATATGGATAACTGTAGTTTGCTGCTTCTTCATTGTTAAACCTGTTGCTTCACCTTTTACTGTCGCAGAAGTTTGTTACATATTTGTTGTTCACAAACGAACATAAAATTTATTTCTTGCTGCTGAAGTCTTGGCGGTTGCTATGTATCTTAATTGCTCTTCAGCATTGCCGGACTACTGATTACTGGCTTCATGGCTAATGAAAACTGTAAACTCATTTAAAGTTTTTGAAAAAAGGGTATTTTGAGTTTTCAGGCAATGGTAATAAAAAGTTTTACTTTTTTATACACAGCGCAACATATTGCGAAAGAAGGGTGGGGGCAGACCGTTGCCACCCCCGCAACAAGCAATTAAGCAAAAATTATATAATACGATAACTAAGCTTCAAAATAAGATAAAACACTGTTATTTGTTATAACAAATACCTACCATATAACACAATTTTAAAATCCAAATAATTCCTTCTATTCTAAGGTCACAAGTCAAGCACCATAAAATATTTCAGGATAATACTTTGCAAAAATAGCGCCTTTGAATTATAACTTTCTAAATCTGCCCAAATTGAACTAAAACTATCGAAGTCTCTAGACACCGAACTTTTCTTAAGTTTTATCGCAAATATCGGTCGATGTGCGAGATATATAATTGAATTTCAGAAATAAGCCTTTCCCGACAATAGTATGCCTGTATGCCCGAAATGGGTTGAATCTTTTAAAATTCGGGTTGACTTTAGTCCGCATAAACGGCCAATACTGTTCTTCCACTTCTTCTTTACTGGCGTAGGCACCGCTTACGCGATTGTAGCCGAATCAACAACAGCGCGTCATTCGTTTCTTCTCTTCGCTACGTGGCGCCAATTGGATATCCCAAGCGAAGCCAGGTCCTTCTCCACTTGGTCCTTCCAACGGAATGGAGATCTTCCTCTGCTTCCCACGGCGGGTACTGCGTCGAATACTTTTTGAGCCGGAGTGTTTTCGTCCATCCGGACAACATGACCTAACCAGCGCAGCCGCTGTCTTTTAATTCGCTGAAGTATGTCAATGTCGTCATATATCTCATATATGTACAGCTCAGCGTTCTAACGAATGCGATATTCGCCGTGGCCAACGCGCAAAGGACCATAAATGTTTCGGAGAACCTTTCTCTCGAAAACTCGTAACGTCGACTCATCGGTTGTTGTCATCGTCCAAGCCTCTGCACCATACAGCAGGACGGGAATTATGAACGACTTATAGAGTTTGGCTTTTGTTTGTCAAGAGAGAGAGAGAAGGCCAATACTGTTACTTAATAAAATTAGAGGAACTTGTTTTTCTAGTAACGGCGGATCTTTGTCTATAAAATGGAAAAATTCGGCTGAACAACTGCCCTACCCTCCGTATAACTTACAAAATTTCGGTAGGCATTTGAACCCGTAAAATATTTAAAAAATTTACTAAAAATATAATTTCAAATAATATAATTGAGAAACGTCTTCTTTTTCTGTATCCAAATATTATATTTAATATTAAATAATAATTTTCAACTTTCACTTGACTTTAAAACGTTTGTGTTCGTCAAAATGTGTGACATTCAAATGAAGTGAATCTAGTAATTAAAGTGAGTATAACTCTTCAAAAAAAAGTTAATAAGAGTGTAATAGTTACATACAAAATTTCGTCCAACACTGCATGTTGAATTTTTCGCAGCATTTCATAACAAAAATTTTTTGGTGGTAATTTTCAAAATTTGTCACTATAATTTAAATACGACTTTCCAAACTCTTAGTAATTTATAATTTGTTTGCTTTTTGCAATCTTTTATTGGGGTTGGAACAATATTTAACCCAGCTCCTGCGCAATATACCACCATATAAATTTAAAAGTACTTGAAATTATATGAAAATAGTTAATTGCTTTACGTTGCCGGTACTTAAGGAATTTTCTCCTATGATAGCAAAAAATATTTCATAAGAAACAAAATGAACAGATTATTTTGAATAAATATGAGCTGCAACAATGGCACTTAATTAATTTCATTACTGCTAAAAATAATCTTCTTAAATGTAGTCTTTCCACACGTAATTGAAATGGTGCCATGGCATAACGTCTTAGTAAGATGACATCAGAATTCTCTAAAAATATGCGAGTAGTTGGTATATCTATCTAATGACGAAGTATATTTGGCTGGGAAAGAGTACATGCGGCTCTTTACTAGTTTTGTGAAAATATACAAACTTACATACACAAATAATTATGTACACCACTGAATATAAACCAATTTCTATATAAAATAGTGAGTAGTATGTACAAAGGTTTTACAACTTCGTAATCAGCTTTAGTAGAATATTAAATGATAATTTCTACATACGTACATACACAATATACGAGTTTTAAATTTCAAATATGTATCTGGATTTGGTAAGCGAAAAATAAAAACTCTTCTACAATATCTCTGTGAAAGAATTTTTGGATATTCAAATATTTTTTTTTTTTTTTGTGGCACAATTTTACAACTTATACAGTTATAAATAATGAATATTTGAATAGTAATTTTGTTAACAAGTCAACACCCTCGCAAAGTTTGAAAGTATCGTAAAAGTAAAGCTTTTCCGCATTTACCCATTTCACTTGTCAAAACCCTTGGCTAGTGTGGGCATTAGAATACAAATACAACAAGCGTGGTTAATAACCATTTAAATTCATTTACATAACAATAATATTGCAGACTATTGCCCAACTTAGTCATATAAATATGAATGAATGGATCAGATTCTTATTTACCCAGTGCTCTGATTTGTATTTTGGGTGTTCACCATGAGGCAAGGTTTAGTATCGTACACTTAAATTTAGGCACATACTAGTGTAAACATAATATGTAAATTTAAAACCGCATTTAAAGTAGGGAAATAAGCTTCCGGACATATCATATTCTAATGTGAAGCAATTCATATTAAATTCACCCATAATCACTTTTGTTTTCACTTTTTATTACCTTGGGATTTTTATCGTCTGATTTTTTTTTTTTTTTTTTGATTTTACACTTGAGATGACCTAACATCAAGGCATTATTTATACAATGTTATATCCTAATATATTCGTTGATGCTTGGATTTGTATACTGCAAAGTCAAAGAATCAGATAAAGTTGTGTTATATGGAAAGTAAGCTTTGTTGTAGTCCCATTTCGCCTATATAACATAATAATGTGAAAGTAATATTACCTATCGAAATCGGTTGAACTCTTCTGAGATGTGTGATTTCATCTAGATGTGAGCGGTGCCACACCTATTGTTCAATTTTGGTACCTGCTTCTATAATAGCCTGTCAGATGTTAAATTTATTATATCATTTAAGTTATTGATCGGGTTGGTTTCACTTAATTGCAGTTGTTTAAATAAGTTAAGCCTCCACATATTCTACCAGGGAAAAACTGGCGCACCCTAGCTAAACACAGCTCAATACACCACAACACAATACCAATACAACGTAGACACCTGTATACACTCAACATACAGGATGGAAATCGGGATGGCAGGTCAATTCTTCAGACACTCATCGCACATCAACATTAGATTCCATATTGCGTCGCAACGACTCCAGCTTTCGCTTCGGTCACGTCGATATTAATCTGATGCGCGCTAAATTCTTTGGGCACCCAATTCTATCAACATCGGCATTCACATTTTTAATAACATATAAAACATTTACTTGTATAAAAGTAATATGTTTACTAAATAAACATTAAATTAAAACGAGTATATATTTTAAATAATTTAGTATTTTTATTTAACGATCGTATAAGTGGTTTGTACTTCAGTTTGAAAATTTAAGCAGGAATTTAATCCACAGTTTTGTATCTTAACTTGCGGCTTCTTTGTAGCAAAATATAGGTTTTTGGTTAGTGGAATTTTGTAGGCCTGGAAGTGGTCTCATTACACCCGACTTTAAAAGCAACTTTTATCACGATATCTCAACTGTTACTCATCGCTTGCACCAAAAGACAGACAGTCAGGAAAAAAATGCATTTCTTTAACACAAAAATGTAAAGGAAGGCCTAGTTTTTATTTCAAATTAACTTCTATTATTTAAATGTCGGACACCTGGAAACATTTTACTATATTTAGTAGTTCAAGTTTAACTATCTTACATTTAAATTTAAATAGGTAATTATACCTTATTACAATTTTACTAAACATGCTATCGATTGAATTCCTAATTTCCAGCAATTTATCTAAACGTTAAAACTGATGCATTTTATTCAGGTTTCAACTCTCTGCTTCACCCTCTACTCATTGTGTGTTCTCAACATATATATACGAATGTTTGTTCAAGTTCTAACTGATTGATGACTCTTTTTCCCCCCTTGAATGCGTTTTGTTACCACGATTCGAACAAAAGCTCATGCACTAACGCACTTCACTTACATAATTACAGCAGTTAGAGGCGTTGATCTATGCTGCTCCTCCACACTTCGTTGAACTTTAAAGCTTCGATTAAAGCACTCAACAGACATACCGATAAAAAAAATAACAACTAGTTACTTTACCTTGCTAACTTTTGCCTCCCGGTTGGTAATTGAAGTGCGATTGTTAACACACTGATTAAATGCTTGTTACTCACCCATGTTAACTCGGCAAAAATCATACGTACAGACAGTTTTACACATATCACTCGTCCGTATAATCGAGAAGTAAATACAAAAGGGCATGGAAAATCTAGTACTATTTTAAAGGGAAACTTTTTTCTATGGAGTAATTGAGCGTTGTTTGTGGGAAATATTACTATTTTCAATATGACCCTCCACTGATAATCATAGATTTGAACTGAGAGCACTTTATTAAGTTATACATATTTGTATATCTGAAAGTTATTAAAATTTTATCTCCGTTGCATATTAATTTGTTCTCATAGCATATTAATATTTTAAATAATACATACATATGGTGTGTTAAGAATGGATTTTGAGTCAGATGGGAGACATTTAGGCCTTGTTTCAGGATGCGGAATCATTGGAAAGCAGGTTGGAAGCGCAAGCGAAAAAGAGTATTATGACAAAAATAAGAATTAAGAAAAGGCACTATATTTATCACTAAGGTTTGAGTATATAGGGACCAAAATCATAATTTATTAAGTAATAATTTTCGTCTTATTTTATAGTAATATCTCCTTCACTATCTTTTTGCAGTATTCTTATGAAAACAAGGCCATTTCAATTTATAAACTTAATGAAATATTTAATGAAGCTAATAGAGGCTTTGTTTTTCTGCGAATGGGGTAGTGGAGATGCCCTTCCGTATCATCAAAGCTGTCGTCACAACAAGGGTGTGTGCCACTTGCATATCGATACAAAATAAATTTTACCAAGCGATTCTGTCCTATGATACAGTCTCAAGTCTCTAAATTTGAGATTTTAAGTTAGAGACAATTTTTGAGACTTGAGACGATTTTGCTATTCTGTAAGTGACAGTCACAAAATCTATTACATTTCATTATTCAGAGATATTTTTACACTTGAATAAAAATAAATATGTCGATACCAAATATTAAATTTTCCAATAGTCAAAAAACATAATTATGAATAAAAATAAAAATATATGTTAACTTTGTTTCATAATGTTTACGAAATTTATGTAAAATTTATTTATTTCTAATCTTTTTGTGTTTGAGTTGCTTACAAAATATAAAAAAACGACAATCGATTAATATCTATGATGATCTCTATTCTGTATATTCAAAATGGCAGACAAGTGTTCTTTTTAGTTTTGTGACCTGCTAACTACCAGGTCTCAAATTTGAAACAATATTTTGAGACTAACGCTAGAGACTGTTTAGTGAATGGTAACTAGTCACAAATTGAGATTTTACCTCAAAATGTCTCAAATAGAGAATAGAGACTGGTTACAGAATCCCGCCTACAATGTCCGTGACCGGATAGCAGCTGTGTTGTGGAGAAGTTGAATTCTCTAAACTTACGACTTATCTATAAGTTTAAACCTCTTAAAGTCTGGCAGTCTATCTGTCGCAACTTCCGTCTACGTTGCCATGAAGATAGCGTATCTTTAGTTATTTGTTCAATTGAACTCTGTCTATTTTCGTCTACTCTCTTTAGCAACCACAGTTCCTTCGTACCCTAGGAAGTCAATTGACTCATTCTCGTTTATGACTAATATTGTGCCTCCTGACACTGTTCGGTAAGCAGATAAAACTCAGATGACTGCGGTAAAGTGCACTCTTTTGCGAATGGTTGACGACGTTAACAGCATTCTTTTTACTTGGGCGTGCCCTCCGATCCTGGATCAACACTGCTGGGCCTGTGGCCTTTACTGCGGCATGATGGATTTGTACTGCAAAAGTTACTCTGGGGTCCAGTCTTAAAATATTCGTTGTGATTTGCACACTTAGTTTGAGTGGTATGTGCTTATTTGTTATCAGTAATAGTTCTGTTTTTTTTATAGCGTTCTAAAGATTGTGTGAGTCAATCATCATCATGTAATAAAGTCAATTAGAAGATCGCTAACAAAAGGCCATTAGATAACATCACATTTTTTGTTATAAATTCAAGCCGAATAACTGAAATTATTACATGGGAGGTCAGGAAAGTTCTCAATTCATAATTGAGAATCAATCAAAGGATTGATAATTTTGATAAATGAAACTAATATGTTAATATTTCAGATATAGTGTCTAGCGAATTTTGGAAACAATTTTAGTTGGAGTACCTTCATGTCATAAGAAAAATCACCCTGAACAATGAAATTGAATCTTTCTGATAAGCTTAGTTTATAAATTTCAGAAAATCATTTTTCTTCAGTAAATAATGTCTTATCAATACCCGAAAAATATGTCATACGCACCAATTATTCAAAAGATATGGATTTAAAAAAATCGGTTTTCTTTAGACTAATTAAAATACATTTAAATTTCATTTTAATGATGCATTCTCATCGAAAAGATACAACATGGCACATTGTGCATTTAAAATTAAAAAGTGCTTCACACTGGAAAGAAGAAAAGAAATTTATTACAATTATTTTGAAGAGTTTTTAATCATCATATTTTATCAAGCAAAAGCCACCTAACCTAACCACTACAACTGACGAGAAGTTAACTCCTACACACATGTACCACTTATCATATTGAAATTTTGTGGAAAATTAATCAACAATCTAAAATTCGTCACGTCGTACTGCCGCATAACATTTTTTGTACACTTTTAGAACAGGAAATTGTATAGGGTGATTTTTTTGAGGTTAGGATTTTCATGCATTAGTATTTGACAGATTACGTGGGATTTCAGACATGGTGTCAAAGAGAAAGATGCTCAGTATGCTTTGACATTTCATCATGAATAGACTTACTAACGAGCAACGCTTGCAAATCATTGAATTTTATTACCAAAATCAGTGTTCGGTTCGAAATGTTCGAAATGCTTTTTTATCGACAAATTTTGTTCAGCGATGAGGCTCATTTCTGGTTGAATGGCTACGTAAATAAGCAAAATTGCCGCATTTGGGGTGAAGAGCAACCAGAAGCCGTTCAAGAACTGCCCATGCATCCCGAAAAATGCACTGTTTGGTGTGGTTTGTACGCTGGTGGAATCATTGGACCGTATTTTTTCAAAGATGCTGTTGGACGCAACGTTACGGTGAATGGCGATCGCTATCGTTCGATGCTAACAAACTTTTTGTTGCCAAAAATGGAAGAACTGAACTTGGTTGACATGTGGTTTCAACAAGATGGCGCTACATGCCACACAGCTCGCGATTCTATTGCCATTTTGAGGGAAAACTTCGGACAACAATTCATCTCAAGAAATGGACCCGTAAGTTGGCCACCAAGATCATGCGATTTAACGCCTTTAGACTATTTTTTGTGGGGCTACGTCAAGTCTAAAGTCTACAGAAATAAGCCAGCAACTATTCCAGCTTTGGAAGACAACATTTCCGAAGAAATTCGGGCTATTCCGGCCGAAATGCTCGAAAAAGTTGCCCAAAATTGGACTTTCCGAATGGACCACCTAAGACGCAGCCGCGGTCAACATTTAAATGAAATTATCTTCAAAAAGTAAATGTCATGAACCAATCTAACGTTTCAAATAAAGAACCGATGAGATTTTGCAAATTTTATGCGTTTTTTTTTTAAAAAAAGTTATCAAGCTCTTAAAAAATCACCCTATATATTTGCAATATGCCCACATAAATACGCCTTTCAATATTAGCTCATAACATCGCACATAGAAATTATGTACAAAGAAAGACCGCGTAAATACATTCATACATGCCTTGCGGCAATGGAATTTGTTTTTGTAGCACTTTTCAGTAAACGTGGTTTTGGGGTCGATTGCAAATGAGCTCTACTAAATTTTCAATTTCAAATGACCTAAGGATATATGCCAAATGTTCGGTTTAATTTATATTTATCACTGCCAGCTTCAGAAAAATTTGTTAAACTTTATTTATTGCTTTCTAAAAAGCAAGAAATTTTATTTTCAGTGTGCAAGTGATCATACATATTATTTGAGTAAATAACTTTTTTATCATTAAGTTTCTTATAAAATTTTTATCTGCTCACTGAAGTGTTCTCTTAATAAAACTTTTTATTGATACCATATGTAGGAAGAGGCGCCGTCTTGTTGAAACAAAATGTCATCGATATCTCAGACTTCAATTTTAGGCATAATATGGTCTCCATTGACGGTTATATTCTCTCCGAAATCCTTTGTAGAGAAATATGAAGCGCTGTTTCCACCGACCCACAAACCACCCTAAACCGTTTTTTGTTTTTGATAAAATGACAGTTCTTGAATTTCTTTAGGTTGCTATTTGTCGTAAATGCGGCAATTTTGTTTCACTACATACTTATTGAGCCAGAAATGGATCACAAAGATTTGGCCCCAAGTCTTTTTAAAGCGAAGCGATGTCACTTGGGAAGGTCGTGCGGCTTCAGTTCTTGTATTGTAAGCTGTATTTTGTACGCTTTCAATTTGAGATCTCTGCTACGGCTGCTATATTTTCTTTTCTGTGGGCTGGACGTGGTCTAATGATCCTCATTCTTCATCTTTATACTTTGAAAGGTGAACATTTCATTAGAAGACAACCAATGTTATTACAGTATATATAATTTTCTGTGCTACGAAATTGAATAATAAATTTATACAATCTTGAACCATGTTGCAAGTATAACAGTCTTTCTCTGTGCCGGTGTGGTTTGAAAATCTTTGATATTTGGCTTGGCTCCGCCATCTAGTAATATTCGAAAAAATAAAACTATATCACCAGAATTGGCGCATAGAACATGTTTTCAACCTTTCCGGATGATGACCCCGCCCACTTCCTATGTAACGGCTTTGTTAAAATCTACTAAAAATGCAATATATAAATAATTATATGAGTAAAGGACATGAATTTTTACGTATGGAATGGTAAAAAAGCGCCTTTTAAAAGTTGTTGTCAAGATTGGACGATAAGCGTAGCAGCGCCCACTTTTAGCAACCTAATTTACCATTGATTGAACATAGTGGAGGTCTTTTAGCTGACAAGAAATCAATATACGTCATCTCTATGGTAACGGGTGATTTTTTTGAGGTTAGGATTTTCATGCAGTAGTATTTGACAGATCACGTGGGATGTCAGACATGGTGTCAAAGAGAAAGATGCTCAGTATGCTTTGACATTTCATCATGAATAGACTTACTAACGAGCAACGCTTGCAAATCATTGAATTTTATTACCAAAATCAGTGTTCGGTTCGAAATGTGTTTCGCGTCCGTGTCCGATGAGCGATGAGGCTCATTTCTGGTTGAATGGCTACGTAAATAAGCAAAATTGCCGCATTTGGGGTGAAGAGCAACCAGAAGCCGTTCAAGAACTGCCCATGCATCCCGAAAAATGCACTGTTTGGTGTGGTTTGTACGCTGGTGGAATCATTGGACCGTATTTTTTCAAAGATGCTGTTGGACGCAACGTTACGGTGAATGGCGATCGCTATCGTTCGATGCTAACAAACTTTTTGTTGCCAAAAATGGAAGAACTGAACTTGGTTGACATGTGGTTTCAACAAGATGGCGCTACATGCCACACAGCTCGCGATTCTATGGCCATTTTGAGGGAAAACTTCGGACAACAATTCATCTCAAGAAATGGACCCGTAAGTTGGCCACCAAGATCATGCGATTTAACGCCTTTAGACTATTTTTTGTGGGGCTACGTCAAGTCTAAAGTCTACAGAAATAAGCCAGCAACTATTCCAGCTTTGGAAGACAACATTTCCGAAGAAATTCGGGCTATTCCGGCCGAAATGCTCGAAAAAGTTGCCCAAAATTGGACTTTCCGAATGGACCACCTAAGACGCAGCCGCGGTCAACATTTAAATGAAATTATCTTCAAAAAGTAAATGTCATGAACCAATCTAACGTTTCAAATAAAGAACCGATGAGATTTTGCAAATTTTATGCGTTTTTTTTTTTAAAAAAGTTATCAAGCTCTTAAAAAATCACCCGTTATAATATAGTAATTCATACAATCTTCTTCACTGAATCTGTTACAGGTTTCTTAACCTTTTCGACTACATATTCACAACATACGATATTTGGATTTTTCCCACAACACCTTCTTGACGATGGTATATCGAAGTTATTACCGATTATTATACGAGTACAATCAGAACGTGTAAAGCACGATATACGTCATGCTAATGAACCAAATTATGATATATAATTAGCCACACCAAAATTTTTTTTTTTACTTTTGTGGACCAACTTACAACTTAGAATAACTTGCCAACATCACCACCATATTTTTTGCTATTTTCAGTTTTTGTAGGCCGAGCGCTAATAGCAACACGAACCTAGAACTGCTGATACAAATTTCTTCCCATGAATACCAAGTTTGTGCGAAAAATGATTGGTCTTTCTTCGCTACCTTTCCGTTATAAACAAGCGCATTAAAAATTTTGTTTTACTTACTCTTATATTTTGGTATGGGAAACAAAAAAAAAAAACATATTAATCATTGAAAATCTCGACTTTTTTTCAAATTATTTTCCATTTACGTTTGCAATTTCTGTTTGAAATATTTTCGAAAAATACATTCTGAAACCATCAACCGCCTCTTCAGGTGTCGAAAAGAGTTGACTGCTTATTTTATCTTTTACATACGGTAATAAAAAGAAGTAATTTAGTGACAAATCAGGACTATGTAGTATGATAGATGACTCATCAAATCGATATTTCGATATTTTTTGGTTAGAATGTAGATCTTTCCATAATTGTGTGAGAGCCAGTATGTGGTGAAAAGTGATCCGTCTTCGACGGTTGGTTTTCCTGATTTTTTGAAAGACAAAGAAATGGGGGTGTACCAATCAGAGTTTACTGTTCTGGGTGTTCTATCGGTATGATTACATGTCCAATTTTTCCAAACAAAAAAAAAACAAAAAAAAGCACAACCATTTGCGTGGAAGTGCTTCGTATACGAGCAACTGTTGTTAGATTCGGGTCATCTTGAAAAACCCCTAAAGTCGGGTAACTTTTATTTATTTGTATTAAATTTATATGAGACTTAACATCTATCCCAACATCATAGACGTACTATGAATCACCGCTATCGTATTTTGTTTACATGTTACTTGAACAATAATGTCAAACTTTCAAGTTGCCAGTTGCCCGATTGCAACAGCGGAGTTGCCAAACTTGAAATACAAAAGATAAACTACGTAGATGCCTTTTTTCTTATACCCCTTTTATTTTGTTGGTCATGTTAAACTGTCTTAATGAAATTGTCTGCCTCTCGATAAACGTCAAAAGTATGTATTGCTCAATTAAAGCATCTAAAATTACTATTTTCCTAAACACAATCACCGATTCAATAAAAGTTAAATATTTTCCAACACAATTTACTGTGAAAATTATAAACTGCTCCTATCTACATTGCCGATGGCGGTAAAGTTTTGCTTATTCCTTGTCAAAATGTAAATTTGGTGCTTAAAATTATTTAATGAAATTTCCTTTAGCTCTTGGCTATCAGCTAAAATTGGTGTCAAATAGGTGTTCGCATTAGATGAGCGTTGACTACATTATCTACACAATACTTAGTAATGGGCAAGTTTGAATAAATTTCATGAAATTACTGTATTGTTGGCAGTAATTCGGTTAGCCAGGGGCGAAATGTGTACACAAAGTGTAAAATGTAATTTGTCCAGACAAAGGAGGAGACATAGCAAGTGATATATGTGGAATATAGCTTAGAGGGTATGCCATTATACAAGTAACTATCTATCGATCTATCGAAAAAGGTAAATTCAGTGGAAGTTATTGCTTCTGAGAAAAACGCACTACTTAGTTTGTAGAAATTGAACTTCACAAAGTAATTTAAAAATTTTATCTGCAACTTATTTCCCAAGTTTTTGTATAAAATCAACTTTAAGCTTCTTGAGCTTTTGGAGTTTCTTTTCACTGTTGCAATAAAGACAATGAAAATCTAAATCTCGGAATTGCAATAGAAAATAGTAAAAACAGTACGAACATATTAAATACATTATTGTTTTTAGTTGTAGATGCTTACAACTGCTTCCGAGACACTCACTTTTGGTTATTGTACATCGTGCTCGTTAACTGATTCATCGCTATAGTCAACAGATCCTCCAAAATCTTCGTCATCTTCCGTTTTCTGGCTTTTGTTGTAATTACCACTACCGTTAATGCGTTAGATAATTAAAAATTAACTTTTCAACTATTTGATCTATTCAATGCAGACAATGGAATGTCGTTCACAGCTGTATTGAATGTCATACCATTATTTTTATCTTGTTTTCGGTATATTTTAAAAGTTATCTCCACCGCTAACGCTAAAACTCGTTTAACTTAACCAATGTTTTTACTTTTGAGAGATTCTACTGTATTTTGAAATACTAATGAATATGAAACTAATTTGATATGCCTTTAGAGAAAATGTCTATTTCCAATATAAACAGATAACAATAATCTTTATTAGCATAAGACATTCATATCTACATAAATCCGTGGGCGTTATTATATTAATATCGACAAAATATTGATTTAGCAGAATATGTAGTATACATATATCCTGAAACAAACTTAAATATAATAGGTATATAATTTAATAATAGGTATTGCTTACAGGCATACGCAGACATTTGAAAATAGCTCGTTCAACTGTTTATGACATAGGTTATTTTCACTGCGTTCTGAATATTAATATCTTTTCTGACTTTTTGACTGTTTGAAAAGAGTCTCTTTATAATATAGATTATTGAAATTTTCACGTCAGAAACATAAAAGTGTTAGGTTTCATTAATTATGTATAATTATAGTTTTAAGCCATTTATATGCACAAATCTCTGATTGTATGTCGATCCGCCTATACAATATAATATCCAGATCCGATCAGTTGTAAACGCAAACGATCAGGTTTCAAATAATTTAACCACATAAACTTAGCGTTAAGAGAAATCCCATTCTTAGATATTGCAATTAAATAAGAAACAACACGCTAACAAACAGGAAATATAAAACAAGAAAGGAAGGAATAAGTTCCGGTGCAACCAAGTATTTTCTACTCTTGCAACTTAGAATTAAAGGTATGGAAATAGCTTAGGGTGCAAAACGTCACCCAGAGGGTCGGAATACAAGCAATTATATACGCACTTTAACTTTCCTAACTCGAATCACCATACTCTACAAACAAACTTTGAGTTAAAGAAGGAACTTTTTTTGAAATTTCGCTTCTATACCCAATTCAAGAGTTTGAGTTATAGAAAACTTCGAGTTATGGAAGTTCAACTGCATATTTTATACGAGTATCAACCCGATTTTATCTATTTTTGCCAACAATAAAAATTAAAAATTTCCAAACGTCTACTTTAGATATTCATTTATTAATACTCTCAAGACAAACTTATTATACGGTACAAAATACAGCTTGTGCAAGAACTGAATCCGCTCGACCTTCCCAAGCGACACCCCTTCGCTGTTGAAAAGTTTCAAAAAGATCCGAAGTTTTCGAACCAAATTTTGGTCAGAGTAAGTCACATTTATGGCCCATTTGGTATGCAAACAAGCAAAATTTTTGCATTTGAGACGGAGAGCAACCTGAAAATATTCCTGAGCTGAAATTTAGGAAGAAAAAAATAAACACTTTGCTGTGGTTTATAGGCCGTATTTCTTCAAAAATGATGCCGGTGAGAACGTAACCATCAGTGGCGACTGTCATTGCGCCATAAGAACCGAATATTTGATACCTGGCATCGAAACCCGTGAGCATTTTTCCTGTGGGTATATGGAAAGTTTAAAGTCTATGCGGACCATCTCGATCGATTCAGGCCTTGGAGCAAAACATGGATGGTGTAATTCGGCAGTTACCAGTTGATTAATATCCACTAATTCTACCAAACAACTCATATTTGGTTAAAATGAGCATTTAAGAAACATATTTGGTATTATAAAATACATTGGAGACTAAAAAGCATTGCGTCGGTACTAACTATTACTTTTATTCGAATTAGATTTTGGAGCTGTAATAATAAGGCCATAAATGGAATCTTTCTTGTGTTTGAAATTCCTGAAGATAGGTGGCTCAATAACCATTAATAAATTTTTATTTTTCGCATATAAATTGGTAATTCACCCTTTTTATATTGTGCGATGATTACATTTCCACTAAGTCCAACTAAAAGCATTAATAACTTTGTAAATATTAATAATATCAGTTCGTTTCTTCGTTTTGGGACTTCTCTCATTCTGTGCTCTAAGGACACTTTCAGGTTCGTATAAGACTCGTTTACAAAAAAAGTATAGTATTAAAATTACTATGTTCGTTAAACTTTAAATGTTATTTTAAGAGAAATATTCAAACGAACTGTAAACTGCATGGCAAGTAAAATCGTATAGATTTTTCGATAATTTCTCAGTGTTCGTTTACGAGTTTAAACGAAAAATTACGCCAAAAATTATGCCTTCTGCACCAAAACTCACTGTAATCCCACGTCAACACGGTGCATAATAGTAAACTTAAAATTGTTGTAATTTAGTCGCAATGCACCACATTTTCTGCGCTACCAAGCTCTTGAAAACAAGCGCTTTCCCACCAATACTCTTGCGTGCCATTTTACATTGTGCTCTGTCGTTTGCAACAACGTTGGGCTTTGTAATTAATTTTGCGCATATAGTAAATTGAAATCGGTGAGTTTAGATGCGTCGCCTACAATGTATCGTAATTAAATTACGGTAAATAGGAAAGCCAAGCGCGAGAAGCAAGCCACCACATCTTCAATTGCCGCAAGCACATTTAGAAGTCGAGCAAATTCATATGTAACACATATGTTCTGTACTTGTGTGCATTACACACAGTGATTGCAAATGTAAAGGGTGATCCAAAGTTAACGAAAGATTAGAATTAAATAGTAGACAAAGTTTTTAGTCTTTCGATTGCAAATTTGTTTTGGAATTATGAAGTAAATAGGATAGGGTTGTATATGGAATATCACATTGGTCAAATGACCTGCACGGCTTTCTTTACACATACGCACACGTTTGTCGAAATTTTGCATGACTGTTCTACATAAATTTTTATTAAGCCTAAACTGCCAGCTGTCATTTTTTTAAGGTTCTTAAGAATTTGCTACATAAATGGAGGAAAATCTTAATATTGCTTTAATTTTGAAACACCCTTTATTTTTGTAGAGCTCTGTTCATATACATAAGTTGTAAGTACCCAATTGAAACAGAAATTACTTAGGCGGTTTCGTGGTGCACGACGTATCCGGCAATACCTCTGATGCAGCTGTTATCGTTGCGGTGCCTAATTTGTTGCTTGTTTTCTGACATCGGTTAGTTCGACGACTGCAGTTCTCCGTGGAATTACGTACGTACTTAAAGGGTGGTCCACTTCGAGGTTCGAGAGTTTATTATCATTCGAAAGAACATTCTTTGACATTTAGTTTTGGAAGAGTATCACTTTCAAATGTTGGCCGCGGCTATCTTTCAGCTGATCTATCCGTTGAGTTCAATTTTCGATGACTCGTTTGAGCATTTCGACTGGTAACTGGCGAATGATACGAATGATGGTTTGCTCGAAGGCTTGAATCGAGTCCCGCTCATCATAGTTCCCACGGGAAAAATTTAAACGGTATGATATCAGACGATCTTGGGGGCCAGTCGATCAGACCAAAACGTGAAATTATCTAATCACCAAAGTGTTCCCTCAATATGGACTGATGATTCCACCGGCTCACAAACCACACGAAATCATGGTTTTGCTGAATGAAATTGCAGTTATTGAATCTCTTCAGGCTGCTCTTCGGCACTTATTGAGCCACAAATGGTCCTAATCGCTGAACACATTTTGACTCGAAAACGTAGGATAATTTTGGAACTTTTCAAGAGATCTTGAGCGTAGCGATAGTCGAGCGACTTCAGTTCTTGCACAGGCTGTAATTTGTACACATTAAATATAAAAATTCGACATAAAATGGAATCAAAGCCTGGGAACACTATAAGGTGAAAAGCCAATCATAAAGAGTAAATTCAGCCGGATGTTCAAAAGTCCAATATATATAAGTTATATAGAACAAGATAAAGTTTTCGCTAAAATTTATCTGTTTTAGACCTAAAGTTACACTGTTATGATACACTGTATCTTATTTTCATTGGGATAACTCACACATTGGCCGATAAATGCGCTACAAAGGCACCCCAATTCGATTTATCTTTATATTAGGTATATGAGCGCTAGGGAAGTATGGGACTGATTCTTGGCATACAGACATACCATTATAAAAGAAGGATTACCCTTTAATTTCAGTTATATATAGTATATTCTACATTGACCGACATTTTGGATCAAAAGTCAACTATAAGTACCGAGGTCTAAATATTTGGGACCTATTGGTTTTTATTTTCAACAATTTTTGATTATAACGTGGCACTCACAGAAGACATTATTTGTACAAAGTTTTATGCCGTAATATTAATTGTTTCTTTATTTGTGTACAGCGGATATTTACATTAAACTTGTTAGAGGGCGGGGCCTCGCCCACTTTTTTAAAAAAATTTGCCCAAGCACCTTGCTACTTAGATCCTCTGTACCAAATTACAGTTTTATTTAGTGCTTAGTTTTTAAGTTAATAGCGATTTATGGGCGTGGCAGCTATCCGATTACGTCCATCAACGAACTCGAAATTTGTTTTGTTCTAAGGAACCCGTATACTAAGTTTCATCAAGATATCTCAATTCTTACTCAAGTTAAAGCTTGCATGGACGGAGGGCCCGGGCAGATAGACAGTCAACTGGATTTCAAATTTTCCCATCATCCTTCTCGTTTAGTTTACTTGAACAAAACTATGGTAGGCATTATATTTAAGTCGAAACTGTAGGTGTTTTAACAAAATCAGTAACGGTCAATTGGCAAGTAAACTGTAGATCGCGACTGACATAATTTTTCCCTAAACCATATGAACCAAATTCTTCTAACGTAAACATTTATGATAAAAGCCTTCACATATCAGTACATAACTTTTAATATTAAATATCTCAATAAGTGTCCCCCTATAAATTAATGAACTGTGCTCATCATATCTATCAACTTATTGTTATAGGAAAAGAACCCAAGCCGAAAACTCATCAATTGCTTGCTACTTATGCATAAACCTATCAACTAAAAGCTGTCCTCTTGGGTATTTTTCTTCAGGTTCATTTGTTATTTATTGCTTTCAATGTAATAAAGATACATCTTGGTCATTTGCCATTCAAACGCCCTGTCAATCCCTTTGCTACTTTTACGAGCAAGGTGTGCTTAGGTGAAAGGTAGTTGCTAGTAGTCTGAGGTTAATAAATTGTCTTAATATACTGCGACAATTTGAACTATATGTAAATCAAAGAAATTAAGAAATAATGAACATAAGTATATTTATTGTTATAAGTTTGGCTACTTTATTAGTAAATTCACAAGGCAGCAATAAATCTGATAAAATCTCAATGATGCTCATTTATTTCAATTACTTTTTGATTAGCCTTAACCGGCGTTTATATCAGCGTGGTAGTAGAACTCAAGAAGTACTTAAATTTTATATAGGAAAGTAAATGCATGTGACAGGTTGACCAAACAAGGGAAAACTGAAAGCAATTCAATGAAGGAGGGTTTTCTGATGTCAAACATAAGCCTTTCAAAATTACGCGGCGAAAATTGGAGAACATTATGAAAACAAAATATTTTTATAATTTTATGAACTGCTTTACATGAAATCGGAAATATAGATACCACTAGCAAAGAAGTAAGTAAATGTCTGATACAACGTATGCACCCTCGATGAGTTAACCTACGTCAAAAATTATAAAAAATAAGCAAAAGAATGTTTGCGTTTTAATTTCATTTTTTGGTCGAGAAGAATATTTTTAGTTACTGTTAAGGGGGTATTCTAGTCTAGAAATCAAATTTTGGGCAGTTTTTAGAATTTTATTTAAAAAAAAACCACAAAATATTTTTACCATCCTTTTTTTATGGTGTTTTTTTTATCGATATCTTAAGAATACAGGAAAAAAATTTTATAAAAAAAATATTAAAAATGAAAACAAGGTTGGGCTTAAGAGACAGGTGTAAACAAAAATTGCGTATCCTGATGACATTGATCCTGACTCTCCTGGTGGTCTGAAAACAAAATAAAAAAACAAATCTTAATTAGAAAGGATGCTGTTATAGTTCCTACCTCAGGGAACACAAAAAAAAATTTTTGAAAAATGCCGACTGCCTGCAAATAAACAATATTTTTTAGGCTTTTTTTTGAAATTCCTGAATTTTTTTTTAAAAAATAAAAACAAAAATTTTGTCACGATGCTAGAAGGAACGATAAAGGATTATATAAAAAAGGTTCTCACTAAGTTTCGAGTAAATCGGTTGTACAAAACCTGAGATAGTGCCGGTAACGTGTGGAAAAAAGTAGTTTCGAGAAAAACGCGTTTAAAAAATTTGATACGGCCGAATCGGTCTAGGTACTGCGTCACTAAAACAACTGTAGTTCTTAAAAAAATTTTAAAAAATTTTAGAGTAGAATACCCCCTTAAGAACATAAAAGCGTTTATATGTCAAAGCGTTCTAGGAATGCATACCATCAAATACATAAGTATTTTAAAACAATTTATTTTACAATAAAATTAAGAGTTTCCAGATTCCAACACTAGTGTTTCCAATCCCGAAATATTTATAAAAGGCAATCCACGTATAGCAATACAAATTTATTAAAAAAATTACTTTGGTTATACTTAGTTTATACACTAACTGACATTGGTTCGGTCTAGACCATTGCAACAATGCTAAACCGGGCTCTGAATGTGGCCTACTTGGGTTACCTTAACTAATTTCAGCTATTCAGGTTGATATAAGTAAATATTTCGAATATTAATTATGATCTCTTAAAAAATTTAAGTCGATAATTTGACACAAAAAATGTGTCAACAATTACTATTAAAAAGGGAATATTAATTGCAAAATTTTTTGAAAATAATCGTGGGTTATACTTTTAACTGTGGTACTTTAAAGCATATTTGTAGATTTCGAAAAATCGATTTTTTTGAGATTTTTTTTGGATGCGAATGAAATAAATAATTGATTCAAGAGAAATTTCTAGAGTTTATAGTTATATATTTAAACACAATCCGAAAATTTTTTGGATAAGAAAACTTTGATATTTTGCCTTTGAGAGGCAATTGCCCGATGCATCTCGCATGTGCATTTGTCGGAGGAGGTCGCAATTTCTATAGGAATCAAAAAAATTTAAAGAGATTCATTTTTGTTAATAACTTCTTTTCTAGTTAAACTTAGAAAATTTCGTAAAAGGTGTAAAATTCCATAATAATTTTAAATTGGAAAAAAGTGGTTTTTTGACAAAAAAAAATTATTATGTTGTTTAGTCTTTTTTATATTAGATAGAAGATAATTTAATGCCAAAGATAATAAACTTTGTCCCGATTCCATAAGTTGTTTACTTTATTTTCTATCCTGCCCGCCAATTAAGAAAAATCGTTAAAATGATAAAGCGAAAAATCGCGCGTCAAAGTTTTCCCTTTCTGCCCGAGCGCTCATATATCTGCCAGATAATATTTCGAATTGCAATCTATAACTTTGCGGACATATCTTTAAATAATTTTTAAAAAGATTTAAACAAAAAAAAACGATATTTTCAAGCTTCTAAAGCAGGCTTTCCCCTTAATTGTCTGAGTTACCTCGATGGCGTAACATTGCTCTGACACTCTCTTTTACTTTATAGCCACCTTAAGCACAGAAATGTTGAGAATTCCATTGTGTACACGCATTTGCAGCTTCATCGCGGTTTTTACTATTTTACACCAAATAATTATGCTTAATTAAACACTTGGGACACAATGTATTTTCTGTTAGAAAGGAGCTAAAAAAGTCAAAAAAGGAAAAATATGAATGAATTTTTTCCACAGCTGTCACCTCAGCTGTAAAGGAGAAAGGACAACTTAAGAGCCGTGAAAAAAAATATTTAAATAGAGTGACAGCAATTCACACTCATTTGCATAGATATTAAAAAATACTGTGAAAGTCATTAGTGATCATTAGCAGTTATCAGTGATATTATAATACTATGGAAAAAGGTAAACTTTGTTGTACCCAAATATTGCAAAATTGAATTCAGTTTTGTGATTTAAGCAAGTAGAATTTTAATTGTGTACGTTATGCTTAATTTTTTTAAATGAATCAATACTAAAATATTACGAAGATAAAACTTAAATTTGAAAGAAAATATCTAGGTAATTAAAAATATTCTTTAACCAAAAGTAATTTACCTCATGCCACCGAAGATTTAACAGGTAAAAATTTTGTGTAATAAAGAAAATTTTATAACAAAGTGTTGGAGCAAATCGAACTTTTAATTCTTACAATATACTAAATTTAATATAAAAGTGTGACCAAAGTGGAAGAAAATGCAAAACCACGTAACATCAATCGAAATTGATTTTTTTGTGATAAGGATGCACTACACTTTATAACATACATATATCTACGAAAATTTCAGTTTCTAGTATCATATACTATACATACATATAAGCAAGTTGTAACACAATTTACATATTTTCTCTTTGAGCGACAAAGATTTCTGAAATATTTTACCCTTGAGCGACAAGAAGAAAACTGTTTTTTTCGTCATTTAATTTAATATAACGTAAAGCTTAAAAAACCAAACAAAAATATTTTGGTAACACAGAAATAGTAGCGTTAATTTTGAAAATTTGTGTGGTTCAAAATATAGACCACCGTCGCAGCTGCCAACTTTATAATACTCTTGGAAGCATGTTTTATCTTCGATAGAAGAATATTGCATGTTCCGCATATCCTTAGTTACGTTGTTGTGTCGTGTTGTTTCTGATTATTATTCAATTCAATTCAATTATTTCAACCCGGAGTTCCTTATGCTTTAGGGAGGGTTGTTCCGTTAAATTATAGAGGATATATTTTAAAGCGCCACTGCTGAATGAGCCAAGAACACTTTCTGCTTTATACCGTCTATTTCTTCTCTTAAAAACTTATTAAAACTGATGTTATGTTATTTCGCATTTTTGGTTACGATCTCATTGTTCATTTTTTTATTTTAAATTTGTTGGGGTTCCATTTCTATAGAAAGTTTTTTCTTTTGCTGAAGAGAAGTGAAATGAAACGTATACGCATTGGTGTCCAATAATTTGTTATTTACAAAAATACTATAAATATAATGTATACATTACTATCCCGCATATAGCTGTAAGTAATATGTTCGCTTATTTAAAATTTATGTTAACAAGAAGTTAGGTGAGTGTAAAGCACAGAAATATACCAGTAAAATCAAAAGTATCCCTTAAAAGTTTTGCCAACAAGAATTTTTAAACTCAAAAATGGTCGGTCATAAATTCTTTGGTCCATACTGCAAATTTTACAAAACAATAAGCACAGTAAAATTTTTGTTAATAACAGTAGAGTAATCTTGTTATAAACTTGTTTTAAACATTTTGTTTATAATGTAATGATGCCTTTCGAGATGAAAACAGAAAACATTTCTAAATTTGGTAAAAGTCTGATAGTTAGATTTCAAAGGAGAAATTTCCAACAAATCAATTTCTAATTGTATCTTTTCTGCCTTGTTGTTGGTTAAAGAAATCTTTCACACATAATATACTAATTTATTGTAATATTATACATAATAAGCCGCACACTAAAAGTTCTGCAAAGTATAAGAACTATTGCTTAATTAAATTCCAAAGGCCACACTTTTGTATTATCTTTAGCTATTTATTTCAATAGCTTTCCCTCACACAAAAATTCTCTGAATGCTTTTATGTAGGAGTACATGTATACCTCCCATGCGCTCCCACAAATGTCTGCCTTAGTAGTAGTGCAACAAGCACCCAACCACCCAACCACCCAAAAAAAAATTCAAATGAACACGAAAATGCAAGAGCAAAATCAAAAGAAATAAAAACGAATATTGGAGAGAAGTGTGGACAAACTAAACTTAATTTACGCCCGAAATTGAATTAAAAGTTTATTAGCACAACTGAATACAAATACTGTGACTTTGCGTTAGTCTGAACTGGTTTGCTTCGGAAATTCATGCTTAATTGCCGTACACCTGGGATTGTTGCGAATTTCGAATACACATACGAATGTACTAGTATGTGTACCTATGAGCAACTGTATTTGCAGTAGTTTGAGCTTTGAGCTGGAACATGGGTACACATGTATAAGTTTTCACACCATGTATTGTGACCCTGTAGGAAATCTAGTAATTCATTTAGTAGTCGATTCAGTGCTGAGCATGCAAATATTTGGTATTTGAAGTGCTATGAAACCGAAAATTGTCCTAAAACTAAACCATTTGTGGAATATAAGTGTATTATATTCAAATGAATAATATCGTCTACCATTGACATATTTCAAACTATATTGGTGCTATAAATCTAATAGAATTTTTCCTTTTAGGATACATGTTGAGCTCTGATAGTTGGCGGTTTCACATGCGGTTTCAATATATGCAGTACAATGTTCGTACGTACGTTTGTATTAATTTTTTTGAGTAGCTCGGTGTAGAAACCAAGTCAGTGCACAAATGCCAGCACCGTTGATTAAATATTTGAACAACAACACAAAAGGCGAGTTCTACTATGAGTTTGCAACATGAATACATTACTGTTAGAAGCTGTAGAACAGTAGGTATCACTTTTCTGAAAATAGAAAACGTAGAGATTTCACGTATTTACTTGCATGTACAAAGCTCTGTGAACGAAATCGTGAAAATCACTCAAACCGAACACTGTAGTAGTGAAGTTAACACTTTCATTCACCAGAAATCCAACTTCTTAATATTGTTGAAAGCCTTTCTTTTATAAATATACTTTTTTTAATATTGAATCAAAATGCGCTTATACTCATGTACTTAAATAATTGTATTTATAAATTCTTCTCATATCCTCTATACTTAGCTTATTTATTATATGTGTTGGTATATGCTTTTAAAATTAAAATTTTTAAAATTGGTGCACCAAAAGAAACCTGTGAACCTAGATTAGATCTAAATTTGTAGAGTGATTTTAACGTTGCACATATTACATTTTCATTTCAGTAAATTTAATATTAACGCTTATTCCGAAAACATGGAGTAGGAGGCTTACCAATGCAAATATACGGAAAACATGATGGTGAATTAATATAAGAAATTTCTACGGATCATAATAAGAAAAGTAAAACTGATATTTAAAACGGGCATTATTTAAGTAATAGCTGTGCTATTCATAATATCAACATTGCTTTTTCCAATATTTTTAAAAATAATGCAACAGGTATTTCATCATGCCCATTCAAGCAAGACGTGAATGTATATATGTAGTCATATATCTTTGTTTCTAAATATATCCAGTTTTGTTCGTGGTTGCACCTTACAATAGAAAATAGCTGATTGCTTGACTTAGGGCTGATATATAGTAATTTTCGCTAATGCTGATATTTTGTGCCAAATTACAGTTTTGTACTTTAATTTGTAGTTTAATTACAATCGAATTTTTGTGGACGTGGCAATAGTCCGTTTACGCCCATCTAAAAGGTAATCCAAGTACGACATTTTCAATAGCCTTTTTTTTGACAGACCACGCGTGAGCCATGTAAAAGTTTTAATATATTTTCCTCAGCATTGTTTAGCATTTCATCATGGAAAGATTTACTCCTGAACAACGTTTACAAATCTTTTAACTTATCGTCGTGTGCTTTGCTGAACTTATGGGCAACATAATAGGCCTACTTAGAGTATTTTTCATAACACTATCAGCTATCTTGAGACCTAACATTCATTATTGGATAAAATTCGACCGGATAGACCTCGTCCAGCACGTAGTGAAAAAAATATGGCAACCGTAGCTGAGAGGGTACACGAAGACCGTGGAGGGTCGATTTGGCGCCGTTCGCAGCAACTCTACTGCCGTATGGAACGACTTGGCGCATTTTACGTTGAGATCTTAAATTAAAAGCGTACAAAAAACAGCTTGTGCCGCTCGACCTTCCCATGTGACATCTTTTCCCTCTATGGGCTTTTGAAAAGTTCCCAGAAGATTCTGCGTTTTCGAGCCAAATTTGGTTAAGCGATGAGGACAATTTCTGGCACATTGGGTATGTAAATAAGCAAAATAGCCGCATGTGATATTAAGGAGCTGCCATTTTATGCAGAAAAAACGAGGTTTTGTGTGGTTTGTGAACCGGTGGTGTCATCGGACTGTATTTCTTCAAAAATCATGGCGTAACCATCAACGGCGTCGTTATCGCGCCATTATACATAACCAACTAGTTTATACCTCAACTTGAGACTCGTGATCTCGGCAACAGTTGATTTCAACTAAACGACGCTACTTCCAACACATCGCATTAATCAATGGATTTATTGGAATTGACCGACAATATCTTGTGATATCACACCGTTAGATTTTTTCCTGTAGGCATATGTAACGTCTAAAATGTATGCAGTCAATCAAAATTTACATATATTATATACATTTGTGGCCACGAAAATCTTACCATTATACTTTCTTAAATTTCTTTTTGGACTTATTTCTGTGCGGCCGATTTTATTGTTTTTAAAGTGATACACCTACTAAACTTCGTGTTTCAATTAAAAAAAATAAAAGTAAAATAAAATATGAATTTCAAGTATAGTGTAAATGAATTTAATTAAAAAAATAAAATATTTAATTTTTTCATCAGTCAGTCGCTTACATTTCGATCTCATTCTGTGAAGCTCACTATCTTTCAATTGATTTATCTATAGCTGAATGTGTTTTGTTTTTAATTTTTAATATTTTTGATTAATAACATGTCATAAACTTATTTCTAAATAAAAAAATTCTATACCGCTATAAAATGTAGTCAAATATACACAATGCTTGAAAAATTTGAGTAGTAAGTTATGCGTGGCCACGAGTGAACGTAAAACTGTATGCGTATTGATTAGTTTCAAGTGTTACTACAAATCTTAATTATAAATCTAGAAAATAAATAGAATAATGAATAAGGATACATCACAATTTTGTTATAAGTACATATATTGTTATGTTTTACCTGCTTAATTAGGACAATTTTTAAAATGCTTTAAATTTAAATTTTTATTATGACCTTTAACACTAAAATTTAAACTTAAAAAATTTTATTACTTTTCGCTTAAATTCCCTGAAGTATAATTTTCCAAATTAAACCAACCCAATACAAGGAAGACGGCTGTGAGCCACAAGACCACAAACCAACATTTAACCGCATATGTAGATCCGGCCACTCGTTGGTGCGATTGGTCTACATATTTATTGTCTCTAAAGGAAATCTGAATGAAAAATTTACTTCACCAAAGTCATCCTAACATCATGAGTGCAGTGATTAATTTAAGTAATAAATAATTTACCAAAATATATTCGGTACCAGGAAGATAGAAACCGAAATGGCTTAAGCCGATCGGAACTCAGATCGTTTAAAATGTGAATTTGAAAGTTGAACAACTTGATAAAAATAAATATATAAATATATAATACATATATCGTTTACATCATATTTTTATATAATTGACATCAATGTCAGCACAATTTCACTTGAAAGAACAGCATATATTTGTATTTCCATGGTCTCCCTATTGTACATCGTCATAATTTGTTTTGTCGTTTCATCGTTTTTCACTATTTCCGCTTGCCGTCATCTTATGAGCACTGAGAATTCCATAAAAATTGTAAGAAATACTCAGGTAGAGAGGAAAACATAAATTCCAACAGCAAATGCGACAACACAAGTAGCATACTTATGTATTATCTTAATATAGCAAGTAAGAAAGAAGATAGAATGATTGATCCCCCAAAGCAAAGGCCAGATCCACAGTGTTGCTTGCAATACGCTACCTTCTATCGTTAGTTAGTGCGGTAGTGGGTGCACGTTAAGCATCCCAGGGAATATTAAGGCAAAGTCATATTTGTAACCACCAGCTCCCACAACACATCAACGGCTTGTCGCTGTCACGGAATGCTGTTGAATACTTTATGAGCTAGGCTGATGAAAGGGTAATGAAAATTGCGTGTGACTTCTGAGCTCCATGCACCACATAAAGTAAAGCGTTCTCTGGAGTGTGCAATAAAATAATTCAAATTTGTTTAAGAATAATTTTGTAATAAAATTTGTATACAAAGATATAATTTGAAAGTGAACTTTTTGTGTTGGAAATACTACGTACAATTCATATAATAGTTTATAATTAAAATAAAATAATTAAGATGTTTAAAACAAAAAGAGAAAGAGCGAAATAAACAGTCAGGCAGGATGAAACAAGCCAAATTTAGCCTCACCGAAAGAGAATTCCATGTCTCTAATTTAAAAGAAACGGTTAGGAAAATGCCACTGAAAGAGATCGGCAGTGAGCTTTTTCAATTATGGAATGTATTATTTCAAGGCGTCGACGAAGGTTGAAGGAGGTGTCTACGTCCGGAACATTCGATCAGTACCAGCTTCAGACTTTGTGACTATAGTACCGTGTTCAAAGCCGAGGTTGCTGTAGAAGTTAATGTGCTGCTCCGGGACGAAGCTCATTCCGTTGTAGAGCAACAATTATATCCTTAAACTTTCAGTTTTAGCAGATTATCCGTTGCTTAAACATACTGTTGTATTAACCAAACTAGGCAATCGTTGTTTTTTTTTTTCAAACAAAATGAGAAAAGTTCTATTTGACGTTGAAGCAAATTTTTTTTCTTTGATAAAAAGTGAACTTTTGATTGGTCAAGTTGCTGATTACTTAAAGTTAGCCTTGACCATTTTGGTGGGTTTAAGAAAATGATGTAATGTTGTTGGTTTCCCGAACTTCCGAGTACGCTAATGCTAGGCAAATAGTGAGACGACTCACTAAAGCAGATAATAGAACACCGAAGAATGTATGGCCATAAATAAAACTGTCAGTGAATGGACCGCTCGGAGATCTCTTCAAAGAATTGGTTTGAGGGCCGCCGTTAAACAGAAAAAACTGCTAACCGTCTAAAGTTTTATGAGGAACATAAAACTGGTACGTGAAAGACTGGAAAAAGGTTGTCTTGTCGAATGAAATGAGAGTCAATCTCTTCCAATCGGATGGCAAACCGTACTACTGTCGTCGCCTAGATGAAAATCTTCAACGACCTCATGTACGACAGACTGTAAAATAATGGGGTTGTATCACTTGGTGGCATAACAAAAACAATAATGGAAAATTTAATTTAAAGTCTAAAAAAGGCAATTAAACACAAAGTTATTTGGAACAAATATCAAAAACTGTCAGCCATCTATTTTCTTTCGATCAAAACTATACTTAGTGAGTTTGTTTAATTTTTTGGTATTTATATTTTGTTTTTGTGAATTGACTTATATATAAATTTTTATTTTATTGTACAATTAACAAATATATTATCCTGAATATTTGATAATATTCGAGATGTAGTAAACAATTTCACAGCACCTAGAATACCAAAGTGGAAAACAAAACCGTTCAGATATTCGTTGCTGTATTTATATATGTATACCGTCAATTTAGAGATAAATTATGAAATATCGGACACAATAGATGCGCCAATTTATTAGTCGATAAAGCTGTGAACAAAGCTTATTGAGTCATTGCTACTCAGAATATTTTTACGTCGACGGAAGTAGCACGCACCTAGCGAATTGAAGACTTTTTGTACATAAGTTCTTATTCACACATGTACTATTTATATATAAAAATTATGCGTGCAATTCTCTTATCTCATGTTTGAGACTTTGGAACTAAATGTGTATATCTTACAACACACAATAACGTCGTTCATACAATAGAGCAATAAAATGGATGGGTTGTGGACAGTAGGTATAGTTATATAAGTGTGAATCTAAACCGCAATGCCTTAATATATAGTACAATGTAATATACCTAATAATTGTTGAGACGTTAAACATTCGCAGTAAATAGCTACATATATGACTGTAAGTATGTCTGCCACTCACGAAGTCTCAATTTTATTTTCCCAGGATTTACTTGCACCAGGCTCTTCGAGATATGAACTGTCATATGCACATTTAGTTTCATTACTACAGTCTCTTAGCCACATAAAAAAGCAATATATTCAATAATTGCTCATAAATATTGGACATAATGACACATAACGAAGCTTGACAGATATTTAGCTTTTTGTATACAAAAACGATTGTGGATATAAAAGTATGGAAGGTAAATAACATATTTTATATTTGTCGCTTGTTGCTTACCTCCTGCGAACGAAACTAAAATTTTTAGATTACTATATATTCCCCACTGATATACTGCTTCCATCCATTCTAAGACTTTGATCATAATTTTAAAATTCTTAATTTAATCTTCAAATTTTGAAAATCGAAGAATACTTTCAATAATAACTTGATTTTTCAGATTGGTTCACCTTTGCCACGATATTCGGGCGATTGATCGTCTATTTCCGGGTTGTAAGCAGAGCACCAAGACTCAATTCCAGGTAAAGCAGAGTGATATTTTTTACGAAGTTATATTCGAATCGAAGTTATAACGGGTGATTTTTTAAGAGCTTGATAACTTTTTTAAAAAAAAAAACGCATAAAATTTGCAAAATCTCATCGGTTCTTTATTTGAAACGTTAGATTGGTTCATGACATTTACTTTTTGAAGATAATTTCATTTAAATGTTGACCGCGGCTGCGTCTTAGGTGGTCCATTCGGAAAGTCCAATTTTGGGCAACTTTTTCGAGCATTTCGGCCGGAATAGCCCGAATTTCTTCGGAAATGTTGTCTTCCAAAGCTGGAATAGTTGCTGGCTTATTTCTGTAGACTTTAGACTTGACGTAGCCCCACAAAAAATAGTCTAAAGGCGTTAAATCGCATGATCTTGGTGGCCAACTTACGGGTCCATTTCTTGAGATGAATTGTTGTCCGAAGTTTTCCCTCAAAATGGCCATAGAATCGCGAGCTGTGTGGCATGTAGCGCCATCTTGTTGAAACCACATGTCAACCAAGTTCAGTTCTTCCATTTTTGGCAACAAAAAGTTTGTTAGCATCGAACGATAGCGATCGCCATTCACCGTAACGTTGCGTCCAACAGCATCTTTGAAAAAATACGGTCCAATGATTCCACCAGCGTACAAACCACACCAAACAGTGCATTTTTCGGGATGCATGGGCAGTTCTTGAACGGCTTCTGGTTGCTCTTCACCCCAAATGCGGCAATTTTGCTTATTTACGTAGCCATTCAACCAGAAATGAGCCTCATCGCTCATCGGACACGGACGCGAAACACATTTCGAACCGAACACTGATTTTGGTAATAAAATTCAATGATTTGCAAGCGTTGCTCGTTAGTAAGTCTATTCATGATGAAATGTCAAAGCATACTGAGCATCTTTCTCTTTGACACCATGTCTGACATCCCACGTGATCTGTCAAATACTACTGCATGAAAATCCTAACCTCAAAAAAATCACCCGTTAGAAGGTATCAACATTTTTTTTAATTATATTTTCGCTTTACTGCTATTTATATTCTAAAGACCTACCTCAAGTATATACATATCCATATACAGTAGTTGTAATTCCACATAAGTGCTCACATTTACTTGCTGCCATCTGCGCATGGACATAAGATAAGTACATTATGCCACCTTATATGATAAAATATCCAATTTATACTCAAAGCTCCTACATAAGCCACTGCTCAAAGCACCTAATTAAATTGTACTCTAATAACTCCTTATAAGTAATCGAGATTATTTACTATAATATACTATATATATGTATATCTCATAGAATGTAGACTACTAGATGTGCAAATGACAACACAGTAGTTGGGTAGAGCTGTAGAACTCCTAATGAGGTACGAATTACTTATGCATGTTGTTGACGCCGCCCCCGCCCAATTTCCATTGCCACGTCTGTATCGACAGAGCTATTCTCTTCTTCGAAGTTTTTTCGAAGTTTTTATTCGCGCGCAACTAAACTTTAACAAAAAAGTTGCGCGCTCTCTTCTTTTGCGACGACGCTGCGGTACGGACGTGGTAAGTGTATTTCCAATTGATTTATATTTAAATATATGTATTATAAGAAACTTTTGTTTTTTATTTAATACTTGTGGAATAAATTTGCGCCGGACGTTTCCCCACGGCCAACCACATTTTTGGAAAGAACGAGCACCGTGCTCCACCACCCGAATTATCACATGTTATAATAGTTGATTTGATGGAAGGGTAAGACGAATTAAGCAAGTCAAGCTATTATACCATAAAAAAATAAAATAAATTATAATTATAAATATTAAGAAAAGCAATACTTGATGACATGAATTAAGAAAGCAGGTCACCGTTAAACTATACATCTCAAAAGCCAAACTAAGTTAAATATAATAATTAGCTATCTCACAGCTACAACAAATTGATTTCGATTTCTTCCAAATATAAGTTTTATACGCTAAATATAGAATCAATGTATTTAATTAAAATAAAATGCAATGCTTCGAAGTATATAGCCCGCTAAGCGCAGATATCATTCTCTTTTCACATGCCACTGTTTTGTATAAGTTTAATTTAATTTAATTTTTCTAATATCGTATGGTAATGTTTTGTTTAACATTCGTCAAATGTAATTGAAAAATCGATGGCCCAGACCCAGAGAGTAATACTTATAAGAAAACACGAACTTGATCGATTTAAATATTACATTCTTCTGTGGAATACTTCTCCAATATTCGTGAGCTTTCATGCAATATTATCAAATCATGATTCAACTTTTTCTTGTTAATTAACAATTTTCAGTACAATCCCTATACATATGTAAACAAAAATTACTATACCCTACCAGTAGCCGATGTTCTATTATTATTATTATTATTTTTTTTTTTTTGTTTTTGAAGTAAAAAACGTTTAATTGATTTTTACATGAATATTGAAAATATGCTTATGAGATATATATTTTTTATATAAATTGCTTTGATATTTAACATAAAACGATAAAAACTAGCCTGTATCGGTCCTGAAATTGCACTCCTTCCTAACCAATTTTCAGCCCAATTGGTTTAGCCGTTCTTAAGTCAAGAAAAACAGGCCTTAATTGTGATCTTCTACAGAACTAAACGAATATCTTTTTTAAATTTTCACGTCTTTCCGTGACACTCTTTTACAATTTTATGTTACATTGCAAAAATGGGAAAAATTGAAATTAAACTACAGTCCAGATTCTTTCCCTTATAACACAATTTTAAATTTCATGTCATGCTTTCACTTTCCAGTGTATGATCAAATTAATAGAACATGATAAACCGTTTATTCAAAAATTGTCCAAATGCAGCCACAAATGTTCAAGCCCCTAGATGCCGAATATTTGAACCTTATAAGTCAATGTGTATCTATATATCTGTAATATCTCATAAGTATAATTGAAATTTAGAGTGAATTCTTTCCTGATAGCAGTATGTCTGTAAGCTACAAATGGGTTGAATCGGCTCAATAGTGTATTTAGCTGCCATATACTTAATAAAAAGACTTTCAAACGTCCGATTGGCTTTATACCGCAAACATCGTCCAAAATATGAGTTATCTCAATGAAAACGGAAGAACTCATAACAGTGCATCTGTATGCCTAAAATTAATATTACCTTTACCGAAAATTCGCCTGACTTTACACCATATGATTGAAGATGGTATGTGAGATACCTTAATGAAACCCAAGACACATTTTATTAGTAAACGGCATGAAAATAGTATGTGGTACTGCAAATAAAGATCAAATCGGGTCGATATTACTTCAACTCCCATATACGTTTATCGTTTTTCTTACAAACCTCATGCCGAATATGTCTGCCAGTTTATAATATATTCTAATTGCTGGTTTCCGATCCTCTGGTTGACGTTTTACAACTAAAAGTATTTCCTTGACATTGATTCTTGCAAGTTATAATAGTATAAATGTTGAAGATTTGTTGAATTTATTTTTTCCTGAACTCAATTTATATCATTTGTTTTTCAAGTTTGAATTTGGTTTAAAAGTATTGCTTACTCAACGATACATGCACCTGATTGATTGGTAATAATATAGAAAATGTCACATCCGCTTTTCGTTTCCGTTCAGCTGCTTAAGCATTTTCTCTTATAGTAAGTATCCACCTGCACCTACTGAATAGCTTTGGCCGAAGTATGCGCTTGCAAAAACAAAAAAAAAACAAGAGTATGAAGAAATATCCCTTTGCCAAATGACACCTGAAACGGATGTTGTATCTTTGCAAACTAAGTTGTTGCAGGTAATAGAGTTCGCATAGCAAATTCTGTAATTAAAATTTGACAAAAAGTTTTGTACAAAAAAAATAGGAAACACATAAAAAGCCATATCAATTAAAAAGAATATTGTCAATTTTATTTAATTGGTTTATTTTATAGGTATTATTACTCGTGAAATGTAATGTGATTTTTATTTTGTACTAAAAACTTTTTAATGTATATGTTGTAGGTAAAGTTTCAGTTTAGTGGATATCAAAGTCAAGTTTAGCTCTGATTCCTGGTTGTTGTTTAATTGATTATTGTTTGAGTTGATTAAGCGAAGTCCATCTGTAATATTTTTTAGATATAATCGATCAATCTTTGCTAAGCATAGCATTGTACTATGCTCAGGTAAACTTATTCAGTGTCTTGGCCATTTAAAGAAATGTTTCAATTTTTTATTACCTTTAATTTTGCTGAATTTTGCTAGTCATTTGGGTTTGCTACCGCAATGATTTCTACACCTAGCTTATTTGCAGTGCAAGGAGCACTTTATCTTATTATGTGCAATCCGACCGCATATGCATACACTATAAAATATAATATAACGGCTTAATAGAAGGAGTTATTATGCCTTTATTCTATAACCGTATACAAACCTGAAGTCGTTTATATTAGGTTGTCAAAAAAGTCTTGCGGTATTTTCGCTAGTTGGCGCTGAAAGCGCGTAGTTCTGGTTTTATTCGCCACATCGGGTCATGCTATACCTTTTTGGAAAGATCATTTTACGAGTGCTTGATTGATTGTCGTTTCTTTTAAGTCGTTCGTGAATTATAGCGTCGAAATTATGGAGCAAAATGAAAAGAAAATACGGCATATTTTACAGTACTACTACGATAAAGGCAAAAATGCATCTCAAGCCGCCAATAAAATTTGTGCAGTTTATGGACCCGATACAGTTTTATTAAAATCTACTTAGCGGGTTTCGAGTTACAGTTGTCACCACTACAAAAAACATAGTTTTGAGAAAAACGCGTTTAAAGTTTCGCACTAACGTTTTGAAGTGTCCGAGCTCTCTTTATCATTTGTCGAATAACTTAAAAACTAATTATCGGGTCAACGTAAAATTTTCAAAGAATATTTTTAAGATATTACACTTAACGAAAATGCAAAAAAAAAAATTGAAATTTCTTATTACCCCTAACCCCTTAATATTGAAATTATCAAATATATCATTTTGATTATATGAAAACAGTAATGAATTGATGATTCTGAGTGCTATTAGGTGTAGTTGTATCGTAATATACTCGAAATATTACATCAGGATATGTCAATGGCTCTAATATAATCCAATCATTACAGCGAACGCAACCGAAAGCAATGCGTGATAGTCCCAGCAGTGAGTTAGCCATGTTGTCATGGTTACATATCGGATGTTGAATAATAATAATCAGATATATTTATAACATATAAAAACATCACCAACAAGTATTATATACTTGTATAATACTATATAACAATTTTAAATGAGATGTGGGATAATTTCGGTATAAATGATTTAGCATTTTATGTAAAAGGATCGCTTCATTATGAAAGTTTTGAACTATTTGTCCAGATTTAAATATACTAAGTTCTTTTTTGGGTCTGCTGTAGTTTTGAAAAACGAATAAAAGTTAATTGCTGTCAGACTATTCGATTACATTATTACATGCTTTCTCACCAACATCTGAACTTATTTTATCTTAATGTTATACAGATTTTAAATTTGTTTTTGACTTTTAAAAAATTTTCAGTTTTATGTAAATACTTTATTTCGAGTTGTACGCATGTGAGCATTAAGTACCTTCTCATGTTCATAGCAGCTCTATCATGTGAAAGTTAGTTTCGCTGTAAATATGATAAATTGCCTTTATCAGTAGCACAAGAGGAAAATTGTACAAGATAGTACGACTTAATACGAATATCTACAATAGCAATAACATTTGGTAAAATTATGTGAAATATGGCGCTTTCTGACCGCATCCAACATAAATTTCGCTAAAACCTATAGCTTCGAGACCCACATTGTGTGCACAAACAAAACTGGAGCAGCTAACGTTGGCTATTCGGAAAATTGTTTGTGCGCGTGTAGAACATATGTATTCAAAATTGTTATAAATTATGCGTTAGATATCGGTATTGTATTTTTGTGTTCAAACAGAAACAAGCGCGCCCACAATTAAGGTGGAAGTTAACAATTTTCTGGAAACTATATTTTGCTTTTAATTGCAAATTGCTACGTTGTTATAGGACATACAAATATTACCTTATGTTTCATGGTTTTGATAGAGGAACACCCAAAAATGTGCTTCGTCGATGAAATTTTCTTGTTATTGACAGACCTTTAAAGCACTTAATGGTCATTCGGCTTCAATTCTCAGACACAGATTCAAAGCGTTGGTTGTTTACGTTTTCAAATTTTGTTATGCATAATAGTTTCTATAAGAAATGCATTAATATATAGCTTGCGTATTAGAATTTCGGTTATTTTGTTAAATATAAAGTTGTGTTTTTAACGACTAAATATATTTCCCCGGCTTTAATGGCGAGAGTGTAAAGAACTAAATTTCGCCTCTATCTTTCGATATTTAAAATTGTCTTACTTTTCAAAATCAATTGCGGTGCTAACACATATCTAGATATATGGAGGAACGTAATAAGAAAGGAAGTATTGTTGTAATTCAGTCACAGTTCACCACATTTTCCGCGATGCTAGGCTCTTGATAACTAAGCCTTCATTTCCAATACGCACGCACACTGATTAATACGGCGTAATGTGGTTTACAACAACGTTCGGCTTGTAATTAATTTTGCAATGCTGGTAAATTGGAACCGGTGAGGTTGGATGCGTCACCTACAATGTGTTTCAATTAAATTTTGCTAAATAGGAGACTCAAGCGCGAAGTGGCAGGCCGCAGTGCTGTCAAGAGCCACAAGTTACACCAAATTCACATATACGCACACATACTCCACGTGTTATGTGTATTGTAAACATAAGTGTTTCGGTAAGCATACTACAGTGAAATTCTAGGGTAGATGGGAAAATTCCAGCTTAGAACCAGAACTGCAAATCAAAATTATATGAAAAATATCACAATTAAAATAATTAGTTTTTTGGATAAATAGTTAAGAAATTATTGTTACTGCAGCTATGTATCTATTTGTAACTAATACCAAACTGCTACGTTCGTACTATTGTAAAAGTGTTTATAACCGGTTGATATCACTACAGGGTACCTATAAAAGAGTATACACACCTATACGGCTGTACTGGTGTACAGTTGAGCAGTTCCAGAAATGACTTAGCGGCTGCCATAGTGAACAACACATTCCGCGGCACTACTGAGTCTGTCATTACACGTTGTTATCGTTACGGTGGCAGATTTGTTTGGCCTCCTATTGTTATGATTTTAATCCCTCGTCTCCTGTTCTTTTTGAACGTGTTTCTGTTCAGATATAACGGGTGTTATTTAGAAGTGTTGTTTTTGATGGGGTAATACTTTTTCAGAGTTATTATTTTTGACAAATTTTAATTGATTTATAATCAATTTGCTTTGTCATTTCAAAATGAGCAGAATAACTTCGGAACAACGTTTTCAAATCGTGCAAATTAATTATCAAAATAATGGTTCGGTTCACGCGACGCATCGCGCTCTGTGTCAGAAATTGTACGCAAATGCCCAGCAGAGTCGGTCATTCGAGCTACCAAATAACTATTTCATATCACGTTTACTCTAATGCATAATTTGTGACTTCAGAGATTCTATACAGTGCGCACTGAAGTTGCTGCTCAGAGCATCGAAAAGGGAAGTTCTTCCACCATCGCATGTAATTATTGGAGCTATATGAATGAGGCCAAAATGAGATGATCACCGATCCTGATTTTTAGAAGAAAATTTTGTTCAGCGATGAAGCTCTCACTCCAGCTTGGAAGGTTTTCGATTTGGTACCTGTCGGTACCAGGTGGTGAAGGACCTGGTTGCAGCGTTGTAGAAGAAACGACTGGCGCAGTGTTGTTCACTCGGCTATAAACGCGTAAGCGGTGTCTATGACAGTAAGGAAGAAGAATATGAAGCTTACTTTTGGTTGAATGGGTATGTAAATAAACAAAATTATCGTAATTTGAGTGAGGTTATCCACAAGCCATTGTTGAGATGCTGTTACATGGTCAAAAGGATACTCTTTGGTGTTCTTTATAGGAAGAGGGAATACATTTTCTCGAAATATGAAGCCGGACATAATATTACTATCCATGGGGAGCTTTATACTGTCATGCCTTGACGAAATTTATTTGAGCCAGCTTCGGCGATCAAATGACTAAAAGAACACGGGTCAACACAAAATTTGACCTTAACTTTAAAGCAGTAAATTTCCAATAATTAAATATATTTATTATATAGTATGATTAATTATTATATAATTATTATATAGTATTATTACTATAACTTTTACAAAAGCAAACTTTATTCGAAAAAAAGGTTTTTCTAATCGTTTTTGTTCATCATTACGCAGAAAATCATAAAATAAACTTTTTTTGTAGAGTCGTGTAATTTTTAAAATATAATAGCAAAACTTGCAGGAACAAAGCCAGTCTAAACAATATGTGTTTTATTTCTTCTTAAAAACCACATATCTAAATAAAAAACACCCTATATGTGTGCATCTCTATTTGTCTAAAAAAATATATCTACTTAGTCTATGTGATGTTTCCTACACTTACACTTCGTGATTTTTATGCTCGTCACAGTGTCTTTTTCGAAGGAAGTGAGGAAGACGTGATGGATCGGATGCTCATTATTTTTACTAACAGTTTGCAAAAGTGCGGTCATTGCAGCTTTATATGAGTACATTCAATAACAATTATTAGAATTCTAAATTGTACATTTTTAGTTTTACAGTAAGTAAGTTTTATGTCAGAACTTACGCTAAGGTACACACAGGTAAACAAAAATCCTCTTGTTTTTTGAGACATGAACAGAACAAAGTGTACATTATGTAAAAATTGCCTCTAATCCAAAAAAATAGCTACAGATTTCTTCTATCACCTAGAGTTTTTTTGCTATGAGCATTTTTGTTAAAAAAAAAATATAGTGATAGATATATTATTGTTATATTATTTTATTAACCAAAGAGTACCTTTAAATTTTACTGTCGATATTTTCGGCGATATTAATATCATTTTAATAATGTCCAGCAGTAATCTGCAAGCAAACTGGCACTTCACTTGCCTTGGAATTGTTCTCCATAGCAGAAATATCTTGGTGGAACCATTCCTCTAAGTTCTTCACCAAATTTTCAACCAATATCCTGCAGCAACCTCTATTCAGAAAATTCATACGGCCGCTACGGAAAACCCGTTTTGAGATAATTGAGGACATTTAACGTGAATCACTGCGCATTGAAGGCTATTCCGGAATTTGACTTTAACAACTGTTTCGAGGATTGGAAAAAACGCTACGAAAAGTATATTGGGACCAAAGTTGAGGGTGACGATATAGATTTTGAAGAATAAATCAATAATTTTAAAATTAGTAACAAAGTCTTACTATTTTTTAAGCATAGGAGTATACACTGAATACAAATTATATTAAACTATAATGATACTTATTTTTCGGCGAATTAGTTGCCTTGAAAACTTATTTACAAATTGAATCAACGATATTTAGTTGTAAGTAATTAGCTTTAAATTTAGTATAAGTATAAATGATTAACTACATATTAAATCATTCGAATGTAGTAAAGCAGATAGAAATATTGGATTACGGTTTTACCATTTTACTCACATGGCAGAAACGGTGAGGAATATAACGACCTTAAGCATACCGAAAAGATAAGGAAAATTTATTAGTGCTGCTGGCAATAAATATTGGAGTTGATGTCAGAATAAACGGTAGATAAAAAAAAAAATATGCGTTTGCATTACAACCGAGTAGCCACCAAGGATGTTCTAATAAAATCAATTCTCAAACTTAACGGAAGTTAAAAATCAAAATTTCTTCTAGGAAAAATTTAACAGAAAAAAACATTCAACTTAAGAGGAATAAAAAAACAAACGAGATTTGGTGAAACAAACCTGCTAAACAGCAAAGTTATGAAATACGAAAGTTTTAGCTATTCCCTTTGGAAGGTAACGGGTGATTTTTTTGAGGTTAGGATTTTCATGCAGTAGTATTTGACAGATCACGTGGGATGTCAGACATGGTGTCAAAGAGAAAGATGCTCAGTATGCTTTGACATTTCATCATGAATAGACTTACTAACGAGCAACGCTTGCAAATCATTGAATTTTATTACCAAAATCAGTGTTCGGTTCGAAATGTGTTTCGCGTCCGTGTCCGATGAGCGATGAGGCTCATTTCTGGTTGAATGGCTACGTAAATAAGCAAAATTGCCGCATTTGGGGTGAAGAGCAACCAGAAGCCGTTCAAGAACTGCCCATGCATCCCGAAAAATGCACTGTTTGGTGTGGTTTGTACGCTGGTGGAATCATTGGACCGTATTTTTTCAAAGATGCTGTTGGACGCAACGTTACGGTGAATGGCGATCGCTATCGTTCGATGCTAACAAACTTTTTGTTGCCAAAAATGGAAGAACTGAACTTGGTTGACATGTGGTTTCAACAAGATGGCGCTACATGCCACACAGCTCGCGATTCTATGGCCATTTTGAGGGAAAACTTCGGACAACAATTCATCTCAAGAAATGGACCCGTAAGTTGGCCACCAAGATCATGCGATTTAACGCCTTTAGACTATTTTTTGTGGGGCTACGTCAAGTCTAAAGTCTACAGAAATAAGCCAGCAACTATTCCAGCTTTGGAAGACAACATTTCCGAAGAAATTCGGGCTATTCCGGCCGAAATGCTCGAAAAAGTTGCCCAAAATTGGACTTTCCGAATGGACCACCTAAGACGCAGCCGCGGTCAACATTTAAATGAAATTATCTTCAAAAAGTAAATGTCATGAACCAATCTAACGTTTCAAATAAAGAACCGATGAGATTTTGCAAATTTTATGCGTTTTTTTTTTTTAAAAAGTTATCAAGCTCTTAAAAAATCACCCGTTATAATGCATGACCCCGAAGGCAACAAGCAAACACAAAAATTTCTTTTTTATTTACAGTTAAATGGGCAGTAAATAATGGGAAAACTATGCGCATATGAGTGTATGTACATATGCATGCATGTACACTTTCCTCCCCTGAGCATACATATGTAGGTTTATGCTAGTAAAACCACCACAAACGTGGAAAAATGTGAGCATAACTTTGACTCCTAACAACATTTCTTGATTCGATTAAAAGATACCGCAACTGTAATTTAGTAATTGGGTGGTTAGTAAGAACATATGAGGAACCCAGTGTCTATATATGGCTTTTTACCGAAAATATTGGAGGTATATAAAGAAATTCAGAGAAAATTCTATCGTGATAGTATTATATCTGTGTATCAAAAATGCGTTGAATCCGGGCAATACTTCTCTTTGCTACATATACCTAATATAAAGATTTTCGAACTTCCGGGTGACTTAACATCGGCCAACATATGAGTTGACATAACATCTATAGTATATAGTCTAATAATATAATTTTCGAACATCCGGCTAACTTTACACCCTATACATTAGTGATGATTGATGATTAATATATCGTGGTATTGGCTAAAGTAGATAATATTGGTTGAGGATGATGTAATATTATTTTCGCGTAGATTACTATCTATTCACTATATCGTCGAAGAGTGAAGTTGAAACCTTTCGCTACATTTTCCAATATTGCGAACAGCTTCAGTATTTAGCCGCATGTAATACTAACAAGTAGCAAGAATACACAATGATCGGTTTCACCCAAAGTTAGCGCTTCTTTACTTGCTCTATTACGAATTATCCTTTACTTCAAAATAAGCCTCGTTTTCGGCGCTCACCTCTTCATTTGTCGAAAATTTCTTCCCAGCGGCGGGCGAGATCTGGAGAATACCTTGTATGCGGAAGCAATTCGAACCTTAAATTATGGAATTTTGCCATTGTGCTCACTGACTTGTGACATGGTTCATTATATTGGTGAAAAAGCGCTTTAAGCAATAAACCAAGAAAAATTATATATTAGTGGACAATTGAGGCCACGACTCTGTACTGTAAATAACCGAAAGTGATCGAAAAGTTAGAACGCTTGGATATTGTTCTAGGAAGCGTCAGCAAGCTAGGGTTGAAGACATGCATTCTGAGACCAACTGCGAGCACGGATGCTTCAATATGTTACATTATCGAACGATCATTTAACTGCTATACATTTTCGGATTATTAAAATTAAGGTGGGTACATAAATACTTATTATATTATACAGTTTGTTTATAGCTGCTTAAGTCGTCATACGCAATTTTGAAAATGGACAAAAATATCGAGCAAAGGATGTGATTCAAATTTCGTATTTATAACTAAATTTTTTGCACGGAATCGTTGCGAATGTTAGAAAAAGCTTACAGAGATTCAAAAATACAAGCCTGCGAGTGGTACGGTGGAGTGATCGTTGAAGGCATGAAAGTATTAAAAAACTAAAGAATATGGTGCTTGAAAGTGTTAGAGAGATGGCAAAAGACCTCTCTCGCTAGTCCGCTTGAATGATTTTGGTGGATATTTTTGGTATGAAACGAGTTCTTGCTAGACTTGTCTCGATAAAGCTAAATATTTTTCAAAATGAGTACGATAGTTTCCGAATTTAAAGCCAAAATGCAATTAATACCACGATCAACCACCATATTTACTGATTTGGTGCGATATGATTTTTTCTTGTTCCTCAAACTGAAGTTGCTGCTCAGTGGAACTTATTTTCCGTCGATCAAAGAGGTAAAACAAAGTTCGCTGAAAGAGCTGAAGGTCATCCCAAAAAGTGCTTATGAAAAGTGTTTCGAGGGGTGAAAATATTTTGGCATAGGTGTGTTATATCTGGAGAGGATTATTTTGAAGGCGACAAAATAAATATTGATGAATTTTTTTTATTTTTTGTTATATATTGTGTGTATTTAAATTCCATTTTTTATGCAACATAAATTTCCGGATGATTTATTTGTCTTTCCCTGTTAATTAGTTCGAGTGCAAATATTCTCTCATTATAAGGTTATTTTTATATTAAAAGCTCAAAGAATTGTTGGGGTGTAAATGGCTACGATTTATCTACTCCGGTTACATTGTAAAAGTCAAAATGGAGTTAGAACATATCCACCTCTTTTATGTTGTCATTTTCGAATAAATATCTGTAAATAAACTTTATACACACATATAACTTGTAAGCTGAGTGTGAAAGCGAAAGTTAAATCATTTCTCAACTTGTTAAGAAGCGTGATTTAGTGAAGAATTACTTTTTTAGAATTACACACAAAACTACTTGCTTTGTTTTTTGCTTATACATATATGCACATATATTACCATGTTTTGGTTTTTTACGACACTTGCGCCGATGATACCATTTAAAAAGCATTAACGTATTTTCGATCACGTCCTTTTGTTTGAATTTAAAAATGACTACAAATTACTGCTGAAAAACGTGACGGATTTATTGCCATAAACATTTTAACGGTGAACATAACCTTCCACGGATGGATAAATGATCAAGAATGGGGCAAGTCATGGTATGATACAAGCCATGCAGGAGAGTGAATGCTTACTCATGAACATATAAATTTGTTGAAAGAAATATTTTGAACTTTTTCAGAATGGTTTATATTTACTTTTACATTTGTTGAGGTAGATATAAAGTTATGTGCATATAAATATTCAAGCATTAACTTGAGTAAAAATTAATAGAGGTATTCAAACCAGTCTTGTTAATTCGTTAGTCGTTATTCGGTAGTTTTTTACATGTATTTTGTTTTTGTAAAATTAACAGACTATCGTTCTACCGAGTAACGAACTATCCATCTGGCAAGCTTGATAATTGTTTCGTTACTCGGTAATATCACATCAGCTGTTCTCCTGCTCCTTTTTACATCAATTTAAAGTACTTACCAAAAATAAATCTGGTCATTGAAAACTAATTTTCTTCGAGAGATGCTCATCCTTACCTCAGCTTCTAAAAAACTTCATTAATTTTGTTATAACTTTTACATAAAATTAAAAGATTTATGAGCTTTATAATACCTAGTTTGCATTCTAATAAGACACACAGTCAAACCACCAAAGTAAATTTTCAATTGTTTCCCCTATTGCTTACATATTTTGCCTTATGCTATTTCCAAGAATAATACGGCATGAGTCTCCAAATTCTTTAAAGGCCAAAAGCTTTATTTCGGTAATTTTGAACCAAAGCAATTTGCACCAATTTGTAGTAATTATCACATTGCGTCCCTTCATCACATGTAAAATGCAAAGAGACACATTCACAGTAGACTGAAGTTGCGAAGCATTTTCCTTCATTAATTTTAAACTTTCCACAGCACAAAAGCTTCGTAGATGTCAATCAGCACCAAGTGAATTTGTAAACTTAATCGCTTGACGTACGTGTAACCTGAACGAAAGTTTTCGCAAGTTTACGCAAGTTTAACAGCAAGTACAAGTTTCAGAGGAAAATAGCTAACGAATATGTTTGGGCTAAAACGTCTGGGTAAGGGCTGATGAAGTTAGAAACTCAAAACTTATTTTATCAACAGTCTATAATCGATTGAGATAAGTTTAGCACCAAAAGCATCTTTGTTCTTAAAAATAATGTCATGTATTTTTAATTGATTAATTCGTTTTGTACGTACAAATTTACTTGAACAAACTTATTATTTCGCTTTGAGTTCGAGTGTACGCTTTTTGCTGTCATATAGATGGCATTTTCCACCACCTAGTTTTTAGATGCCACATAATTTTTCGAGCGTATTCTTTACAACCAACTCTTTAAAATATTATATACGCAACCGTTATTTAAGCTACGAAATTTATCGCGGACACTAAAAAGACATAATTATGATTGATCTTTGTTTTTGGAAGCATATGGGCTTTACATATGTAATCTGAATCTAGCTAAGTTCAATTTAATTACGATACAACGAGAGCGGCTAGTTCGATAAAAAAATTTTACAGACTTCGCCAAGTGTTTTGTATTACGATTACCGATAAAGACACGTCTTATCTCTTCATAGGTTGTCATTAAAAACCGGCAAAACTATTTCAAAATATTGGGTTACGATAATGGTAGTAATATGAGAGGTAAATATGAAGGAGCTGAAAATCACATTCAACGTAGAAATAGTTGTGGAGTTCTTTTGCTCTGCCTTATGGCAGAAATTCGTCGTGACATTGATGCATATAATTTTGAAATATGCAAGCAAATTTTGTCTGCAAGTTGATGGCCACCTTCAGTCAATCAATGAAAGAAGCTTGGTTCTTCAAGAGATCAACTCGGAAGCTAGAAATGGAAGGTACATTCCAAAGCAAACAGGTTTAAAAAAAAGAGATAAAATGTTTTTTTCGACAAAATCAATATATTATATTCAAAATAGTCTCCTTTTGCTTCAATACGGCTTTTTGCACGGTCCAAAAGCATCTCGAACGAGGGTTTTAACTTGTTGACCGGTATGGCCGCTAGTATGCCGGTGCAAGCCTTTTGAGTGGCCTCTACGTCTGCATAAGGCTTTTCTTTCATGGGCAAATGAATTTTTCGGAATAGAAAGAAGTCGCACGGTGCTAAACCAGGTGAATACGGGGAGTGCTTAATGGTTAAAATGCGATTTTTGTTCAAATAATCGGTTACAAGCGAGGATTGATGAGTTGGATTCTGAGCAATTTTTGGTCGTCAGTCAATTTGTACGGAACAAACCGTGCACACACCTTTCGTAAGCCAATACGTTCGGTCAAAATGCAATAAATCAATGTTTTGAAGATTTTCAATTCCATTTCCATGAATTTTAATGATGATTTTAGCTGACTTTTGATGAATTCACGCATAGTTTCGGTGGAATTTCCGGTGATCATGGATTTTGGTTGGCACACATGTTGATCGTCATTTATGTCCTCACGATCACTTTGAAAAAGTTGAAACCACTCGTGCACTCTACCACGGGATATGCACTTATTGCCATAAACTTTTTTCATCAATTGAAACGTTTCGGTAAAAGTTTTACCAATTTTAAAACAAAATGTAATGTTCACTCTTTGTTCGAAGCTCATTATCGCACCGATGACACAAACATACTGACGCTTAAAACGCAATAACTTCACTTCAAATATATGAAATGTTATGAATGTCTCACTGGGCAATCGATAAATATAGCATATTCTAATGCATGGCGCTACCAAGGAGCGCTAGATTCAAAAAGTCTTTTTTACTTTGGAAAACACCTTGTATTAAAAGCTTTATTGTGGATTTGCAATTTCTGCGCGACCAATGGAAGGCGATTTATAATGGGTGAATCTGATAAGTTGTCTAATGAAGTTATTCTCCTCAGACACGTATGCAAATTTTGAAATCTTCAAAAATAAGGAAGACTTTTCTAAAATATTGCTTGGCTTTGGGAATATTTTGCATTTTACCCGCCCCTAGGGACATTAGCCAAGAAACTAGATTTCCACACTATAATCGACGCATTCGCTGTCACCAAAGCACGAAAAGCTCATTTATCCGTTCCAAATAATGGAAAATTTCAGGATTTTGAAATGTGTGTTTAAAACCTTCGTCACATTGAAGTATTAAGTGGGACGACATTATATTTCACTATATATAGAGGTTCTGATTTGATTAATTAGTGGTTCTATCAAATAACTCATTCGGTATAAAACTGTATATTTTTTTGTAATATTGATTTTAAAAAATAACTAGTAAACAAATGTTCAAGAAAGCATATTTAGAAGAACTTAGAAACTATGTTATATCACAATTGAAATTTAATTCTTTATTTCATTAAATGTTAATAACTCAACATTGTACTATTTCCTTCATCGGTATGATGAGACAATGTATTTTAACCTCAATTGTGAACCATAGCGCATTAATTAAGCCGCACCACGATTCCACATCCATATCTACATGTAAACTTATATATTTGCGGCTATGAGTTTGTGCATGTACATAATGGCACACAAGTTTCAGGCTTCATTGAAGTTCCACGTTATCAATAACAAAAACAATAGCAACACCGACATAAATTACATATTCCATGCGCATATTAAATATGTATGTATGTTTTTGTAATTGTAACCTATAATGGCGATCAAATTAATAATAATAACAATGGTGCAATAACGGTGACCTCCTCATTATGCCTAGATACCCGCACATAAGTACATACTATATATACGCCTGCATATGTACATAGTCATTATAATGTAGCTGAGGATATATTGACAATATTGATGGTGTGCAATGCGGTATGAATAATTAAGTGGAAAGGGATTAATAAATATTTTCTCGTAACTGTTACGTAGCAGAAAATATGTGTTTTCATCAACAAATTGGAAATGGAGATAAACTATATTTCTATACTTTTTCCGACCATTTCAACAAACTACCTTTTTATGAAAATCGTTTTAATATATGAAACATTAGTAGGCGCTTCTCTCTTGTAAATTGAGATTAGAGATAAACTTTTTATGTTAGATGTTTCAAAGTTCTTCCAGTCACCTACCCTTTGTACAAGAATTACCACACAAAAAGGGAGGTAACACGAAAGCAGCTAAAACCGTAGAGTAAACTCTAAATTTCACATGAAAAAATTATCTCTCTGGGTAATTTTATACCTGATATGTAGACCAATATTATAATATATACTTAAGTATAGATAATACATGTACACATATATTCCAAAATAGAGAAATTAACAATTATATTTAATGCGCTCTTCTAATAACGGAAATATTTTATAAACTGTGATAACTCATAAATTACTGATTTTTCTTTTAATAGTTTTATTGTTTTTAAACTCTTGCAACATGTTGTCCCAGAGTATAATAATTTTGTTCACGTAACGGTTGTATGTATCACCTAAATGTAATCAAGATAGATATTGAGTTATATAATTATGTACTACCGTGTCCAAAAAATAAGGTGACATTTGAATTTAAACTGCGCGCGTCGAAGGGTTTGGAGAATTATTTTTCTAGGTTGGGAGTACTGTCAGTCATATTTATGTCAAATTTCATGTCAAAATATTCATTAGTGTTTGAGATACATGTCGCTTTGTGAGCTGCTAAAAGTGAGTTTTTCGTTTTTTGCGATGTCGATTTGAATTTGCATTAAATTTTGTTTACGGAATCAATTTTCTGCTGCGGTTACGTTGAAGATGGTGCAGAAAGCCTTTGGTGATGAGGCTATGTCTAAAAAAAATGATTACAAGTATTAAAGTGAGTTCAAAGCCGGCCGTGAACGTGTCGAAGACAAAGAGCGTCCAAGGCGACCATCAACCTCAACCGACGAAGCTCACGTTCAACAAATTAAAAATTTCGTGTTGAGAAACTAATCGACGGTTTAGAGACCTTGCTGATGAAGACGAAAGGCTCAGCCAATACCATTTTAAAGGATGTTTTAGGCCTCAAGCACGTCAAATCTTGACTGGTACCGAAAACATTGAATTTTTTGGAAAAAAGCCGTCGCGTTGAAGTGTGTGAAACGATGCTTTCCGACTAGAAGGGTGTCATGAAATGCATTATTACTGGCAATGAGACTTGGATCTATGCTTACGATTCCGAAACAACCGATCAATCGAGCGAATATCGTGCCAAAAGAGAGCCGAAACTGTTTTCGTCGATTATCGTTGTGTTGTGCATTATGAATCCCCTCCAACCGGTCAAACAGTCAACAAGGAATATTATTTGAACGATGTGCGTCGTTTGCGTAACGCTATCTGCTTAAAAAGGCCGGAATTGTGGAAAGGCAATTTTTGGTTTTTACACCACGATAACGCACCATCCCATACTGCCTTTGTAATTCGTGATCATTTCGCCAAAAATATTATGTCACCTTATGTTTGGGGCACAGTAGAATATACATATAAATGCTTAGCATGGGGAGACGAGTTGAAATTCGAGTGACTGTCTATATGTCCGTCCGTCTGTCTGTGCAAGCTGTAACTTGAGTAAAAATTGGGATATCTTAATAAAAATTGGTACGCGCATTCCTTCATAAAAACTTTACGAGTTCATAGATGGGCGTAAATGTCAAAACTAAGCGCAAATTTAGGTTATAGAACTATAATTTGTCACAAAGGATCTCAGTAGTAAGGGGCACCTGCGCGCTAAAAATATAAAAAAATTGGGCACACTCGCCTGTAATAAGTTTAATTTACATATCTCTTAAATCGTTTAAGCCAAAATAACCAAACTCGCTAAAGCTAAATCCTATAAGAATTCCTACCGACAGTGTTAAAACGAATGAAATCGTGTCAAAACCCCTCTCATTTCTCATCAAATTTTAGGTGAGATTACATATCTCAAGGCCCGCCTGTTCGATTTCAACCAAATTTAACATGTGGCACAGCATGAAAATGTCGGGCAATATATATCTCACATAGATATATAATTGAAATTCAGAGAAATTTCTTTCCTGATATTAGAACATCTATTGTTACACATGGGTCGAATTTTGCCTAAAATGGACTAATTTGGAAAAATAAAATCAAATTTTTAAATATGCAAATACTATATAATGTGCACATGTGTATTAAGGCTTAGAGGCTAGTAAATTTCATGTTTCTTATATTTCACTGTCATATATACAAACCGTCAGTCAAGAAGAAGATATACGAAACCCAAGTGGCTTATAAATCAATTAAAAAATTTGCCTCGACAAATTTTCTCTCCACAAATTCTGAAACGGGTCCATAAACAGCTTAAATTACTCAGCAGCTGACACGAAATCACAAAGTGGCACTTAAAAGGCAAAGTTTATATGCAGCTGTGTGTATAAGTATAGGCACACATGTGTAAAAGACAAGCTTATGTTTGGGTAGTTTTATTGACACTTGTAGTGTAGGTGTTCTGAAAGTTTTGCACATTAAAGTAACTTGAAGAGGAGAAATAACAAAAATAGTATGAGTTTTGATTAGGCAAATAATGAGCCAAAAATTATTTAATAAGTTAACATGTGTATATACCCATAATCATATAATATATGTGGGTTTGTATTGTAGTACATGGTATCGGTGGGCTTAGGAAGTCTGACTCACTCATCGCTAGAGTTGTCCAAATATCAAATTTCTTAAAAAATTTGGTTTTGGCTAGAAGTATAATTTCCTTTGTAAATGTTATCGTTTAGTTAACATATTATTTTATTCTTGACAATACCAAACAGCTTGCGCTTGAAAATTTTAAAATTTGTTTAAGCTCTTATGGGAGTCGTGACTCTAATATATACATAACTATAAAGAATTATTCTGTTTCGTGTTGTAATGAGCAAAGTATCCAGTCATAACTACCTTTTTATTGCTATGTTTATTACTCCTTTATATTTTTATAGTAAAGTGTGATGCTGTCCAAGTGGTTTATACATTTAGTGTTGCTTATACGACATGGCGTACTATACGAATACAGTATATCTATTATGCAACAAATTTACTGCGTATTACTTTTTCTAAAAGAAAGTTTTTATAACAAAAAAAAAATTCTTTATAGAGCGTAGAATGAAGAATAAGAATTGTTAAAAATTGTTAAAATCCCATGTTATACAGCTGTGAGCAAAAAATAGTGAGGCTTTTTAATTCAAATTTCGCGCTAGCGACATCTTTGCAAAATTTCACATCACAAAAATCATTAGTGTTAAGTATACACTTGTCTTTCTGAGGTACATAAATTGCATTCGGCGATTTTTGCGGTGAGGGAAATTATTTAACAAAGAGGCTTAATAAAATTTTGTGAGCGGAATCCAGTTTCTGGTACTGAAACGTTCTGAATATGGTTTTTTTTTACGCGAGGAAGTGTTTTTAGTTTGTACAAATTATTCAAAGAGGAACGAGAACTCATTGACGACGAACAACGTGCCCATTAGCTTAAAATTAAGATCAACATGTAAAACAAATTAATTTGCAGTGAAGAATCCACGACTAACAGTTTGACATCTTAGATCGTTGAAATATCGGAAGGATCTGTGGAAACCATTTTGGAAGTTCATTTGGGCTTAAGAAAAGTAAATTCACAATTGGCTCCAAAGTCACTTATTTTTTTTTTTAAAACACCGTCACATTAATGTCTGTCAACAAGGATTATCAACTATTTGTGTGTTATGCGATTGTGTAAGGCTATTCGTAAAAAAAGGCCGAGATTATGAGCCGAAAACTCTTGATTTTCGCACCACAATAATGCATAGTCGATTTTAAAATTATGGACAAAGTTACTTACTATTTTTTGCTTATATTAGTATACATGAGAAAAGAAAAAATTATTTTGGCAAGATTCATACTGAAAACTAGGAGCTTGTTTATGCCGAATCCATTAAAGCATTAAAGAGTATAAAAAGATCTTGAACAACAATATATGCAACATTTTGTGAATATATTTAATCAAAGTAAAAAGTTTTCCTTACAGGGACTTGATTTTGATTGTTCAGTTTGTATGGAATTGCTGCGATTGTGATGTTTTCCTCAACTGAGAATCTTCTGTTTCAAAACTTGAGGTTCTAGTTCACGTATATATTCAGATATAAAATTACGGACCAGTGGTATCACTCAAAACTTGGTGTGCAGTGACTTTAGCTTGATTCAAGAAAGTCAGAGTTTATTTATTAAAACTGACATCACTGATAAGGATGACACAGCAGGTTAAATGTGAATACCATCAATTTCGCAAAAATTTACTTGTCCGCAATAACTTACAGTATAACCCAACAGCAGATGTAACAACAACGAACTGTTTCTATAATTAGAATTCTCTTCAACTACTCAGTACTTCTGATTAAATTTAATCGGTTGGATAAGATACTTTAAAACTTTTCCATACCCCTACTTTTTGAATGACGAAATTGCCTACATACCTTTGCTTCTGTCATTTAATTCTGCTTATTTAAACGTTTAGTATTCTGCGCTTGTCACGAGCCATTGATATTTCTATCTAATTGATAGCAGTGAAAGCAGTCAAAGGTGTTCAGTTTCTATGGAAAATTTAGTTCCCATTACATTGCACAGATATTAAAAATATCCTTTTAGAGTAGAACAAAAAGCAGCACAATGTAATACCAAATTATGTTGATGTTATTATAAATAGTTCAGACAAATAAGGCTCCACTGGGAGTATTTATTTTGAAATGTGAATGTGTAAGAATGGTTAAAGTTGATAAGAACATACTTATATAATATAACTTTTCGGAATTTACTATATTATTGATTCTGTATTATCAAACAGCTCATGTGTTAAAAATATAATTTTCTTCTAAGTATTTAAAATGCTGAAGATTTAGGGGCCTTTGCGCAATAGACAAGGCAAATGTCGCAATCGATAGAACGATGAGCTGTATGAGACATTGACGTAGTTCAGCGAATTGGAAGAAAACGGCTACGCTGGCTAGGCTATGTCGTCCAAATGAGCGAAAACGCTTCAGCTCCGAATTATTCGACCAAAAGTGTTTAAGATGAAGAGGAAGACATCCACTTCAATTGCGAAAAGAAGAAACGGCTGGCATGCTGTTATTAACTCGGTTATAACCGTGTAAGCGATGTCTAAGCCAGTAAAGAACAAGATAACCTGTTGCTACAGTGTATATTAGTTTTGAACACCTAACGGTTGTACGCATCATCTAAAACCAAGCAAGACAGATATAAGTTTATATATTGAATTTTGCCTTCGATATGGTATAAGAGGGCTCTATAGCAGCCGGCGTGAAAATTGGACGATGGGCGTGGTACCGCCCATTTTTTGGTGAAATCTAATATCTCCGACCGACATATTATATTTCGACAAAATTTGGAACGTGGCATTTTTCTTATGTTCCTATATCACAGTACTAAAATGGACGAAACTGGATAACAATCACACCTGCTTCCCGCATAACACAATTTTAAATTCCACTTGATTCCTTCACTTTCCAGTACACAAATAAGTAGTATATAACCCTATATCTAAATCGCTTAGTTTTTGGTAGTGTTTAAAACCGTTAGGTGAGCAAAACTATAATACTCTGTAGCAACTGGTTGCAAGAGGATAAAACCGCTGTTGTTAAGATAGTATTAAAGTAGTAGTGGTAAATGTTTGGATAAAGACAACCGGAACGCATCTGCGAATCTGTCTAAAATTTTAACTTTCTGCATATCATTTCATAACTTAAGGGGGCATTCTAGTCTAGAAGCATTAGTTTCAGGTAATTTTTAAAGTGTCGTAAACAAAGTAACTAATATTTTTACTATCAATTTTTTTGCTAGTTATTTGTTAATTCTAGAAGAGTAGAGAAAAAAATCAAAAACTAAAAAAAGTAAAAAATTTCAAAAATTATTAGCTGACGAATTGGGGTGTCTCTAAAAACTTCCACGTGACCATACCTCAACCCTCCTAGTTGTCTGAAACCATAAAGAAAAAGAGATTATACGGAAAAGTGGGAAAACAAATTTTCACAAAATAGTGGCTGCTTAAAAAAAAGTTTTTTGGATCACTTTTTCTGACTATTTCGAATTTTTTAAAAATAATAGAAATACAAACTTGAGGACGGGGCTAGTTCAAACCATAGACAAGCCTATAAAGAAGACTCTGTAAAAATTTTAAGTAAATCGGTCCAGTAGAACCTGAGAAATCGTGGGTATCGTTCCGAAAAAGTCAGTTTTGAGAAAAACGCGTTTAAAGTTTCGCATTTCGGCCGAACCAGTTTGGATGCCGGGTCAGAAAAATGCCTATATCCCCGAAAATAATTTGAATTTTGAAAAATTCTCTTGTACACATATTCTTGAATAGTTAAATTTTGAAAATATAAAAAAAAATCGATTTTTTTAAATGTCTAGACTAGAATACCCCCTTAAGGTTAAAAATTTAATGGAAAAACCCTGTACTATCCCAGCACCCGACTACTCCTAGGCTTCACTCATTAACATCAAACATAGAGAGAGCTTTAGAACATGAAGAATATACTGTCTTCATCAGTCTTTACAAAAGCGAAGCATTCATTAATGTCTACAATGGTGCTATCTTTATAAGCCCGGAAGCAGCCGCGATAGAGCCCGCCATTATAACTTGGACAAGAACCTTACTAAGCTGTCGGAATTTACGTACAGGATCTCCTCAGGAGTGGTAGCCAATGGTGTAAGAGCAGTGGAAAGCTCGGCAGCGCAATGCACTGCAAGATTGGCAGCGTTAGGTAAATTGTAGAAAAGATCCTTCGGACGTAGCTCGGAGGTCGTGGATAAAATAGACCATACATCCTCACGCTTTAACTGGGAGAGAAGGTTTTATATCACGCTAAAGGTGGGTGAATGGTGTAGAGGCTTGTGATTCATCAGCGGAACTCTTAACATATACATACATAGATGGATCAAACATGACTGATGGAGAGTGCGCCGGGATCGATTGCACGGAGCTAAATCTGTGACCCTTCAGGCTGCCGGAATACTTCAGTATCTTATAGGAAGAAGTTTTTGCAGTCAGGAAAAAAGCCAGTAAATGACATAAAGAACTTGAATAAATCGAATGACAAAAGGGAATTACAGCAATAATCTCATATCGCATTGTGTCAGAGAATGTCCCTATATGCAGGAAGACAGTAAATATAATGTGCCAGAAAGAGGCTGCACTTATACTAAACACAACAGCGTTCCGGGAAACGAAGTAGCTGACGAAGTTGCAAAAGGTGCGATCCGCTTCACTACCGAACAAGTTCAGGAAGTGCGCAAATGTTGAAAAACGATACACAAAAAAAAAAAAAACATTACGTAACAGCTAATGGACGGATCTGGGTGAGGTGGAAATTCATTAGGGGCATGCAGGATCGCCAAGATTATGTGCAAAGGAGCAGAAGGAAAACTCACAAACTTTCTACTCACACGGTCTCGAAAAGACTGCAGGACGGTAGTTGGCCTAGTCACAGACATCATATGCGAACTTATTTGGTCGTGAATAATGAAGGCCTTAATTAGCTGCGTTTAGTTTTAATCAATTATTTTATCTTCGTTCCTACTTATTAACTTAAGAGAGTAAGTTACTTATGTTGTCATTATTGCTGTTGTAATTGCTACTTTTCTTACTACCTAAGCACTAGTCACAATATTTATGATTTACAGCGCTCGAAAATATGTCGAGAAGCGGTTTGGGCTTGAAAAATAAACACCTTTTAGATTACAAATAATGTCGTATGTGTATGTCATTAATACCTACCACAAAACTTCTTTTAATAAGAAAAAATAGTAATTTTTTACAAAGTTCTTTTGACTGTTGAAAAAATACATAAAAGCTGATAAGCAAGTGTGGTTCGCTTGTTGATTGGATGAGCTTAATATAAATATAATAATTACCCTCCCTTTGCTGTAACAATTTAAGAGTGTGAGCAATTTATAGACTTTCAGAAATAACCAGAAAAGAAGGATTAAGTTTAAATACAGGCCTAAAATACTTTTCGCAGTATGTAAGAAGTAAAGTCTAGCGAAATAAGATTTTAAACTATCCGGATTTAGTAAATTCAATGTAATACAACTTTTGAATCTCGCTAGAATATGAAACGTCGTGTATTATAACATTTGTGGTATAGCACAAAGTTTTACTAAGCGGAACATGCCCATTACATACGCAGTTTTTCTCTAACTAATCAATTTCACATTCAGTATACTTTAACTTTATTTCAGGATATTGCGTATTTATAAGATGGATACATAAATATATATTTCAATATCTACTTAAATATTTGTAAGTACATTTGAAGGCCTACAATGGAAAAATGTGAAAAAATCACGTTCTAGTATACATTTTTGTGCTTGTATAGGTAAATACATATTTGCCTAGCGGCAATGCAGTATATTTTTGTTGACGGGGTTGCTGGTTTATTGCAATAACGGACGTTAGGACGTGAGAAATAAGCTTTGCTAAATTTTCAATTTCATTTAACCCGAGGCTAGATACTAATCGAAGCTGCCAAAATTTTGTGTTTACTTTGCTTTATTCTGTGCTGAATTTGAGATTTTAATTCATGTTTAAAATAGCGAGTCTCGGCAAAATTAAAAAAATAAAAACATTGTTCTAATGAATTAAAAAACACTGAATTCCTAAATGCAAGCATTATTGATGAAATAATTTTTATACCGTTTACAATGTCACGACATGTTAAAAATTATAAAATAATTTAATATTTTTGAACAGGAGAGACTTAAACAGAGACCATTTAAAGGATGAAGTATGAAGATGTTTGAACTTATTAACAGAGGTTATTTTTGATAATAGCGCTAATCTGGTAAAACTTAAATGAAATTATATCCTTCATTTCTCTTAGACACTCTCAAAGGCACTTTTAAATTTAAAAGCATTGTTTAAAGGTACTTTTTTATAAGTTGAAATTTTGAAAATTTTTCAAATTGAGTAGAAATCAAGTAGGTAAGGAAGGGCCTAGACCGGGTGTAGCCAAACGTTTTATTGAAACTTGGAAGAACCGAAGCTGACGAAATAGTACATTGTTATTTCACTTTCAAAGTGTCGGAGGCAATGCTTAAGGGACTTGTGCTGAGTGAATTTGATTATTGTAAGATATGTATTAACTAAACCCTGGTTTTAAATACCTGTTTGGGTTGCAATTGGGAGAGAATAGTCGGTTCATATTTCTTCAAAAGTGTGGCTGCTGGGAAACACTAGGAAGTCATGAGTTGGAGAATGTTGATGTGGATGACCTTTGGTTCCAAAAAGACGGCGCTACATGCCATACATCCATTACAATTTTGGTGTGGGCATTATCTCAAGTCGTGGGTCTGAAATGTCACTTCAAACAAGTTGCGATTTAACAGTGCTGGACAAATTTGACCAATTGACTGAAATGTGTTCGAGCCAGCCGAAGTATACTTATATAACAGTTTATACGAGTAAAGCAACTAGATACTATCACTATAGCATCTCATCTGAAAATTTTGTATAGAGATGTTTTCGTTCTATCGGTCAACTATTTCAAAATTCTTAGATATCTTCCTGAATAAAAACTTACTTTTCTTTGCAAAAACTTTATATTGATCTATCATTTCGTTTGACAACTATGTATATGTTTAGTTGATAAAAGAAATGTGTATCTCGCTTCCAACTACTTCAAGTTCGCACTATATTCGTGTTATTTATAATAAGTTGAACCAGCACACAGTCAATTACAATAAATCACATGCTAACAGGATACTTAATATACTGTTAAACAAGTAAGTAAACCCAAATGCAAAACCTTGAACCACATCTTGTAGCTTTATAAAAACCAACAAATTTGGTAAACAGGTTTCGGCACTCGAAGTGTCAATTAAACAAGAAAAAACGATGACTTCGGTTGCACCAAAGCTAAATAAACTTCACATGTGCACTTCTGTTAGTAACTATGTGTTCAGTTTGTATAAAAGCTATATGCCATATTAATCCGTTCTGTAATTTTTTTTTTGAAATTATACTGTTACCTTTAGCAGTAATCCATGCCAAATTTCGTGAAGATACCACGTCAAATGCGAAAGTTTTCCACACCAGCCCTTAATTCCAATCGTCCGGTTTGCATGACAGCTATATGCTATAGTATTCCGATCTGAACAATTTCTTCGGAGATTACATTGTTGCCTTAGAAAAAAATCTATACCAAATTTCGTGAATATATATTGTCAAATGTGAAAGTTTTCCGTACAAGATTTTGATTCCGATCGTTCAGTTTATATGGCAGCTTTATGTTATAGTGCTCCGATATCGGGAGTTCCGACAACTTTGCAGCTCCTTGAAGAAAAAATGACGTTTGCAAAATTTCAAAACGATATCTTAAAAACTGAGGGACTAGTACGTAAGTATACAGACAGACAGACGAACAGACCGACAGACAGACGGACATAGCTAAATCGACTTAGCTCGACATACTGATCATTTATATATATACTTTATAAGGTCTCCGACCCTTCCTTCTGAGTGTTACAAACTTCGTGACAAACTTAATATACCCTGTTCCGGGTATAAAAAGCCATAAATTCCGTTTTGAAAATTATTTTTATTTATTTTAAAGTACAAAATGTGTGAAAATAATTATAAATTCAGGACCAATGAAATTTTGCTCGATATGACCACCTTTTGCTTTATTTATGGCCTTAAGATGGTCAAAAAACGAATCGCAAGCTGCCCGAATGTGACTTGCCGGTATTTTGGCCCACTCGCGGACAATGGGTTTTTTCAGCATCTCGAGACTGGTGTATTTTTTACTTCAGACCTTGTTTTCCAAAATGGCTTAAAGAGAATACTCCATTGGGTTCGCATCTGGTGAATTCGAGAGCCTTTGTGTGGTCGTAATGAAGTTCGGAACGTTGTTATTCAGCCATTCTTGGTACACTCGCCCTTTGTGAGACGGTGCTGAGTCTTGTTGAAACTTCCATGGTTTTCGACCGAAATGCTTGTTTGCCCACGGCTTCAAAGCAGCCTCCAGAGCACTTTCCCGATAATATGTCGCATTTGCTTTGACGCTAGGCTCAATTGAAAACAATTGGAAGCGCTCATCTGCGGTGACAGTGGCCCAATCCATTATTTGTGGCCGGTGCTGCCTCCTGGTGGCCAACCGATGATAGATTCTAGTACAAACGGTCGGTCAAGTAAACTCTACATGCGTCGGATGCTGCAGTCGGATATTTTCAGTTCTCACTGAATGGCACTTCGTCGTGGATTTCGCTCAAGTCGCTTCTTATCTTAAAATTTCATTGGAAAAAAAACACGTGTACAAAGTTTTATCACGATATCATAATTTTTACTCAAATAATCTCGTCACCCTGATCATTTATATATGCCTATACATAAATATCTCAATTAGTTTCATGAAATACATACAAGCGTTTGGAGTATAAAACTTTGTAGCAACATGTTGCAAAAGTATAAAAAATGTAAGGGTCTTGCTATGTGTCCAAAATTTGACCAACTACTTCGATTTTAAAAATTAGTAGTTCATTAGAAAGGTGACCAGAAGATTACCCCGTAATATAAATATTTCGTCAAAATTCTTTTTTTTTTTTTAAGTTATTGAAGGATTAAATTTAGAGTACGTTAAAATTGTAAAATTATTTTCTCATAAACTACTGGAGATAAGTCGATCAAATTTTGTGAAGTAAAAGCAAAATGTACGTGGTTTGACCCAACTACCATATGTTAAGTGAAACAAACATTACAAGCCTCGTCTATAAACAAAATTAACTCTTTAGAAATTACCGCAAGTAAAGGATGAGAGTAAAAAGGATCGATGTCATGAAACAAACTCACTTTGTGCATACCTTCTTTAGCATGCATCTTTTTTCATACGCATATATAAATCTAACTCCTTTACAATAAATAAAAAAGAAAACACTTAAATTGGTACAAAACAATTTTTACGACTACTAAAACTTTAAACATTACAAGTGGTATGTCGGAAAACAAGGCTGACAGAAGCGTCTCCTTATTGCACAACCTGTTGAAGACAAAAGCCACAACAAATATTTTGCGACAGGCGTTGAGGACAGCCACTTGGCATCGTACCCCTTGGCAGAATACAAGTGCCAAATGAAAGAATGAAGAGCGCACTTGAGTGGAGGCTAAAGGTCATTTACATTTAAGAGTGCCGAGCACTTATGGTGCAGTAGCTGTTTTTGGTTACTTAAAGGATGGGTTCCTCAAAGGCATTTGAGTTTAATAATATGGACAAAAGCTGCAATGTATTATAGAAACAAAAAAACTGGCCTACTCGGTTCAACAGCTTGAAAATATAAATAACGGCCCCATCGAGTCACTTTAGTCGTGGGATAATTATAATATTGTTATATTCTAAAACCATAAACCATTTTTATATTCTGAAAATATGTATATAAAATGTTCAGCGGGTGGATTTTCAATATAATTATTTTCGTCGAATATTAAGTCACAATTTCATCTTCATTAATACAAGTGCAGAAAATAATCTTCGTCATTTGATTATTAGAAGAATAAATTTTATTAATATAGTGCTCTTATTTAAGATCCCCATTTGTTTATTGGCAAATCTAGCAAACCTTTTATCATTATCATTTCAGGGTAACTTTGGAAGCAAGGATTAAAAAATTATTAAGTGCAATGACTAAGTAAACTATCATATCTTCTTTCCTGTCATAGAAACCGCTTACGCGGTTAAAGCCAAGTTAACAACAAGACGCCAGTTGTTTCTTCGTCGTATATCTCATAATATACCTCATCTTTCATTCGAATGCGATACGACCGTTGCAAATGTACAAAGGACCAAAAATCTTCTGTAGAACCTTTCTCTCGAAAACACGTACGGTCGACTCTTCAGCTAATGTCACCATCCATGCCTCGGCACCATATAGCAGAAAGGGAATAATGAGTGACTTAAAGAGTTTGATCTTTGTTGTTTTGTTGTTGGCCTGTTGTATTCTGCATTGGATTTCAAAGCTGACATTTTTTGTTGCTGTTAATGCCGGTTCCAAGACACTATACTTCGAGAGTTATGACCATCATCGTTATCCAGTCTGGAGGAAGCAAAACTAACGGCGCGAATGTTGAGGTCAATGAGGTCCCAAACTCAGCGCACAACCCTGGCGAGGAATGGTTCGCCTTCTCACTTTAGCTCGCCTTTAAATGGATGTAGTTTTGCTACCCAGAGAAAACTTGGTCAAAGACCAGAAATCGTGAGCTGCTTGAGCCATATATAAAAGATATATGGCCACTTCCAAGTAAATGACAATCAGAAAACTTTCCACACTTGCGTGAACTTCTACACATGACTTCATCCTCCAATGCATATTTAGTAAGCTGTAAACCTAACAACTGTTTTACACTGTTGAATTACTTGAACGTCTGATCATAAATTACACCATAAAACAATCTGTAACAAATAATTTCAGTGGTTAAAAAAATATATGAATGATAGCAAAACCGGCAGCCATAAAATTTCAAACGCGTTACCAACACAATAAAACATATATGTACATATGTATGTGATTGTGTGTTTGCCATGAAAATGACTATAGTGCTGACAAAGTCATCAACAATTTCCGGCAATTCAATTGCACGCCTTCCAGTGTGTTTATCATCATCTGTTAGTTTGATGGTGTGTGGAACATTTACGATGACAAAATTGGAATATAAAACCGAACACTTGTGTACATTTTATTTGGTTTTTTTGAATACAACTGCTTTTTTGGGGACTTATTTATGGCCCATGTAACGTTCGTTGTTTTTGACTTTTTCGCCAATGTAAACATGAAATCAGGATTTAATTGCCGAATGTTGAAATGTGCAACCGATAAAACAGAAGCACCAATTCACTGTCAGCTGGTATTCAAACAAGTGTGAGCACAACGGCAATGGAAATAGTAATCGCTTCTCGGAGTGCAGTTTATTGTGCAGAAGTGCAGCAAGTAATCAGAAATAAGTATTTTTGCCCACAAAAAGTAAATGTTTGCTAGAATTTTGTTTTACTTTATATTGAGACTGGATGTAGTATAAACCAGAATATATATTTATGTTTTGGGTTAGTTAATTTTAATCAAGTACTCACAGGCATTTTGAAACACATATGGGCATTATCTGCTTGTACAAGTATACTAGGCCGTATCATGTTACGACATTTAGTAATTTCTTTGTCGCACGATATGTAACTAAATAGACACAAGTTCATTGGTGCACTTGATTCCGATCGTCCAGTATGTAAGGGACATGTGCAAAATTTCATGTCGATATCTTAAACCACTTTGAAGACTGATAGTCACCAGTGAAAGGTAATATTGTCTATTTGGAACGTTTATTTTGAGCGTTTTCCCGACAATACCACGATTAATTCTGAAGTGCATTGTTACCCGGTGGATAAAATGGCAAATGGACTCAAACATAAGAGGTCAGAATTGATCAGTTGAAAAGGTGTGATGATTCACCAGGATATTTGGAGACCTTATAGAAGTTTGAAGACTCGCCAAAAGCTTAAACCGAATGTGAAATACACCTACTATTTTCTCCAAACTTGCAACTTCATACTATTAATTTTTCCGGTCTCTGCAAATTTGGGCTCATTTAACTTCAAATCAGGACATCAAACACCACATGTTCAATTTTTTCCACCAATTTTATGAGCGTGAAATCTTCTAGATCTAAGATGGCAAAAGATATTGGATAAAAGTGGAGAATATATAATTTTATAAAATGTTTTATACAAAAAAAAATCTGGTTTAACTTTACTTTATAATTATTAAAATTTATTTTGCAGTCTATATCAACCCTTCAGGAATTGACAAATTTACAGTGAGATTTTAAAATATGGGATTTTTGATTACTTCGAATGATGAATAGGAATATAAAGTGTTCCATTGTCGATATATGAGGCTTAAGTTTAACAAAAAAATTAACACTATTATTAGATCACTATTTTTTTTACAGTGCTTAGTTTAAGTTTAGTAGATTTGTATGTACTTTTCGAGGGTCTATCATGAACAAAAAAAAGCACCTGGAAATGGTTATTAAATTATATTTTAAACAGATGTATTTTGCTGAGTTGATTGGACTACCCATAGTAGTCTGACAAATATGATCGCGATCTGTCAACCAGTTTGTTTACAGCAGCTGCATTGCGATTTCTGCAATGCATAAAAATATCGGCAAAGGATTTGTCACAAATTTCGTATTTCTAACCAAATTTCGTGTACGGGCTCATTACAAATCTTGGCAAAGTTTAGCGGTGATTCAGTTTTTTTAAAACCACAAACCTGCGGGTGGCACAAAATTCCTTAAAGAAGATCGAGTGATCGTTAAAGACATGCCTCGTTCTGGACAACCTTCGACCTCTTCAGCTGATGGAAATATAAAAAACGTTTATGATATGGTGCTCGAATATTGTCACGCAAGTGTGTTAGAGAACCGACATCTCTCGCGAATCCATGTGATTTTTGTGGAAATTTTGGTCGCGTTCTTGTACGACTCGTCCCGATAAAGCTGAATTGTTTTCAAAAAGAGTACCGTAAACAGAATCATTGGAATGGAAGAGAAGAAGAACCGAAACCAAAAAATCCACAACAAAACCGCTCAAAAATCAAGGTGATGTCCATTGTTTGTTTCGATATTCGTGGCTTGGCGCATCATGTTCAAGAGAGATAGGCGGTTAATAACAAGTTCTATTTGGCGTATTGAGGCGTTTGCGTGAGAGTATTTATCGAAAACAGGCGGAGATACTGTAAAAGATGTCATGGATTTTACACGATGATAATGCATCGCAACAAGTCACAAATGTGACCGAATTTAAATATCGATAATGACAGTTAATCTTTTTTGTTCCCCAAACTGAAATTGCCACACCGTGGAATCTGTTTTCAGTCAATCGAATTAGCTTCCCCATTATTTTATAAAACACCTCCTACGGCTGTTTAAAATTAGACGAAATCTTAATTTCATCATTAATCAGATAATAACCTTTACTTAAGACTTCTATAAACCATGAAAAGCAATTTCCGAGTATGATGGGAAAAAAGTTAGCACAAATTATTGTTCAATAGCAAATAACCCAAAATATGGTTAAAGACATTTTCTACTCATTGTTTTGCTTTCTCATGTTGGTTCTGAAAACGTAATCCAGTAATGATATCGCAAAAAGTGGTGGCACCTCGGTTTTCGAACCTTCATCATTTCGGCAGTCTTTAAGACGATACTGCATGTTAAAAATAATTTACTACCTTTTATACTACGAGTACAATGTATGAGCAAAAAATTGGAAGACTTTGTCCATAACTTCTCTGTAGAATAATTTCATTCATTGTAAAAATCGCGGAATGCATTTTTTGTAAATCAGAAAAACAAGCATATTCCTGAAACTAAAGATTATTATGATGTGACTTTTGGCCCAGACCTGACGGTTACACCAACCAGGAAAATAATATTTCGACGAATGAGTTGTCGGGCCCAATTTAGATTAGAAAGTCTTAATATTTTTAACAATGGTTGTGTAGAAATATATACTTACTGAAAAATTGTAACCGCTACATGCAAATAGTTAAGCTAAAATTAATCTTTCTAGGCATTTATGTATGGGTGTATACGCTGATTTCACAATCTTGTTAATTTGCAGAATTGTCACTGGAAAACTATTGTAAAGCAGCAGATCAATTGTACTACAATAATTGTTTCGAAAAAGCTAAATGTTTTACTGCTTTTACAACTTCATTTACTGAACTTGAGAAGCGTCATGGCGTATACATAACATAACAACATTGTTGCCTGAATTTAGTGTTGATAAAAATAAAGGATAATTGATTTTAACTTTATTTTGTTTTTATGCATACAGCATACCTTCAACTTGTTTGAACAAAAAGTTATATTTATTGTTTACTAATTGAAGTGGCATAATGATTTGTAAAGCTCTTCAGTGAAAATGTTGATATGCCATCGAAAATAAATAAGAGCCCAAAAAGTTAGACGTGTTAGTACCTTTTCACTAACTACAACGATGAATGCACCCTACATTAAATGATACCTTGCAAACAATTATTTTTCAACGATTATTTGATACAATTTTAAGAAGTATTTTGTGGAATTAATATTATATAAGCATTATATTTCAATGAAAATAGTAAGCCTACACAATAAACAATAACGCAAGAGCAAGTGCGAACAAATTGCAATAAACGTTTTATCTATTTGTGCAATATTACGTGTTTTTCCTATTTAAATTATTTTTTCGTAGCTATAGTGATAGCAATAAATTTATTAAAAGCAGTAAAATTTAATTATTGGAGTTAACGTATGCACTGATGTAAGGTAATTCAGAAATCAACTGTTATTATTCACAAATTGTAATTTAATTTACCGAGCTTTTAGTTTAAATGTTGATGAACTGTAAATATTTTACTTTCGTACATTTTACAGTAAACGTAATACTTGTATGTATGACAAACATGAGCAATAAAAAGTAAATGATGACAAGAAATTTGTTAAATTTTAAGTTCATAATTTATAAGTTACAGTATTAAGGTGTTATGCACAGGTAGAATTCTCAAAAAATCGATTTTAGTTATTATATTTTTTTTTATACTTATAATAATAAATAAATAAACAAATAGTATGTACCAATTTGCTAGACCACTAGTTGATATTTTTTAGCTAGAGAAATTATTCCATCAGTGTAAAACTTTCATCAGTCTAAATGGAAGCCAGCGAAACGTTTTTGTGCTACACGAACTGATACAGCACCGTCTCCATAAACTGCACAAATATCATTGGTGGCTTGTGTGGCATTCTTCCCTTTTTATACCCTGAACAGGGCATATTAACTTTGTCACGATGTTTGTAACACCCAGAAGGAAGCGTCGGAGACCCTGTAAAGTATATATATAAGTGATCAGTATGTTGAGCTGAGTCGATTTAGCCATGTCCGTCTGTCTGTCCGTCTGTCTGTATATATACGAACTAGTCCCTCAGTTTTTAAGATATCCTTTTGAAATTTTGCAAACGTCATTTTCTCTTCAAGAAGCTGCTCATTTGTCGGAACGGCCGATATCGGACCACTATAGCATATAGCTGCCATATAAACTGAACGATCGGAATCAAGTTCTTGTACGGAAAACTTTCACATTTGACAAGATATATTCACGAAATTTGGTATATAATATTTTCTAAGGCAAAAATGTAGTCTCCGAAGAAATTGTTCAGATCGGTTAACTATAGCATATAGCTGCCATACAAACTGAACGATCGGAATCAAGTTCTTGTATGGAAAACTTTCACATTTGACAAGATATATTCACGAAATTTGGTATATATTATTTTCTAAGGCAACAATGTAATCTCCGAAGAAATTGTTCAGATCGGTTAACTATAGCATATAGCTGCCATACAAACTGAACGATCAGACTCAAGTCCTTGTATGGACAACTTTAACATTTGACAAGATATATTCACGAAATTTGGTATAGATTATTTTTGAAGGTAACAATGTAATCTCCGAAGAAATTGTTCAGAACGAGTTACTATAGCATATAGCTTCTATACATACTGGACACATAGTTACTAACAGAAATGCACCTGTGAAGGGTATTTAGCTTCGGTGCAACCGAAGTTAACGTTTTTTCTTGTTTATACAAAAATTGCAATTATATAGCGAATTTCTTCATTATTTTCACTCATGTTAGAACAGCTGTAACTTTTTTTTCAAATTTCCCGAATTTTTGGTTTAATAAAGCTTTAAACCTCACCTTTCCAACATTATATATTGGATATATACAGCTTCAACGACATCTATTGAGTACTCCATTTTTTTCCCTTTCATGAAAATTTGTTTCCCCCCTCTCTCTTAGTACTAGCATTGCTTGTACGTATATTACCTCAAATACATATTTATGAGTCCAATATAATTAAAATTTAAAAAAGCGTCTACACCTGTCTTCATCTCTAACGTTCTTATTTTACGGCAATCTAAATTTTATATGTGATTTGAAAGCTTCACCTACATAAACATACATACATAAGTATTTACTATTGCATATGTATGTTACTTATACTTGTTCTGCTTATAAAAGCACTACGAGCGTTAGCTTATGAATGTATGTATGTATGCATTGTGAACATAAATTTGAATTTTTATCACCTCAAATGACATAATGTACCTATCTTATTGCCTCTCTAGAAAGGCAAACAGCATGGGAGCACATTTCTATAAAAGTAACTCCTATAAGTATTATATACACATTTTAAATGAGGGTAGTTCTTTAGGGCAGAGTTAGGTTTGTCAGCAAATATTTTTTTTTGAAAATTTCAAGCTTACGCAATTTGATGCAAGAATTTTGATGGGACATTTTAAAGAATGCTGTACTTGCGCTCCTGATCTTCGATTAGCTTTTGAGATGTTAGAGTTCTCAATTGTATTTAGACGACCTTTTTAACCAAATTTGAGTAATTAAGTAAAAAAGTTCAGTTGCTTTAATTTATGTGCTACTATATCTGGTTTTAATTACTCACCAGTGTCCTTAGTTATCTCAGCGCAGTTTATCAAAATATTTTACTGATCTAATCCATGGTTTTATATTGAACCATCCTGCTCCATATTAAGAAGCTTACTAAATATTGCGTGTTAACTTGCCGTCAGTAAAACAGAGAACTCAACAAGCCTGGTTATAATGCAATACACAATAAAAAAAAAAATTGAAAACCTGATTGCGGATTGAACTCAGCATTACCCTCATGTAATGTGGAAATATGAACAAGGCATCCAGCATCGAACCACAAACTAAAGTATAAGCACAAAGAAATCTACATTTGCATAAGCCGGAAAATCATCATCTGCAAGTATTATATTTTCTTCAAAATGCGACTTCGCTGGATATATCATAGTCATATGTGGCCATTAAGGTAAAACAAATTTCCATTTCTATTGCAAACTTTAGGAAATGGCAAAGAGTTAATCAAAGAGTTCATGGAAAATTCACACAAAACAATGACTGACTTCTGACTTCGGCATTCAAATGTTTGGTTCTATAAGCAATAAGCCATAGACATAAAACATCTTGCCTCAGCTTAGCTTTTATATCTGCAATCAATTTTGCACACAAAGTTCGAAATAACTGTCATGCTGCAGCAGGTGTTACTGCGCTTCACAAAATGTTTATGAGCGGATTACGGGGTGAACTGCTAGATTTTGTGTGTGCCAGTTGCTATTATCATAAAAGTCAAACAGCTGCTGTGTGGTAAGTCCAAAGAAACATACACTTGTCCAGGATGGAACTCAACAGTCGTAAGTAAAGTAAATATGCTGACAGTCATAGGAAGCGTAGCAGGTGCACGCTATACTCGGAAGTATTGAAGTACATTTCTTTATCCACCGTCAACAATATACTACTTTTGCAGCACAACACAAATAAATCTTATTTTTCACATGAACGTGTTAGCATTACAAATACATGTGCTTCTGCAGGGATGTAGTATACATATGTACCATACACGATGCTCTGGAGCGAATTTAAACAAAATTTTTAGGTAAATAAAATTTTGAAGTGGATTCTGTTTCTAGGTGATATTGGCAAGAAAATAAACTAAAATAAAAAAAAAAAACCACTTGGCGTTTTTTTTTTGGCAGCGAAAATAGGATTTTTATATATGATGCTTGAACAAATCTGGTAAATTGTGCACAATTTGCTTACGCACGTGCTCTTTGATTCGGCACATCGCGAAAATGAAATAACATATTACGGAAAAAGAAAAAACAATAGAAGCAGAACTGATCACGCTTTCTAACGGTACTTAACACAACGTGATCAAACGGCTAGTTTGCTAGACATATTGAATTGAAAGTGTGCAGTTTCTTTTCGGTACAGTCCTTAACTATAATACCTGGACGTTTAGAAAAATAGTTTTGTATAATGATGTACTAATTTAAATATCATTTCTTTAAGATGCTCCTTCCGAATTATAAGAAATCTGGAAATCACACTGCAAATCGTTCAAAATTATTTCTGCTTTGTTGGAAAAAAGTAAAAAAATGTTAATTATACAAGGGAAAATCCAAATTAAAAAAAGATTTATATGTTTTACTTGCAATTTGTCAGTGGATAAGGCGCTAAAGAATAAAAAAACCTTCAAAGTTCCTGACTTCAATAAGTTAACATCAATAAAAACTCGTTCTTCATCAGGTAGTGAAAATTGTACATGTTTTCTCTGTTTAAAAATCAGTGACTTGCGAAATAAGAATCTACCAAACTTTAAAGGTTTAAACGCTAGAAGCACATTAAAAAAGAGTGAAGGCAAAAATGTAAAGAAGAAAGAAAAAGTTACTGAAATAAAGTTCGATAAGAGGTGTACCAAGTGTTTAGGATTATTTGGACGCGGTATAAAACACAAATCCTCAACAATGCAATTAATGCCATCGAGAAGGAAGTAAACAAATTTTCGAGCAAGGAGAAAGATCATTTTGTGGCTAGACTCTTAAAAAATAAAATGCTTGAAAATGATAATGGAAAAAATGAGACCTTAAATAAAAGTGGTGAAAATTCATTATCATTATCATAATTTCATGGAAAACCTCTAACTGTAAACGTAAAAACAACAGCGGAAAGACAAAACACAGATGCAGAAAAATTTAAGTTTAAATAGAAGAAAGGTTTTAGGTATCGCTATTGCGATTCGGGCTGAGACTAAGAACTCTAAAATTATCGAACCAAATTTTTAAAAGAAACTGGCTGATAATAGTCACTCTGTTGATAAATATTTTGAGACAAAAAAAAATCTTATTTTTGCTACCAAAAAAAAAGCGTCAAGTGGAAATTTTATTTACCTAAAAATTTTATTTAAATTCGCTCCCGAGCAACGTGCATGCGAGGATTGAGGTTGGGTAAGCTGGTAGCGTTAATTTCATTGTTGCAGAAAAAGCCAAATGAATCCTGTTTTCAGTAAAAGACATTAAAGAAGATGCTAAACGGGAGTCTTTACACCCACTAGTTATAGTGCCTACTGTATTTGTAGCAGTAATTTGTATATAACTCTTCGTGGTTATAGAGTCTTTGTATTGAGTGTAAAGCATTAGCTTTGCAGTAAAATCAGTAATGTAGTATGAGCTACAAGCTGAACTCAAATTAACTTTCTTTCATATGGGCGAAAGGTAACATTCACATTTTAATGCCCCGAATACATGAAGTCACATCACTTTAATTATTTAAACTAAATCCATTATTGCTACATGTCGCGTCGTTGTTGTGTCCTGATTTACAAATTTCGCTTCATGTTTTATAGAACATAGTTTGATATACTTTTATATGACTCTCAATAAATATTTTTTTTTTTTATTTATTTATTAGGAGAAATATACAAAGTAATATTAAACCTAATATTAAAAAAAATAAAAGAGTACGAGCTATTAAAGCCATCGACTCTGAACAAACAGATAACTTAGGTTACTAGCTAGAAATAAAGTTATATTTTATTTTGTAAGTAACAATCAGTAATAAAATTATAAATGCTTATAATATTTGCAAACGAAGGGAGTTTTAACAATTCTTGATAGTTTGGAAAAAAATTGTGCCTTTGCCTAATACTCGCTAAAGCCGAACATTCGTTAAAAATGTGATGAAGTGATAGCGTGCTAGCGCAGAGAGGGCAAGATGGTTTTACTTTGCCAGTAAGGAGGTGCTGATGTGTAAGTTGTGTGTGGCCAATCCTTAGACGTGTAAAGATGGTAGCTTGTAGACGAGATATATTCCTAGGATATACAACTTTTGTCTTTGTGGGATTGAAGGTAGAGTACCAATGGTCGAAACGTTTCCATTCCGTGTGTTTAATTTCGTTAACGTAGCGGTCCAGCATATTACAAAGGTCGTTTCTGTCATGTGGCTCATATTGTAGGGTTGGCGCTGATTCAAAAAACCGAGCTGCGTGGTCTGCATGTTCATTTTCCATAATACCAACATGTCCTGGTACCCAGAGTAGTGCAACTTTATGACTGTATTTAACGCACATGTCACGAATATTCGAGATAAGTGAGGCAGTATTCCGAATGTTACAAACAGCAGATAGACAAGAAAAGCTGTCCGAGCAAATAACAAATTTGCCTTTGCTATGTATCGCATATTCTAAAGCTTTGAAAACAGCAAAAGCCTCGGCTGTAAATACCGACGAGTAACAAGGAAGAACCCCGCCTGTAATAACTTCACCATTTGGTTTGGTGAGAGCAAAAGCTGTGTTTGTCGCTTTGGAGCCATCTGTGTAAATTGCAGTCCAATTGTTTTCTTCATAGGTATTCATTAACTCTAAGAAGAGTTTCTTAAATACTAAATTACTGGTGTTGCTCTTTTTGAAGGAGTGCAGGAACGTGTTAATAGTTTCTTTTTTTAACAACCACTCCGGCTGTTTGTTGATTCTCTTGTATTTTGGGGGCGGATATATGTTTAAGTCTTTTCCGTATTTGTTACAACGGCGTAAAGTGGATTTTAGCCTAAAGTTCCGTTTATGTCGTGACGCGTAAATTACGGTTTTATGTAGGCTGGCATTTGGGGAGTACATCAGTTTTGGAATTAGTTGCATCGTCCGTTCGTATACCCTTTCTTTTATTGTTGGTAGACCACATTCTGCCAAGATACCCTTAATAGGTGATGTAGGGAAAGCGTTTATACTCCGACGGCTCGCTGCGTGATAGGGAGGTTCCAAAAGTTTCAAATTAGAGTTTGCGCACAATCCGAAAATAGGTAAACCGTAGTCGATTCTAGCGAGTATTAAAGCTCTTGTAGCGTTTATTAGAGAGTTGGGATGAATAAAAGATCGTTTACTAGTTAAATATTTAATTATGTGTAGCCTTTTTGTTAGGTTATTTCTAAGGTTAAGACATTGATACCGAAAATTAAATCTTTTATCAAAATACACTCCTAAAATATTTAAATTGCTTACGGATTCTATTACAATATTTTCAAAAACTAGCTGTGGATATATACATTTTGTCTTTTTACAAATATGTAGTAATTTACATTTTGGAATCGAAATTGTTGCACCAGATTTCATGCCCCATTTCTTAAACTCTGTTAGTATTTTCTTAAAAATATTGTTAGCAATTTGGGGATCTTTTATATTACAATAAATAATAGCATCGTCCACGTACATAGTGAGTTTAATGCCTTTAGTTTTAAGGCATATCTCAGTTATTTTATCAAAAGCTATAATAAAAAGCATCACCGATAGAGGCGAGCCTTGCGGTATACCATTTTTGAGAGGATGCAAACAAGATAGAACATTGTTTATGCGAACCTGAAATTTCCTTAGGATCATAAAAGCTTTTACTATACTAAAAACTTTTGGACCTATCTTCCAAGCTGCTAATTGGCTTAGCACTGCGTGAATTCCTATGCGATCAAAAGCTCTCTCGAAATCGGTGACCAGGATAGTGGCATGGTTTTTGGAGGAGAGAGTGTCAGATACATAGTGTTGGAGTTGAATAAGTGAATCCATTGTGCTGTGCTGATGTTTGAAGGCCGTTTGGTTGTGATTTACAAAATTATTTTTCGTAGCAAACCATGAAAGTCGCCTAGCAATAATTTTTTCGAAAATTTTACTTAAGCAGGATAGCAAGGAAATTGGTCTGTAAGAAGTAGTTAGGTTCGATGGTTTATTTGGTTTAATAATTGGTATAACGGTGGCTATCCGCCAGTTTTGTGGATATGACCCTTTGTGGAAAATTGTATTGTACAGGCAGAGTAGTCTTTCTTTGGCTGCTGTAGGTAAGTTTGAAAGCATCGGGTAGGATACCCTATCAATGCCTGGTGTTTTGCCTTTAGCATTTTGTAAAGCAGATTCTAGTTCGCGGAAGGTAATATCGCACTCTAGGCTTCTTGCTGATGCAGAGAGATTCGTTGGTGTATAGGTGGCAGATATCCAATGTTGTTTGTCTGCGATATATTCTGCAGAAAAATTACTATCTTGAGAATATGTAGACCAAATGTTGGCGAAGGTTGCCGCAATATCTGATGAATTCGTCAGAATACTTTGATTTGTTTTAATGAAATTAATACGGTTGTGAGGGATTCCAGTCAAAAGTTTAATGTCGGACCATACCTTTTTGGTAGTTGACGCAGGAGAGATTTTGGCAGTGAATACTTCAAAACTTTTCCTTTTAGCGGTCTTTACAGCTTTTTTAAAGAGAGCGTTTGCATTTTTATAATTGTTCAGATTATAATCAGACATTGATATCTTGAAAGTATTCCAGTATTCATTTTTTTTGTCCCGCATATGACCAAGATCTTTGTTCCACCAAATCGGAAAAACTTTTGAAGACTTGCGTTTGGTTTGAGGCATCGACTTATTTGCCGCAGAACGAATCAGTTTAGTGAAAGCCGATGTGGCTTGGTTGATGTTGTCGATTGGGGTGGTGGGTAAACTTTTTAAAATTTCACTTTGAAATATATTCCAGTTTGCGCGTGAAATAATAAATTTTGTGAGATGCTTATATTTTTCAAAGTGGAAGTTTGTTTGAAGTGAGATCGATATAGGGAAGTGGTCACTACCTCTGAGAATAGAGGAGGCTTCCCAACTGATTCTAGGGGAGAGCTGGGGAGAGGATAGGGAAAGGTCGACGCACGTTAGGGAAGAGTGGGTAGAAAAATGTGTGGGGGCACCATTGTTAAGAAGGATTAGGTTACTGTCCAATAAAAAATTCTCTACGATTGCGCCCCTTGTGTTTGATTTTCGGGAACCCCAAAGTGTATTCCACGCGTTGAAGTCCCCAGTCCACAAAACCGGAGGGGATAGTTGGGAAAGTAAATCTTTCAAATCAGTTTCGTTAAAAACTTGCTGGGGTGGTATATACGTATTAATGATGGTAAAGCTAAAATTTAAGTTGATTTTAAGAACTATTGTTGATAGTGTGGAATTTAAATCGATAATTTCATGTGGTATGATTTTTTTTATTAAAATGCAAACGCCTTGCTTATTGCTTTGGATGTTATGTAAATTTGAAAAATAACCGCTGTATTGCCTAGGACAGGACATGTTGTTACTAGGAGTAACTGGGATATGTGTTTCTTGAATACAAATAACGTCTGGGTTTTGCTCTTTTATGAGTAATAAGAGTTCATCATAATTGTTGTTGTACCCGTTCATGTTCCACTGGATGATTTTAAGCGTCATTAATAAGACAGAGAGAAAAAACAAAATATTCTGTTAAACTACTGTATATGTAGCATGTTCAAATATCGTGTGTATTAAATTTTATCTTCAGATGTAATTAATTCTTGAGTGTTGGAAAGTACTTGAGAAAGGGAAGGAAGGGGTTCGAAAGGTAAGGATTGGAATTGAAGAGACGGAGAGAATGGTGGGTTTGTTTGGTATGGTGAAGTAATTTGAGTGGATGGCTTGTATAGTGAAAGAGGTGGACTATTATTAGTGGTGCGGTTAGAGGTGAAATCAATACAGGCCGAGAATCTTGGTGGACTATCAGAGTTTATGGGGCGGCGAGAGAGGTTAGCTCCGTTGGCCCGGAGAGTCGTTGAGATGTTCTTTTCTAATGCTTGAGTGGATTCTACTATGGGCGATTTGGAAGTATTGGTTTGCTGTAAAGGAGAAATGTTTTTAGATTGAGTGCTATTTTTGGTAATTTTTGGTGAATTTGATCTTTGAATGTTGCTGGGAGAACTAATGTTGTTATTGTTTGTGGTGGGGGAAGAGTCAACGTTAGTGTTTGTTGTTTCAATATTTTTGTTGGAATTAGACGCTATTGAAGCATATGTGTTATTGGATAGAAATGCTGGTGTTGTTTGTTCCTTATGCATTTTTATTGCTTCCCGCATAGAACATTTGTTTATTGTTTTAATTTTTATTATCTCTTTTGCTTGTAAGAATTTGGTACAGTCTTTGGAGGAGGATGCGTGTTGTTGGTAGCAGTTGATGCAAAAAATGCGTTCGCAGTCAGATGGGGCATGGGGAGGGAGTGAACAATTAACACAAAGAGGGGAACGATTACAGCGCTTTGCTGTATGACCGAGAAGTTGGCAATTTTTGCAGCGCATTGGCGAAGGAATATATTGACGTACCAAAAGTTTACACCAGGCAACGTCAATTTTATTTGGTAGCTTGTAGAGGTTGAAAGTTAATAACAAAACCCCCGAGGGGTGCGGTTTTCCTTCAATAAACTTATTGAATTTAAATACTGCTACGACGCCTTGAGTGCTGAGCTCGTTAACTATCTCCTCCTCTGAAACGTTGTTTAGAAAAGGAGCATATATCGTTCCTTTTACTTGGTTAAGAGACTCGTGTAGAGTGGCTGATATTGAACAAATGTTGGGTAGTTCTTTTACCTTCAGGAATTTTTTTGCAATATCGTTATTCTTGACCAGTATAAGAAGTTTACCATCACGAAGGGTAGATATGGAGTGAACGTAATCGCTAATTTGCTTAATGGCACGGTAAATGGCAAAGCAGGAATAGTGGGAAAGGGGTTTGGCCGAGTCAGTGGCTTCCATCACCACGAATTTGGGGTCGTCAACTTTTATTTCAGGGAGTTCTGGAAACTCCATAACTGAAACACTTTTACCAGCTTTACGTTTTTTTTACCGGGTCCTGTATCGAGTAAGGCGAAACGATTCGCCTCGATAATGTTAGGCCCAGGGGCCATTATGCACGAGAAACACTGATACGCACTTTTTAATACGATTCCGCGCGCGAAACAGTAAAAGAAAAGTAAGAAAGAACGGATTAAGCGTAAATAAAAGTTCGGAAAAGAAGAAAAAAGAAGATGTCGAAAAAAACACTCGAAAAAACACTCGAATTGCAAAGACACGACTTGTCGGCGCGAGAGCTAGTCGGTGACTGCAATAAATATTAAAAGCTGGTTTTATAGGCTAGTCTAATAACCTTTCAATATATGTTATAAGGTTAGGTTGACGACAAAAATCGTTATAATGTACATTACTTACATATATAATAGGACGTAAGGAACGTATTTCTCATTTCTTAACAAAAATATGTTCTGCAGTCTGAGTTTAGGCGATCAGGACTGCCGCAAGCCTGTTGAAACTTTTATTTTAATTTTGATTGGATATTTTTTGGTGGTTAGATAACAATGCCGTTATATAAGTAACATTTTGGAATTCTCTTTTGTTTTGTTGGTGTTTTAAAATGTTTAAAAAACATTGATCGTGAAAATAGGTAGATAATTATGAGAATTGTGGCTCATGGTATTCCCGCTAAAGGTGAAAAAGGCAATATCACATCCTTTTTTAATCTTGTAAAACTTATTGTAGAATTACTCGGTAGAGAGTTTTTGCTAGTGGGCACGGTTATTACTCGATAACTCCCATTTTCATTGGACTGCACATTTTATTTTTAGGGAGTAATATTGTTTGTTAATACTAAAATTAAAACTAAAATCTTTTTAAGTCAGTCATATTTTAATGTAATTTTTTTCGCGATCTCTCAATTGAATTATGGAAATGATTTCCGTTGACTGGCGGTTTGAACATATTTCATTTTCTATGCTGACGTCTGTCCGTTCAAGTTTTAACGTATTTTAGTGCCATCACAAATAGTCTGTAGTTAAAGGAGCAAAATAAAATGAGCAAAAGCACAAACGAACATCTACAACGTTAACTTTTCCGATTACTCATATATATAACTTTGCTGAATTCAACTTCATTGCAGAAGTAAATAAACTCATAATTAAGTATGTAGCCCGTAATTGTCAAAGGGCGGTTTTGGACAACCAATTAGCCGTATACATTTTAGTGGTTTGATATTTCAGGGCTTGTCAACCTTTTTCTATCAAAGGATGTATTTTAGTATGATTTTTTGACAAAGTTTCAAGTAATTATAAGAGTACTCAAATATGGTAAAGCATTTAAGAACTTAAAACTATTAAAAATTTTAGAAAAACTATGCTTCTTTATGTGAAAAAAATATTCAAAGTACAATAAGACCAAGCAAATATTGGGTTGTCAAAAAAGTCTTGCGGTATTTTTATTGAATCAATTCGTGTGGCACCCATACATCGAGCTTCTTAGTGACCTCTTTCGACCAATTCAGCGATTTTATCGCAGTTTTCGATGACAGGCCTTCCGGAGCGTGGCGCATCTTCGACCACCTCTACACCAGAACGAAAATGTTGAAACCATCGTTATGCAGTGGAAATGGAAACTGTATCGAGTCCATAAACTGCACAAATTTTATTGGCGGCTTGAGATGCAATTTTGCCTTTATCGTAGTAGTACTGTAAACGTACGTATTTTCTCTTTATTCTGCTCCATGTTTGCGACGCTATAACTCTCGAACGACTTAAAATAAACGACAATCAACCAAACACGTGAAATGAGCTTTCCAAAAAGGTATATATAAGGGTCATGCTTTTTTTGCTAATGGTTTTTTGTGTGCGTGGCAGTGTTCCGCCACGCCAGTCCGCAAACTCTGCCTTACTTTTTGTAGCGGAGCGTGCATATCTAGTTTTTCTATTTCTACTTAAGTTAAAGTTTGCACGAGAGGACAGACAAGCAGTTATCCAGACTTCAACCTCCTAATCATCCCTTTCACTTTCCAGTATACTCGTATAAATCAAGAATCAATTACTAAGTATATCAGGATAAAACTTTGCACGAATAGTGTCTTTGAGGTCTTCAAATTATAACTTAAAATTGCTGAAATCAAATAAATAGGTTTCAAGCCTCTAGATATTGAACAAGTAAACCCCAGTGCCTATCATTGACTTTTCACCCAAAATATAGGTCAATGTGTGATACATATCTCTTGTAGATCGCAGAATCCTTTTCTAATAGTCATACGTTTGTGACATGCTTTCCTTAGCCTCATACACCTAATATAACGATTTTCGAGCTTCCGGGTGACTTTTTACCGCATAAATCGACCAATTGTGATTTAACTTATTACAATATACAGAGCGTGTTTTTCTTATAACGGTTCATCTTTGTGCTTAGATCCAATAAAATCCTGTAAAAAATCGTCCTGGACACCATATAACTAACAAGCCTTATGTACCTAAAGATACTTCGCTGGAAGTACTAATCCAGCGGTTATACCCGAACTTAGATTTTTATTACATGTTTAATATAAAATTATGCTAATACGTGAGAGTATTTCCTCAGCTTTGATCCTTGTAAGTTGCAAGAGTATTACATTCGAACTTAGGCATTACTTGTTCTATTTACGTTTTTAAGAATAAACAATGTTCAAGTCGATCTTTGGTGATGATTTTTCAGTGTATATGGCAGCTATATGAATTAGTGATTAGTAATCCGATTTGGCGAATTCGATAAGTGAGCAGTTTCTTTTGTAAAAAAATTTTACGCAAAATGTCAGATCGACATCTCAAAAACTGAAGGATTAGTTCGGGTATCTGTAGATAGATAGGCGTACATGGTTAAATCGACTCAGGTGACTACATACATATGTATATTATTTGCTTTTCAATATACTTTTCATGAATGTTACCTTTTGGGTGTCAGAAATTTCGTGGCAAACCCTAATATTCCCTGTTTATGGTATACAAATTTCTCTTTGGCTATTGATGTGTAAACCTGGTCTAAATTCTTTGGACATAAGTTTTCATTAGCATATTCATGTTTGCTCGATTGTCCACTTCTGACAATGTCTAATTCATTTAACATTTGTTCCTTTTAAATAATGCAATAAATGATGCTATTTTATACCGAATGAAATTCGAACTTTACGAAAATGCCACAAAGTATAATGGTACATATTACTAAAATATGCGCATAATCATAAATGTCCAAATGCTAAGAATACGTATGAATACTATGATACATGTTGCATGTTAATATGAGTACGGCTTATGTGTGAATTTTGACTTTAGCTTTGGATAAAGCCGCACAGCGGGAGTGCACTTTATCTGATACCATGAACAATATGTGCAAAGAAATTCAAATATAAAAGTAATATTGATAGGATATATCCGATCTAAGAACTTTGTGTTCTACATACAAATTTACAAATGGAAGTGACATATTTATGCAAAAATTTATTCACAATTACTGTGAGCTCTTTTGTGAAAGATTTCGATTCACTATACATATTCAATAATCTGAATTTTGAGTAATATGCTCACACCAAACTGGCCAAAAACAACACACTAATGATGCCGCAGCCACCGTATTCCCCAGATCTGGCCCCCTGTGACTTTTTCTTGTTCCCCAAACTGAAGAGGCCGATGAAAGAATGACGTTACGCTTCTCTTGACGAGATAAAGACGGCATCGACGGAGGAGCTGAGGAAGATAAAAAAATGGTTTTTCGAAGTGCTTCGAAGATTGGAAAAACCGTTGGCACAAGTGTATAATATATCATGGGGATTACTTTGAAGGGGACAAAATAGATATTCATGAATAACTAAATAATTTTTGAAAAAACACCAAATTCGCGATACTTTTTGAACACAGCTCGTATATCATAACATTCAGTATAACTTACTTATTCTAAGATATTAGTAATTTAATTAGTGGCTTAACAAAATGACCGCATTAATATTTTATCTATATATCCTGGACTGAAGGTTTTTTTTTTGTTCAAAAGTTTTGATAGCAACACATTTATTATTTAGTTCCGCTGCAATTTAAAAAAATAAGAAAAAACTACGAATAATATCCTGCAAACACAAACAATTTCTTACAAAAACTTGATTCTGATAATTTTGTTTTTGTATTAGCCGTTCATATGTAGAGAAAAACATGCCAAATTTCTAGAAGATAAGATTGATGCACCACGTTCTAGAACGCATCTTGAGGCCGAGATGGGTAAAATATACTTAGTTCTTGGTCAATGCAAATCCTTGAATAACAACTCCAGAATTTGCTGGAACATTAAACTTGTCTAACGTGAAGCAACTGAAAAGTCTATGATTATTTTCGTAGCTAGACATACACATTTTGCTGTTGTCAAAAATATGGACAGATCGCTTATGACAGCTGATATGTGTACAGACTTATCATCTGATCATTCTCATGTACTAATAAAGTTGTACGAAGAGCCCATGATATTTGAGACAAAAGTTTCTCTAACATCACATAAAACTAACTGGTTGAAGTACAGAAAATATATCAGCAGCCACATCAATATTGATTGCAAAATAAATACAAGAGGAGACATTGATGAAGGTATAAGAGAATTTAATGATGTAGTAACTAATTCAGCTGTATTGGCAACACCAAAAAGAGACAATAAACTTTTTAGTTTTAGAAAGATCACCAATAATGAAATTGAGAAAAGGCGAGCTAGACGTGAATAGCAGATAAATCGTTCCCCTTCAACTCTACTTCAACTAAAATCTGCTGTACGAATGTTGAAAAAGCGCTTAAATTCGAGGAAAATCACAACACCGAAAATTATATAAGAGACTATGTCCAAATGCAAGGAAGAAAAACTCGCTTTGCTTTTTAACCACTAATAGATTCAAACATGCTTCTAAGAGAATTGAATGGTAATTGGGCACGTAGTGATGAGGATAAAATGCTTTGCAAATATCCTAGAAAAGGTATTTCATTTCAATAACAAAAAAACAACTTTAAATTTCCAACCTTGCCCAATACCGCTAGCGAGTCGGTTGTGTCTATTAGGACTTCTACTTCTGAAGTTACTAGAATCATAAAAGAACTAAATCAAAAAAAGGCATCAGGACACGAAAATATTAATACAAAAATGATAATTGAGTTACCAAATATTGCTATAAAAGTGCTCTCCTTGCTCTTTAATGCTATTCTTGGTTTCGGATAATATGTATCCAATATCATGGAAAAGTCGCAGATCATCATGATAGAAAAACCTGATAAAGACCTACAAGTCTTCCTACAGACCAATAAGTCTAAAATATTTGAAAAAATGTTACTATCCACGAAAATAACATAATACCAGCGCACCAATTCGGGTTTCATGCTTAACATGGCAGTAAAGCAAGTATATAGAAATATGAACGAAAGCAGGAAACGATTCGATCACAGAGAGTACTGTTCAGCTATTTTCCTATATGTATCTCAGGCGTTCGATAAAGTAGCAGACTTCATATCAGAAAAACGAGTAGTATGGGCTGGTGTACTTCAGGGTATCCTGTTCAGACATAAAGATCGGCAAAATGCTTAGTAGCCGATACAAATTTGCAAAGGCGCTTAATTAATACGCCCGCCAATTCGGTGGGATGGTGGGATGTCTGAAGGTATGTGCCCCCAAGTGTCTAAGCGGGACAGTCAAGAAGAAAGTGCTGGCTAGTTTCTACCGCATATTCTTCCAAGCAACTTCTGCATACGGCATCCGGTAAGATTCCCAGCAGTAGTGGCCCATAAAGAGCCTTAGATCAAAAGGCTTTTGAGACCGCGCAAGTATCAATGCTTGCCCAGCGTTGACCAAGCATCCGCGAGGCCCAGCTATCCAGTAGTAGAACACAAGAGGATGTAGGAGCAGCGACCCGTTCCCATTCTACCGATAACGATTCTAGGGTGCCTTTCCCTGCTAGCTCATCAGCTTTGCAGTTACCTGCGATTCTGCTGTGTCCCGGCACCTATACAAGTCTTACAATAAATGCCTTCGCCGTCAGAGACAGTGACGCCAGACACCCTTCGACCAACCAACGCACTGTGTATGAGTTCAAGGCTAGTATTGCCGCTCTGCTATCTGAGGGAATGGTCACTTCTCTGAAAGTGGGCACTCTCCGGAGCAGCAAATCTGCTGCTACCTGCTACCTTGATGACTGCAACCTCAACCTGGAAGACACTGCAATAGTCGGGAAGTCTGAAACTGGATTTGAAGGAGAGCTCCCGACAGTGAACCCCTCCACCAACCTTCCCACCAAGCTTTAACCCATCCGTAAAGAAGCTTACTGCCCCTCTTCTTCAGCCCTGTTCTGTTTCGACCACTCTGTCGCACAGAACGCTGAAGATGAAGTGCTGGAGGTTCGATTCAACCCCAAGAACGTCTAGAGCTGCCTCCGGAAGAACATTGTTGAAAGCTCCCTTAAAAGCCCCAACTCTGTACATAATATATATAGCCGATATTCCAACAAATTCCCTATCAGAGCATCAAGAGTATTAGAGCTGCACTTAACTTTTGTCGAAGAATGGCTAGCCAACTGGCGTATAAATATAAATGAGCAAAAATGAAAAGCATTTTACATTTCCCCGCTAAGACCAGAAACGTGTCGGACAGTTAAAAAAAAACAATGTTCTAGTACCCCAAGCGAATGAAGTAACTTATCTTGGGATTAAGCCGGGTATTGAAGGCTCACGTGGCGAAAACATATAGCGAGAAAAATAACTTGCATTAAGTTAAGAGCAGCAAATTTAAAAATTGGCTTTTAAAAAAATTCTAAACTTACCCCTAGACAACAAACGCCTGTTATACAATGCTATTATAAAACCGATTTGGATGTATGGCATTTAACTATGGGGTACGACCTGTGAAACCCTAACATTGATATAATACAAAGGTTCCAATCAAAAACTATTTAGAACAATCACGGGTGAATCTTGGTAAATGCGAAATGAAAACATTTATAAAGATTTTGATATTCCTATGCTAAAGAAGGAGATAGATGATAGCAGAACGAGATATATCACTAAACTTCGTAAACACCCAAAAACCCATTGGCTAATGCCTTGGCAAATTTCTGCAATCAAACATATTTAAAAAAAAAGTGGTCTACCAGCCTACTAGAGAGCAACGTTATATCAAAAAAGCTCAACCACATTCTTTGGCTTTTTTAAAGTATTAAAAAGATTTAAGATTTGAATATTTATTTTATGATTTCCCTAAGTAGGTCCAATACATAAAGAAATATTGAAAAAAAGACATATAGGTTCTTCATTTTCTTACAGAATGAAATTCGCTTTGCCGCATTTCCGATTCGCTTATGAAACTTCAAAGAAGTGATCCATGTTGCAAGCGCATTTTTACTGGCGACAAAAAGTGGTTTGCTGACAAGAATAAAAACGCAAGAAGGGCATAGGGCTAAAACGGATGAACCAGCGAAAATTTCTTCGAATGTCGATAATCGCCCCCAAAAAAACCTTTTTTTGGGGGTTTTTAACTCTGAAGTGTATCTTGATCAGCTAGATAAATTGAGCATTGCACTCAAACCGAAAAGGACCCGAATTGATTAATAGGGAAAAGGGGTGGTATTCCACCAGTATAATTAAAGACCTTTATACAAGTTTGATGACTCGACCCAAAGCTTAATTGGAATGTGCCCCCCCCACCCACCAAATTTTTTCTTGGTAATACTTATTCAGGTTTGCTGCAAAGTTTTGTGCATGGGAGAATCATCAGCTCAAATCAAAACGTCAAAAACAACTTGCATCAATTTTCTTTGGGTATTTAAAAATCAAAAATCTTATGATGCCGAAATCAATCTTTCCCGCCTGAACGATGGCAAAAAGGGATTGATCAAAAAAAGGAGAGATCATAAAATGAAATTACAATAAAAAATCATGTTTAAATTGCACTCAAAATTTGAAATCCATATATGCGTCACTAAAAAGTAAAATCATAATTGGCAAAATCAGCGTGAAATCATAATTCCGCACATAGAATATTTATTTTTTTTCACGTATTTTCGGTATTTCAATTACGGTGATGCATACATATTTATGCGTCGTTAAGTTCTGCCTTAACTACCATTTTTTGTCCATTTGGTTTTCAATTGCAGAACCCATTACCACAAAGTCACTGTCTTTATTTATTGCTTATGAAATATCACACAAAAGGTATTATTAAAATTTGCATATGTATTTCACATCTATGTATTTGTAATAGACACATGTGGTAATATTTACTTTAGCCATAAATTTTAGCTCGCATACCCCACGCGTTTATTCCAATGTAATAAAAACAAAATTTGCATAATACGTATATTTATGAGAGTAATTCAGACCAAATACCATATACAGAGTGTGAATTTTTATTAATTTTAAATAAATTCATTTTGAAATAACTCGTAGCATGACAGTTTATTGGTTGCTGTGAGCCTAACCGTGTACATTTATGTAATTGATTATTTGCAAATACAGAGTACAAAATAAACATTTAATGATAATTCTAAAATGCGTGGTTCGTTAACACAATCCAAATGCTTATTCCAACCGGATTGCCTGTTTTCGCATATTAATCTGTTTGGTAACTTGCCACATATTGAATATGTAAATAAAGTGTGCTGCACCGGATGAATGTATAAATATGGATTTCACCAGTATTGTTGAGTGAAAATATAAACTAATTATTTATGAACACTCATTATACGCAAATAATAGTGCGAAAATGTGGAAATCTGATAATATATAATTCAATATTTCAACAAACACAAATATCTAAAGTGAGCTAGCTTGCATTTTGAAGCATAAATTATATTGAAATTACTGGTTTAACCGCGTGGCAAAAAGTTAGTTGAGGATAGATGCAGATATGTAATTTGAAAATTTCGATTTTGGAACGTGGTATCCTCACGGCTGAATAACTTAATATGAGTATTGATAACAAGATTTCTTCGAAAGTTTAACAAATTTCATATCAATAGAAGACACTAGAAGTAATTAGTATTTTTAATTGGACTAAAAAATCATTCTAATATAAAGGTTTCAGAACTGACTGCACTCATTTCCTGTTTCGGATCAAGCAAGTACATTTATTAAGTGTGTTAAGAGTTTTGAAAAAAAACTGAATTCCAGCAGAAATAAAATTATATTTTAGGGTTTGAAATAACGTCATTTAAACACAAACACGTTAATAGTTTATAGAACCGTGCAAACATAAAATAAATCTTGCGGCTCTCACTCACCTGAAAGGTGCTCTCTAAAAAAACTAAAGAAAGAAGAAGAAAACTAGCTTTAAGATTTTTATGGCTATATAGATATTTCAATAAAAATCATTGGCAAACTTTAACGATATGCGCACCGGAAATTAAGTTTTCATTGCTTTAGAAAAGGGGAAAAAACTGATTTGCAAAATTATCCTAGACTCCCTCCCTAAAAGAAAATTTCATCAGAAATTTATCAGAGAATATAACAAAATAAACAGAACATTTTGTCAGCTTCGATTAGTACATAGCCTTAGGGCATTTGAAATTGAAAATTTAGCAAAGCTCATTTCACACAACATAACCGTTATTGCAAGCAACCCGAAAAACCCTCCACATGAATAGTCAACAAAAACACGAGTATACCGCATTGCCGCGGGGTAGACATACATGCATACATACATACATATATACGTACATGTTTTTATAAGGATACGTACATTTAAGATGAAGAGTATTTGAACGAAAACGTGCTTTCTTAATATTTTATGAAAACCTACGCACATGCCTATATGTGTATATACATACATATGTATATTCCATGTGTATTTATATAAGCATATTGTGAATATGCAATTTCCTTTCAAAAAGTGGCGAAAAATTAATAAACGAGATATTAACGTGTCGTCCGATTCGACGATAAATAAATTCACAAAACTTTTTGAAGTGAGCACATTTCTGCTTGGAACTGCTACTAATAAAATCAAATAGCCGCTAGGAATCAGCTTGGAGTTGATTTGAGAATTGGCACGAAAGCGATATGAATAATAAGATACGCAACGTTGTAAAATAAATAATTTAAACAAGTAAGAAAGATTTAAGTTAGGGTGCACCCGAACATTTTATGAGAAAGAAGTACTGTAACTCTTAGGATAACAATGTAAAGTAGAATGTAGGATAACTTAACCTTTAGTTGTACTAATATAAATGCACTTATTATTAACCTGTAAATGCATTAATTAAATAAATTTAAAGATTTGTTAAATGTGGGTATCGCCACATACCTCCCCTGTGGGGAAAAAAGAAATGATAGCAATAATTGTTTTTTTTTTGAATTATGAAGATATTTTGAAGCGCACTCTTATTTGACTTCTTTGTACTGTAGTAGAAAGATCAGGATTCACGTCGCTGGTAGTTGTGTTGCTTAAGTTATTTCCAGACAAATTGGATTGTAGATGCTCGATATCGTCACTACAAAGATAAGCTGGTTTTAGGCGATCGATGGATATGTGTGCAGGTTTCCCATATAATAGCACTTTGTAGTATTTTTCATGTCTGTCCATAACTGGGAATGGTCCGTCATATGGTGATGAAAATGATTGTTTTACTTTGTCAATTCGAATAAAAACATGCGTTGAATTTGCGAGATCCTTTGAAATGAAGATTTTCTCTCGGTTATGACGAGAAGCAGGCGTAGGCGTTAGATTTTGAAACGCTTTTCTTAGCGTTTTAACGAGTTCAGGTGCTTCGATTGATTTATTTGATGGTGTTAAAAACTCACCCGGGAGTCGGACTGACTCACCAAAAACAATTTCTGCTGGTGTGGCTTGGACGTCTTCCTTGAATGCAGCTCGTAGTCCTAAGAGAACTGCAGGGAGTGCATCGTACCAACTATCGTTATAGCAAAGAAGGGATGATTTGAGTTGTCGGTGAAAGCGTTCGATAAGTCCGTTTGATTGTGGGTGATAACTCGTTGTTCGTTGATGTTTGAAACCGAGGAGATCAGCGAGCTTCCTGAAGAGGTCTGACTCGAATTGTCCTCCAAGGTCGGTTGTTATTCGAAGTGGGACTCCAAAGTAGGAAATCCAAGTTTGCATGAGTGCATGTGCTACTCGGTCGACTGTGCCGTCAATAAGTGGTGCGGCTGCTGGATAGCGTGTGAATCGGTCGATTATTGTGAGACATTTGGTGTGTACTTTTGAAAGCGGGAGTGTCACCAAATCTATGTGAATATGTTCAAATCGACGCGAAGGTGGTTGGAATGTAGCAATGGGTGAAATTGTATGACGTGAAATTTTATTCCTTTGACATTGAATGCATGCTTTGGTCCATGTGATGCAATCCTTGTTGATTGATGGCCAAACATATCTTTTTGTGATAAGACGTCTTGTAGCTCGGCGACCAGGGTGTGAGACTGAATGAAGAGTCTCGAAAATTCGCCGTCTTAGTTGTTTTGGAACGAACGGACGTGCTGTACTTGTAGATATGTCACAGTATATAGCAATGTCCGTGGTATTGCTGTTGATTTTGCGTAGCTTTAATAGTGTATTCGAGCTGTTGAGTAGTTGTTGAAGTTCTGCGTCGTTGGTTTGAGCGCATGCAAGTTCTTCGGATGTTACTGCTGTGTGAATGGCATCGACTCGAGATAAAGCGTCCGCAACGATATTGCTGGAACCGGATATGTGCCGTATATCGGTGGTAAACTGACCGATATAATCAAGTCGTCGAAATTGCCATGGTGAAGCGCGTTCAGGCTTCTGTTTGAATGCGTGCATTAAGGGTTTGTGATCAGTGTGGATTGCGATGTGTCGTCCCTCAAAAATATGACGAAAATATTTCACTGCTTCGTAGACTGCGTTGAGTTCACGATCGTAGGTCGATCGTTTTTGAACAGATGGTGCAAGTTTGCGACTAAAGAATGCAAGCGGTTGCCAATGTTCGCCAATGCGTTGCTGAAGCGCGGCACCTATTCCGCATTCAGATGCGTCTGAAAAGATGGCCCACTCGGAGTTGCTGTCCGGACGTGCCAAGAGTGTTCCGTTAGCGAGAGCTTTCTTGCAGTTTGTAAATGCGTTTTCAAGCGATGTTGTCCAGTTTATTGGAGTTTTTCCGTTGATTTTAGGGCCTTCGAGTAGCGTGTTGAGTGGTGCGAGTAAGTTTGCTGCATTCTTAATAAATTTTCGGTAAAAGTTGATTGTACCAATGAAGTTTCGTAGTTTGGTGATTGTTGAAGGACGAGGATAGTCGGTGATGACTTTGACTCGTTCCGGAAGTGGTTTTATTCCATGGGCGGATATTGTATGCCCTAGGAACTCGATATGTTTGAGACCTAGACATGTTTTTGTTGGGTTGATGACTAAGCCCTAGTGTTGAAGGCGTTGAAAGACGATACGCAAATGTTGTTTGTGCTCTGCTTCGTTGGCAGATGCGACCAGCAGATCATCGATGTATGCAAAAACGAAAGGTAGATCTCGGGTTACCTCATCGATGAAGCGTTGAAAGGTTTGAGCTGCGTTTCGGAGTCCGAAGGACATAAATGGAAACTCGAAGAGACCAAACGGTGTGATTATAGCCGTTTTGTGGACGTCTTCCTCAGCTACTGGAATTTGATTGAAGGCACGAATTAGGTCGATGGTTGAATAGCAATATGTACCGTGTAAGTTTGCGGTGAAATCTTCTAAGCATCGAACTGTGTACCGATCTGGTATGGTACGTTCGTTGAGACGACGGTAGTCGTTCGGGAGCTAATCGCCGAGCACGACTGCTGACTGGAACGCCAGGCGTTGTCTTTATGTGATGTTGCGTCGTATGTGAAATTTGTTTGGGTTCACCATCGGGATGTGTAATCTTGGGATATTCGGCAAGCAGTTGCCAAAATCCTGATGATTGATTCGGCTGTTGGAGTTTGATCGACTGCACAGTCACGCTTTTGGTTATACCTGAGGTGCACAGTCGTGTGGTTTCGTCGATGAGTCGTTGGTTTTTGAGATCAACGAGTATGCCGTAGTGTGAAAGTAAATCAGCGCCAATGATTGGATTAGACACATCTGCCAGTATGAAACGCCATGTTAGCGCTCTGCGAAGGCCGATGTTTAAAGCGATTGTTACGACACCATAAGTATTAACGGGTGTTCCGTTAACTGCGATGAGTTGGTAGCCGGTCGCCATCTTCGTGTTAGTTGACCGTTTGTGAGGGTAGACAGAAACTTCGGAGCCTGTTTCCACTAGAAATTGTGTGTGTAAGTGGCGGTCCGTGATGAAGAGGCGGTACGATGGTGGAAGAGAGGCGCTTTCCGCCGCTAACGTCTCTCTGCTGCGTTTCCCGCTTGTTGGCAATCCGGTGTGCATTTTTGAGCCAGGCTGCCAAACATTTTGTGATACCAGCAGGTGTTACTGGTGGACATGGCAGGAGAAACCGATCTGCTTCTGTTGATGCGTTGTGAACGAAAACGTTTTCGTCCAGTGGTTTGTTGGGTATTTAAAAGCTTCTGAAGACTTCTCGTGATGTGAGCAAGTTGTTGCTCTACGGCTGTAAAATTTGAGTCGTGCGTTGCTGTAAGCGATGTTGCAGCTATATTATGCCCTTGAGAAGGTTAAAGAACATCATGTAAACGATCCGCGGCTTCGCTTAATGGTTGTAGCTCGGCCGTGCGTTGTGCAACCAAACATGCGCGCATTTGGTCGGGGAGATGTGAGAGCCACCTTGCTCTTAATACTTCCTCATCTATGTCCGGAACTAAACTTCGAAGGTGTCGCAGATGTTGGGAGGGCGTTCTGTCGCCGAGGCACTCACCGTCCAGAAGTTGTAGGATTTCTGCTTCTCTCGACTTTGAATAGCAAGCAATTAGTGTGGTCTTTAAACGTTGATAGGGTTTGTTGACCGGTGGATTTAAAATGATATCTTCAGCGTCAGCAGCTATGCGCGTGTCTATCAACGGGATCGTGTGGTGGAATTTGTCCACCTCGCTCGTGACGTTGTGATTGCGGAATTGTGATTCTTGGTTGAAGCTTGAAACATGTATTGTCGCAGGGCTGGAATTGTTTCCCAGGAACATGGAAGGCTTCGGAAGGCGTGGCGTATCATCGTCGGCAGGCATTTCGGATAATATTTAATTAATAAATATAGAAAATATCAAGAAATAGTTACGAAATGTTGTACTGGTTGTACAAAGCTGCCAGATGATTGTTGAGTGGTGTGACTTTAGCCTCGTGTCACCTTCAGTGGTGTGGTCCGCTATTGGTAACGGGCCGCTTGCTGTAAAAATTCCACCGTTGATGCAAGGTGACCGCTAAAGTCTACGTCGGGGTCACCAATTGTGGAGTACTAGTTTATTAATACACGTCTGGGTGACGTGGTAACCAAAATCCAACTGTCTATATGTAATGCATTATTATGATAGCTTAATTAATGTATGTAAAAGAGAAAGAAGTACTGTAACTCTTAGGATAACAATGTAAAGTAGAATGTAGGATAACTTAACCCTTAGTTGTACTAATATAAATGCACTTATTATTAACCTGTAAATGCATTAATTAAATAAATTTAAAGATTTGTTAAATGTGGGTATCGCCACATATATTCGGCATAAGATTTGTTAGAAAAACCAATACCATTATAGGTAGTCATTATACAAATCAGCCGGATATTCGAAAATCTTGGTAATGGTCATATAGGGGTTAGGTGAAGTTTTTGCCAAATTGTACTCATTAAAGGCACAATGATATACTTTTATGAGTAAAATACGTTCTGAAATTATCATTACGATAACTTAAATATTGGCCGATATATCCAGCATAAAGTCGCCTAGAAGTTCGAAAATCTTTGTATTACGTATATGGGGGCTCAAAGCCTTATTGACCCAATTCCACTCATTTTGGATACACATAATTTTTACTGGAAGAAAAGGATTACGTCTGAATTTCTATTGCTTATCTCACATTTTGACCGATATTTTCGATAAAAGTCAGCTATAGGTTCTGGGGTCCACATATTCGGTACCTAGAGTCTTGAACGGTTTTGGTTGGATTTGAACATTTTTCTGTCATAAAGAGGCGTACACTAAAGGCAAAGTTTAATCCCATAATTTTAATTGCATCTTAATTTGTGCACCGGAAAGAGGAGTTTAGGGAAGGAATTTAAAATTTTGGTATATGGGAAATAGCGTTATTTTCCGATTTCAACAATTTTCACAGAGTGACATAAGAATATAAAAAAAATGACACGTTCCAAATTTTGTAAAAATCGGTCATTCGGATCCCGAGATATGGGATTTCACCAAAAAGTGGGCAGTGCCACGCCCATCGTCCAATGTTCACCCCGACGCCTATAAAGCCTTGTCATATTATCCCGGCGGCATTAACGTCTCTGATGCAATTAGTTGTTGATTTATCGAGTTGATTAGTAGTGTTAACCAGTACTGTTACATGAGGAGTAAGCGGGGTTTTCATCCGATTTCATCCGTTTTCAGCACTGGTGGTAGTTTTTGTAATATTCGTGCTGGGCAATTTTGGTTATTGTAGCGTAAATTTTTTAGGAGATATGCACATTCAACATATTATAGGCGGGCCACGTTCACTTTTTCAAAATCTCGCGATTTCCTGTGCCAAATTACAGTTTTATATCTTAATTTAGTGCTTAGATATGGCAATTCATATTCTTTCGGTTAATTGCGATTTGTGGGCGTGGCAGTGGTCCGATTACGTCCATCTACGAACTCGAACTTTGTTTTGTACTAAGAAACCTGCAAACCAAGGTTCATCAAAATATCTCAATTTTTACGCAAGACGGACTGACCGACAGGTAGTCAACCAGATTTCAATTTTACTCGTCATCTTGATCAGTTATGTATTTACAAGGTGCGTTCCAACGTTAACAGGATTTAAACAGGGATTAAACAGGAGGAGAACAGGGTTTTTCGGCAAAATCAATTTATTTTATATATTGTCTCCTTCTGCTTCAGTACAGCTTTTTGCACGGTTCAAAAGCATGAGGAACGAGTGTTTTAGCTCATTGGTTGGTATGGTCGCCAGTATGCCGGTGCAAGCCTTTTGAATGGCCACTATGTCTGCATAGAGCTTTCCTTTCATATGCAAATAAATTTCTCAGAAAAGGATGAAGTCGCACGGTGCCATGTCAGCTGAATACCGGAAGTAGGTAATGCTTAAAATGTGATTTTTGGTCAAATAATCTGTCACAATCGTCGATCGAATGTTGGATTCTGAGAAATTTTTTGTCGTCAGTCAATTTGTGCTGAACAAACCATGCACACACCTTTCGTAAGCCCAAATGTTCGATCAAAACGCGATAAGTCGATGCTTTGGAGATGT
>CM050323.1:143781393-143840709 GCA_027475135.1 Bactrocera correcta
TATAACTGTTTGGTAGGCTTTAAAAAGGCAGATCCAATAAATAAAATACCAATGAAAAAAAAAAAAACACATGTATAAAGTTTTATCACGAGATCATAATTTTTACTCAAATAATCTCGTCACCCTGATCATTTATATATGCCTATACATATCTCAATTAGTTTCATTAAATAGATACAAGCGTTTGGTGAATAAAACTATGTAGCAACATGTTGCAACAGAATAAAAAATGTATGGGTCTTGTAATGTGTCCAAAATTTGACCTTCGATTTTAAAAATTAGTAGCTCATTAGAAAGGGGACCAGACGCATACCCTATGATATAAATATTTTCAAAATTCTTTGTTTTTGTTAAGTTTATTGAAGGTTGAAATTTAGAGCACGTTAAAATTGTAAAATTATTTTCTCATAAACTACTAGTCAAAGCAAAATGTTCGTGGTTTGACCCAACTACCATATGTTAAATGAAACACACATTACAAGCCTCGTCTATAGACAAAATTATCTCTTTAGAAATTACCGCAAGTCAAGGATGAGAGTAAAATGGAATCTGGTTAGAATACGGCTCGATGTCATGAAACAAAATCACTTTGTGCATACCTTCTTTAGCATATATCTTTTTTTACAAATATATAAATCCCACTTCTTTACAATAAATAAAAAAGAAAACACTTAAATTGGTACAAAACAATTTTTACGACTACTAAAACTTTAAACATTACAAGTGGTATGTCGGAAAACAAGGCTGACAGAAGCGTCTCCTTATTGCACAACCTGTTGAAGACAAAAGCCACAACAAATATTTTGCGACAGGCGTTGAGGACAGCCACTTGGCATCGTACCCCTTGGCAGAATACAAGTGCCAAATGAAAGAATGAAGAGCGCACTTGAGTGAAGTTTAAAGGTCATTTACATTTTAAAGTGCCGAGCACTTATGGTGCAGTAGCTCTTTTTGGTTATTTAAAAAATGGGTTCTTCAAAGGTATTTAAGTTTAATAAGATGGATAAAAGCTACAATGTATTATAGAAACAAATCAAAAAATGTTTTTGAAACTAAACCCTTGCGAACTAAAATAATCTTATTCCTAACAAAAAGTTATTTTTTTATCTCTGTAAAAGCTAAATTAAGCAGCTGCTCCAACAACTGCCCAATTTATTTTTTACAGTCTACATTTTTCACATTCATAGTAACGGCGTGTGATAAACAGAAACACTCGTACATCCCTGCCTGGAAATTAGCGGTTTGTCTCAGCTATCAAAGTTTAATTTGTTGCTAAGAAGAAATAAAACCGGCCTACTCAACAGCTCAAAAATATTAATAAGCCACTTTAGTCGTGGGATAATTATATTATTATAATACTCTAAAACCATAAACCATTTTTTATATTCTGAAAATATGTGTATAGAATGGTCGGCGGGTGGAAATTTCAATATAATTATTTCCGACGAACATTAAGTCACTTCAAGCACACAATTTCATCTTCATTAAGGACAAGAGCAGAAAATAATCTTCTTAATTTGATTATTAGAAGAATACATTTCAATTATATATTGTTTTTATTTAAGATCCCTATTTGTTTCTTGGAAAATCTAGCAGACTGTTTATCTTTATCATTTCAAGGTAACTTTGGAAGCAAGTGTTAAAAAATTATTAAGTGCAATGACTAAGTAAACTAGGATATCTTCTTTTCTGTCATATAAACCGCTTACGCGGTTATAGCCATCTCATGGTATAGCTTATCTTTCATTCTAATGTGATATTGACCGTTGCAAATGCACAACCATAAATCTTCTGCAGAACCTTTCTCACGAAAACACGTAAGGTCGACTCATCAGATGTTATCATCATCCATGCCTCTGCACCATATAGCTGAAAGGGAATAATGAGTGGCTTAAAGAGTTTGATCTTTGTTCGTCGAAAGAGGACTTTACTTCTCAATTGCCTACTCTGTCCTAAGTAACACCTGTTGGCCTATTGTATTCTGCGTTAGATTTCAAAGCTGACATTGTTGTTGCTGTTAATGCTGGTTCCAAGATACTTCGAAAGTTATGACCGTCAATAGTGATATGAGAGTCAAGTCGCGAGTGCGATGACTGTTTATTTGATGACAGGAGATATTTCGTCTTGCCCTAGTTCACTGCCAGACTCATCTGGTTCGCTTCCTTATCCAGTTTGGAGATAGCAGAACTAACGGCGCGGGTGTTGAGGCCAATGATATCAATATCATCGGCGTACGCCAGCAATTGTACACTCTTATAGAATATGAAAGCTTCTCTATTTGGTTCTGTAGCCGAATTATTTTTTACAGAAGTAGGTTGAAAAAGTCACTCGAAAAAGTGTGTTCTTGTCTTTAGCTCACCTTTAAATGGATGTAGTTTTGCTACCCAGAGAAAACTTGGTCAAAGACCAGAAATCGTGAGCTGCTTGGGCCATATGTAAAAAAATCAATTCAGGCCACTTCCAAGTAAATGACAATCAGAAAACTTCCACACTTGCGTGAACTTCTACACATGACTTCATCCTCCAATGCATATTTAGTAAACTGTAAACCTAACAACTATTTTACACTGTTGAATTACTTGAACGTCTGATCATAAATTACACCATAAAACAATCTGTAACAAATAATTTCAGTGGTTAAAAAACTATATGAATGATAGAAAAACCGGCAGCCATAAAATTTCAAACGCGTTACCAACACAATAAAACATATATGTACATATGCATGTGATTGTGTGTTCGCCATGAAAATGACTATAGTGCTGACAAAGTCATCAACAATTTCCGGCAATTCAATTGCATGCCTTCCAGTGTGTTTATCATCATCTGTTAGTTTGATGGTGTGTGGAACATTTACGATGACAAAATTGGAATATAAAACCGAACACTTGTGTACATTTTATTTGGTTTTTGTGAATACAACTGCTTTTTTGGGGACTTATTTATGGCCCATGTAACGTTCGTTGTTTTTGACTTTTTCGCCAATGTAAACATGAAATCAGGATTTAATTGCCGAATGTTGAAATGTGCAACCGATAAAACAGAAGCACCAATTCACTGTCAGCTGGTATTCAAACAAGTGTGAGCACAACGGCAATGGAAATAGTAATCGCTTCTCGGAGTGCAGTTTATTGTGCAGAAGAGCAGCAAGTAATCAAAAATAAGCATTTTTGCCTACAAAAAGTAAATGTTTTCTAGACTTTTGTTTTATTTTATATTGATACTGGATGTAGTATAAACCACACATATGTATATGTTTTGGGTTAGTGGATTTTAATCAAGTACTCAATCAAGTACGACATTTAGTAATTTCTTTCTCGCACGAAATATAACTAAATAGACACAAGTTCATTGGTGCACTTGATTCCGATCGTCCAGTATGTAAGGGACATGTGCAAAATTTCATGTCGATATCTTAAACCACTTTGAAGACTGATAGTAACCAGTGAAAGGTAATATTGTCTGTTTGGAACGTTTATTTTGAGCGTTTTCCCGACAATACCACGATTAATTCTGAAGTGTATTGTTACCCGGTGGATAAAATGGCAAATGGACTCAAACATAAAAGGTCAGAATTGATCAGTTGAAAAGGTGTGATGATTCACCAGGATATTTGGAGACTTTATAGAAGTTTGAAGACTCGCCAAAAGCTTAAACGGGATGTGAAATTCACCTACCATTTTCTACAAATTTTCACCTTCATACTACTAATTTTTTCGGTCTCTGCAAATTTTTTTAGATGGGCTCATTTAACTTCAAATCAGGATGTCAAACACCACATGGTCCAGTTTTTGCCTTCAAGGATTAAAAATTTTATGAGCGTGAAATCAACCTTCTGCCCGGAAGCTGACAAAAGATATCGGATAAAAGTGGAGAATATATAATTTAATAAAATGTCTTACACAACAAAAAATCGTGTTTAACTTTATTTTATAATTATTAAAATTTATTTTGCAGTCTATATCAACCCCTCAGGAATTGACAAATTTACGGTGAGATTTTAAGATATGGGATTTTTGATTACTTCGAATGATGAATAGGAATATAAAGTGTTCCATTACCGATATATGGAAGTTTTTTGAGGCTTAAGCTTAACAAAAAAACTAACACTATTATTGCCTCACTATTTTTTCTACAGTGTTTAGTTTTAGTTTAGTAGATTTGTGGGTACTTTTCTGTGGTTCTATCATGAACAAAAAAAGCACCCGGAAATTGTAATTAAATGATATTTTAAACAGATGTATTTTGTTAAGTTTATTGGACTATCCATAGTAATATGACAAATATGATCGCGATCTGTAAACCAGTTTGATTACAGCAGCTGCATTGCGATTTTTACAATGGATGAAAATATCGGCAAAGAATTTGTCACAAATTTCGTATTTCTAACCAAATTTCGTGTGCGGGCTCATTACAAATCTTGGCAAAGACTTGCGGTGATTCAGTTTTTTCAAAACCAAAAATCTACGAGTGGCACAAAAGCCCTCGAGGAAGATCGAGTGATCAGTTAAGGCATGCTTGGTTCTGGAAAACCTTCGACCTCTTCAGCTGATGGAAATATGAATATTGTCACGCAAGTGTGTTAGGGAACCGACATCTCTCGCGAATCCATGTGATTTTTGTGGAAATTTTGGTCGCGTTCTTTCAGGACTCGTCCCGATAAAGCTGAATTGTTTTCAATAAGAGTACCGTTAACATGTCTCTTTCGACATCCTTGATCGCGCGAATTTGGAACGCATGTTTGTCATGCAAACTAGTAAAGAATCATCGGAATGGAAGAGAAGAAGAGCTGAAACCAAAAAATCCGCACCAAAACCGCTCAAAAATCAAAGTGATGTCCATTGTTTGTTTCGATATTCGTGGCTTGGTGCATCATGTTCAGGAGGGACAGGCGGTTAATAAAAAATTCTATTTGACCATATTGAGGCGTTTGCGTGAGAGTATTTATCAAAAACAGGCGGAGATACGGAAAAAGATGTCATGGATTTTACACGATGATAATGCATGAGCTACGAATGTGATTGAATTTAAATATCGATAACCACAGTGGCTTCGTATGATTTTTTTTTGTTTCCCAAACTGAAATTGCCACTCCGTGGAACCTGTTTCCAGTCAATCGAATTAGCTTCCCCATTATTTTATGAAACACTTCCTACAGCTTTTTCGAATTAGAAGAAATATTAATTATAGTACATCATTAATCAGATAATAACCTTTACTTAAGGCTTCGATAAACCATGAAATGCAATTTCCGAGTATGATGGCAAAAAAGTTAGCACAAATTATTCCTCGAGAGCGTAAATAACCCAAATTTAGTTAATGACACTTTCTACTGATTTTTTTGTTTTCTTATGGTGAGTCCTACAGCGTAATCCGCTAATAAAATCGCAAAAAGTGACCGCACCTCGGTTTTTGAACCCTCGTTTCATTACTGCATGTAAAATATTTGAGCATAAATTATTTACTACCTTTATACTACACTGTATGACCAAAAAATTGGAAAACTTTGTCCATAACTTCTCTGTCGAATGATTTCACTTATCGTGAAAATCGCCGAATACATTTTTTGTACTTCAGAAAGACAACCATATTCCTGGAACTAAAGATTATTTTGATATGACTTTTGGCACAGATCTGACGGTTATACCAACCAGGAAAATAATATTTCGACGAATGAGTTTTCGGGCCCAATTTAAATTAGAAAGTCTTATACATTTTTAACAATGATTGTATAGAAATATATACTTACTGAAGAATTGTATCCGCTACATGCAAATAATTAAGCTAAAATTAACCTTTCTAGGAATTTTTGAATGGGTGTAGTGATATGGTGATTTCACAATCTTGTTAATTGGCAGAAGTGTGACTGGAGAACTATTGTAAAGCAGCAAATCAATTTTACTACAATAATTGTACCGAAAAAGCTAAATGTTTTATTTCTTTCATAACTTTATTTACTGAACTAGAGAAGCGTCATGGCGTATACGTAACACAACATTGTTGGCTGAATTGAGTGTTGATAAAAATAAGGGATAATTGATTTAACTTTATTTGGTTTTTATGCATGCAGCTTTCAACTTTTTTGAACAAAAATCTTATATTTAATGTTTACCAATTGAAGTGGCATAATGATTTGTAAAGCTCTTCAGTGAAAATTTTGATATGCCATCGAAAATAAATAAGAGCCCAAAAAGTTAGACGTGTTAGTACCTTTTCACTAACTACAACGATGAATGCATCCTATATTAAATGATATCTTGTAAACAATTATTTTTCAACGAGTATTTGATACAGTTTTAAGAAGTATTTTGTGGAATTAATATTATATAAGTATTATATTTCAATGAAAATAGTAAGCCTACACAATAAACAATAACGCAAGAGCAAGTGCGAACAAATTGCAGTAAAGTTTTGTCTATTTGTGCAATATTACGTGTTTTTCCTATTTAAATTATTTTTTCGTAGCTATAGTGACAGCAATAAATTTATTAAAAGCAGTAAAATTTAATTATTGGAGTTAACGTATGCACTGATGTAAGGTAATTCAGAAATTAACTGTTATTATTCACAAATTGTAATTTAATTTACCGAGCTTTTAGCTTAAATGTTGATGAACTGTAAATATTTTACTTTCGTATATTTTACAGTAAACGTAATACTTGTATGTATGGCAAACATAAGCAATAAAAAGTAAATAATGACAAGAAATTTGTTAAATTTTAAGTTCATGAATTATAAGTTACAGTATTAAAGGGTTATGCACAGGTAGAATTTTCAAAAAATCGGTTTTAGATTTTATATTTCTTTTTTATACTTATTTACTTACAAATATTTACCAATTTGCTAGACCACTAGTTGCCATTTTTTAGCTAGAGAAATTATTCCATCAGTGTAAATCCTTCGTCAGTCTAAATAGAAGCCAGCGAACCGTTTTTGTGCTACACGAACTGATACAACATCGTCTCCATAAACTTTGCAAATATGATTGGTGGCTTGTGTGGCATTCTTCCTTTTTTTATACAAAAATTGCAAAATATAGCAAATTTCTTCATTATTTTCACTCATTTTAGAACAGCTGTAACTTTTTTTCAACTTTCCCGAATTTTTGGTTAAATGGAGCTTAAAATCTCAACTTTCCAACCCAATACGGTTTGACACAATATGCTTTGTAGCACTGGAGATATACAGCTTTAACGACATCTATTGAGTACTCCACGGTAATTTTTCCTTTCCATGAAAATTTGTTTCCCTCCTCTCTCTTAGTCTCTCAAATTCATATATATGAGTCCAATATAATTAAAATTTAAAAAAGCGTTTACACCTGTCTTCATATCAACATTCTTATTTTACGGCAATCTAAATTTTATATGTAATTTGAAAGCTTCACCTACATAAACATACATACATAAGTATTTACTATTGCATATGTATGTTACTTATACTTGTTCCGCTTATAAAAGCACTACCAGCGTTAGCTTATGAATATATGTATATATATATATGCATTGTGAACATAAATTTGAATTTTTATCACCTCAAATGACATAATGTACGTAGCTTATTGCCACTCCAGAAAGGCAAACAGCATGGGAGCACATTTCTATAAAAGTAACTCCTATAAGTATTATATACACATTTTAAATGAGGGTAGTTCTTTAGGGCAGAGTTAGGTTTGTCAGCAAATATTTTTTTTTGAAAATTTCAAGCTTACGCAATTTGATGCAAGAATTTTGATGGGACATTTTAAAGAATGCTGTACTTGCGCTCCTGATCTTCGATTAGCTTTTGAGATGTTAGAGTTCTCAATTGTATTTAGACGACCTTTTTAACCAAATTTGAGTAATTAAGTAAAAAAGTTCAGTTGCTTTAATTTATGTGCTACTATATCTGGTTTTATTTACTCACCAGTGTCCTTAGTTATCTCAGCGCAGTTTATCAAAATATTTTACTGATCTAATCCATGGTTTTATATTGAACCATCCTGCTCCATATTAAGAAGCTTACTAAATATTGCGTGTTAACTTGCCGTCAGTAAAACAGAGAACTCAACAAGCCTGGTTATAATGCAATACACAATAAAAAAAATTGAAAACCTGATTGCGGGTTGAACTCAGCCTTACCCTCATGTAATGTGAAAATCTGAACAAGGCATCCAGCATCGAACCACAAACTAAAGTATAAGCACAAAGAAATCCACATTTCTATGAGCCGGAAAATCATCATCTGCAAGTATTATATTTTCTTCAAAATGCGACTTCGCTGGTTATATCATAGTCATATGTGGCCATTAAGGTAAAGCAAATTTCCATTTCTATTGCAAACTTTAGGGAAATGGCAAAGAGTTAATCAAAGAGTTCATGGAAAATTCACACAAAACAATGACTGACTTCTGACTTCGGCATTCAAATGTTTGGTTCTATAAGCAATAAGCCATAGACATAAAACATCTTGCCTCAGCTTAGCTTTTATATCTGCAATCAATTTTGCACACAAAGTTCGAAATAACTGTCATGCTGCAGCAGGTGTTACTGCGCTTCACAAAATGTTTATGAGCGGATTACGGGGTGAACTGCTAGATTTTGTGTGTGCCAGTTGCTATTATCATAAAAGTCAAACAGCTGCTGTGTGGTAAGTCCAACGAAGCATACACTTGTCCAGGATGGAACTCAACAGTCGCAAGTAAAGTAAATATGCTGACAATCATAGGAAGCGTAGCAGGTGCACGCTATACTCGTAAGTATTGAAGTACATTTCTTTATCCACCGTCAACAATATACTACTTTTGCAGCACAACACAAATAAATCTTATTTTTCACATGAACGTGTTAGCATTACAAATACATGTGCTTCTGCAGGGATGTAGTATTCATACCATACACGATACACTGGAGCGAATTTAAACAAAATTTTTAGGTAAAAAAAAATTTCAAGTGAATGCTGTTTCTAGGTGATATTAGAAAGAAAATTAGTTTTTTATAGATGATGCTTGAACAAATCTGGTAAATTGTGCACAATTTGCTTACGCACGTGCTCTTTGATTCGACACATCGCGTTAATGAAATAACAAATTACGGAGAAAGAAAAAACAATAGAAGCGTAACTGATCACGCTTTCCAAATTGACCAAACGGCTAGTTCGCTAGAAATATTGAATTGAAAGTGTGCAGTTTCGTGGACGTTTAGAAAAATAGTTTTGTATAATGATGTACTAATTTAAATATCATTTCTTTAAGATGTTCCTTCTGAATTATAAGAAATCTGAAAATCACACTGCAAATTGTTCAAAATTATGTCTGCTTTGTTGATAAAAAAGTAAAAAAATGCTAATTATACAAGTGAAAATACAAATTAAGCTAAAAAATGTGTTTGATCTGTTTGATTTTTCAGATGAAAGATTTCCTACTGTTATATGTTTTACTTGCAATTTGTCAGTGGATAAGGCGCTAAAGAATAAAAAAAAACCTTCAAAGTTCCTGACTTCAGTAAGATAACATCAATAAAAACTCGGTCTTTATCAGCTAGTGAAAATTGTACATGTTTTCTCTGTTTAAAAATCAGTGACTTGTGAAATAAGTATCTACCAAACGTTAAAGGTTTAAATGCTAGAAGCACATTAAAAAAGAGTCAAGACAAAAATGTAAAGAAGAAAGAAAAAGTTACAGAAATAAAATTCGATAAGAGGTGTACCAAGTGTTTAGGATTATTTGAACGCGGTATAAGTCACAAACGCAATTTTAACAATGCAATTAATGCCATCGAGAAGGAAGTAAACAAATTTTCGAGCAAAGAGAAAGATAATTTTGTGGCTAGACTCTTAAAAAATATAATGCTTGAAAATGATAATGAAAAAAATGAGACCTTAAATAAAAATGGTGACAATTCATTATCATTATCACAATCTCATGGAAAACCTCTGAATGTAAACGTAAAAACAACAGCGGAGAGACAGAACACTCCAATTTCTGCAGATCCACTACGAAAGATGCAAAATTGAAGTTTAAGTAGAAGAAAGGTTTTAGGTATCGCTATTGCTATTCGGGCTGAGACTAAGAACTCTAAAATTATCAAAGTAAATTTTCAAAAGAAACTGGCTGATAATAGTCACTCTGTTGATAAATATTTTGAGACAAAAAAATCTTATTTTTGCTACCAAAAAAAAAGCGTCAAGTGGATTTTTTTCATTTTACGTTTATTTTCTTTTTATTATCACCTAGAAACAGAATCCACTTGGAAATTTTATTTAAATTCGCTCCAGAGCACCGTGCAAGCGGGGATTGAGTTTGGATGAGCTGGTGGCGTTAATTTCAAATGAATCTTATTTTCAGTAAAAGACCTTAAAGAAGATTCTAAACGGCAGTCTTTACACCCATTAGTTATAGTGCCTACTGTATTTGTATTTGTGTTTGTAACTCTTCATGGTTATAGAGTCTTTGTATTAGGATCGTGTGTAAAGCATTAGCTTTGCAGTAAAATCAGTAATGTATTATGAACTACAAGCTGAACTCAAATTAACTTTCTTTCATATGGTCGAAAGGTAACATTCACATTTCAATGCTCCGAATACATGAAGTCACAATTATTTAAACTATTATTGCTATTATTGCTACATGTCGCGTCGTTGTCATGTCCTGATTTACAAATTTCGCTTCATGTTTTATAGAACATAGTTTGATATATTTTTATATGACTCTCAATAAATGTTAAAAGCTGGTTTTATAGCTTAGTCTAATAACCTTACAAAATATGTTATAAGGTCAACTTAAAAGACTAAAAACATTATATCGTATAGTACTTACATATATTATAGGACATACGGAACGTATTTCTCATTTCATACCAAAAATATGTTCTGCAGTCTGAGTTTAGGCGATCAGGACTGCCGTAAGCCAGTTGAAACTTTTATTTTAATTTTGATTGGACATTTTTTGGTGGTTAGATAACAATGCCGTTATATAAGTAACATTTTGGAATTCTCTTTTGTTTTGTTGGTGTTTTAAAATGTTTAAAAAACAATGATCGTGAAAATCGGTAGATAATTATGAGAATTGTGGCTCATGGTATTCCCGCTAAAGGTGAAAAAGGCAATATCACATCCTTTTTTAATCTTGTAAATCTTATTGTAGAATTACTCGGCAGAGAGTTTTTGCTAGTGGGCACGGTTATTACGCGATAAAACCCATTTTCATGGGATTGCACATTTTATTTTTAGGGAGTAATATTGTTTGTTAATACTAAAATTAAAACTAAAATCTTTTTAAGTCAGTCATATTTCAATGTAAATTTTTTCGCGACTTCTCAATTGCATTATAGAAATGATTTCCGTTGACTGGCGGTTTGTACACATTTCACTTTCGTAACGTACTTAAACGTATTTTAGTGCCATCACAGATAGTCTGTAGTTAAAGGAGCAAAGTAAAATGAGCAAAAGCACAAACGAACATCTACAACGTTAACTTTTCCGATTACTCGTATATATGACTTTGCTGAATTCAACTTCATTGCAGAAGTAAATAAACTCATAATTAGGTATGTAGCCCGTAATTGTCAAAGGGCGGCTTTGGGCAACCAATTAGCCGTATACATTTTAGTGGTTTGATATTTCAGGATTTGTCAAGTATGTAGTTTAGTATGATTTTTTGACAAATTTTCTAGTAATTATAAGAGTACTCAAATATGGTAAAGCATTTAAGAACTTAAAACTATTGAAAATTTTAGAAAAACTATGCTTCTTTATACAAAAGAAATATTCAAAGTAACATAAGACGAAGCAAATATTGGGTTGCCAAAAAAGTCTTGCGGTATTTTTATTGAATCAATTCGTGTTGCACCCATACATCGAACTTCTAGTGACTCCAAGCTTCTTCAAATGGTTTATAATGGTTTGATGACTACTATGCCGGTCTCTTTCGACCGATTCAGCGATTTTATCGCAATTTTCGATGACAATCCTTCCGGAGCGTGGCGCATCTTCGACAACCTCTACACCAGAACAAAAACGTTGAAACCATCGTGGTGCAGTGGAAATGGAAACTGTATCGGGTCCATAATCTACACAAATTTTTTTGGCGGCTTGAGATGCATTTTTGCCTTTATCGTAGTAGTACTGTAAAATATGCCGTATTTTCTCTTTATTTTGCTCTATGTTTGCGACGATATAACTCACGAACGACTTAAAAGAAACGACATTCAATCAAACACGTGAAATGAGCTTTCCAAAAAGGTATATATAAGGGTCATGCTATTTTTGTTAATGGTTTTTTCCACGCCAGTCCGCAAACTCTGCCTTACATTTTGTAGGGGAACGTGCATATCTAGTTTTTCTATTTCTACTCAAGTTAAAGTTTGCACGAGAGGACAGACAAGCAGTCATCCAGACTTCAAACTCCTATATCATCCCTTTCACTTTCCAGTATATAAATCAAGAATCAATTACTAAGTATATCAGGATAAAACTTTGCACGAATAGTGTCTTTGAGGTTTTCAAATTATAACTTAAAATTGCTCAAATCAAATAAATAGGTTTCAAGCCCCTAGATATTGAACAAGTAAACCCCAGTGCCTATCATTGACTTTTCACCCAAAATATAGGTCAATGTGTGATACATATCTCTTGTAATTCGGAGAATCCTTTTCTAATAGTGATACGTCTGTGACATTCTTTCCTTAGCCTCATATACATACCTAATATAAAGATTTTCGAACTTCCGGGTGGCTTTATACCACATATATTGACCAATTGTGATTTAACTTATTACAATATATAGATCCCGTTTTTCTTATAACGGTTAATCTTTGAGCTTAGATCGAATAAAATCCTGTGAAAAATCGCCTTAGACACCATATAACTAACAAGCCTTATGTACCTAAAGATACTTCGCTGGAAGTACTAATCCAGAATGCAAGAGTATGAAATAATCGGTTATACCCGAACTTAGATTTTTATTACATGTTTAATATAAAGTTATTCTAATACGTGAGAGTATTTCCTCAGCTTAGGTCCTGCAAGAGTATTACACTCGAACTTAAGCATTCCTTACACATTCTATTTACATTTTTTAAAATAAACAACGTTCAAGTGGACCTTTGGTGATGATCTTCCAGTGTCTATGGCAGCTATATGATTTAGTGATTAGTGATCCGATTTGGCGAATTCGATAAATGAGCAGCTTCTTTAGGAGAAAAAATTCTACGCAAAATGTCAGATCGATATCTCAAAAACTGAAGGATTAGTACGGGTATCTATAGATAGATAGACGTATCGACTAAGGTGACTACATACGTATGTATATTATTTGCATTTGAATATACTTTCCATGAATATTACCTTTTGGAAGTCAGAAACTTCGTGGCAAAGCCTAATATTCCCTGTTCAGGGTATGCAAATTTCTCTTTGGCTATTGATGTGTAATCCTGATCTAAATTTCTTGGACATAAGTTTTCATTACCATATTCACATTCGCTCGATTGTCCACTTCTGACAATGTCTGATTCATTTAACATTTGTATTCTTTAAATAATGCAATAAATGATGCTATTTTATACCGTATGAAATTCGAAACTTACGAAAATGGCACAAAATAAAATGGTACATATTACTAAAATATGCGCATAATCATAAATGCCCAAATGCTTAGAATACGTATGAGTACTATGTTACATGTTGCATGTTAATATGAGTACGGTTTACTTTAGCTTTGTATTAAGCCGCACAGCGGGAGTGCACTTTAGCTAATACCATGAACGATATGTGCAAAGAAATTCAAATATAAAAGTAACATTGATAGGATATATGCGATCTAAGAACTTTGTGTTCTACATACAAATTAACAAATAGAAGTTACATATTTATGCAAAAAATTATTTACAATTACTGTGAGCTCTTTTGTGAAAGATTTCGATTCACTATACATATTCAATAATCTGAATTTTGAGTAATATGCTCACACACATCGTTGCTTGTGCGCGACTTTCTGGCCAAAAACAATGCATTTAAGAAAATAAGAAAAAACTACGAATAATACCTTCAAACACCAAAAATTTCTTTCAAAACTTGATTCTGATCATTTTGTTTTTGTATTAGTTATATGCTATAGCCGTTCATATGTAGAGAAAAACATGCCAAATTTCTAGAAGATAAGAATGATGCACCACGTTCTAGAACGCATCTTGAGGCCGAGATGGATAAAATATAGTTCTTGGTCAATGCAAATCCTTGAATAACAACTCCAGAATTTGCTGGAACATTAAACTTGTCTAACGTCAAGCAAATATTTTGTAGCTAGACATACACATTTTGCTGTAGTCAAAAATATGGATAGATTGTTTATGACAGCTGATATGTGTACAGACTTATCATCTGATCATTCTCATGTACTAATAAAGTTGTACGAACAGCCCATGATATTTGAGACAAAAGTTTTTTTAACATCACATAAAACTAACTGGTTGAAGTATAGAAAATATATCAGCAGCCACATCAATATTGATTACAAAATAAATACAGGAGGAGACATTGATGAAAGTATAAGAGAATTTAATGATGTAGTAACTAATTCAGCTGTATTGGCAACACCAAAAAGAGACAATAAACTTTTTAGTTTAAGAAAGATCACCAATAATGAAATTGAGAAAAGGCGAGCTAGACGTGAATACCAGATAAATCGTTCCCCTTCAACTCTACTTCAACTAAAATCTGCTGTACGAAAAATGAAAAAGCGCTTAAATGCGAGGAAAATCACAACACCGAAAATTATATAAGAGACTGTGTCCAAATGCAAGGAAGAAAAACTCGCTTTGCTTTTAAACCACCAGTAGATTCCACCATGCCTCTAAGACAGTTGAATGGTTATTGGGCACGTAGTAATGAGGATAAGACAATATGCTTTGCAAATAACCTAGAAAAGGTATTTAATTTCATTGACAAAAAACAACTTTAAATTTCCAACCTTGCCCAATATCGCTAGCGAGTCGCTTGTGTCTATTAGGACTTCTACTTCTGAAGTTATTAGAATCATAAAAGAACTAAATTCAAAAAAGGAATCAGGACACGAAAATATTAATCCAAAAATGATAATTGAGTTACCAAATATTGCTATAAAAGTGCTCTCCTTGCTCTTTAATGCCAGTCTCGGTTGCGGATAATATCCAATATCGTGGAAAAAGTCGCAGACCATCATGACAGACAAACCTGGTAATGATCTAACACAGCCTTCTTCCTACAGACCAATAAGTCTCTTACCCTATATTTTTAAAATATGTGAAAAATGTTACTATCCACGAAAATAACATAATACCAGTGCACCAATTCGGGTTTCGTGTTAAACATGGTACTGTAGAGCAAGTATGTATAGAGAAAAATGAACGGGAAACAGGAAACTATTCGATCACAGAGAGTACTGTTCAGCTATTTTCCCAAATGTATCCCAGGCGTTCGATAAAGTAGCAGACTTCATATCAGAAGAACGAATAATAAAGGCTGGTGTATTTATGGTAGGGTGCTAGGCCTAGGTTAGGTTAGGTTAGATGTTTGATTAGAGATCACACGTGGACAAATAGATGTAGTCCTTTGTAAAGCCATTGAAAGTAGGATTCCTGAGTTTGGACGGCAAAATGCTTAGAAGCCAATACAAATTTGCAAAGGCGCTTTGCAAGTCGCGTTATCTAAGTCTTGATCTCCTTATCGCGGGACAGTCAGTGCTGGTTGGTTTCTACCGCGTCTTCTTTCAAGCAGCTTGTGCGGCGACCGGTAAGATTCCCAGTCAGTGGCCCGTCAAGAGCCCCACCACTAGTGAGAGGTTAGCCTTACCGAGGGCAAAGAGGTCGCTAGATCTCCTGCGATCTATCTGGGACCAAAAGGTTTTGCGACCGCGCAAGTACTAATGCTGGCCCAGGGTTGACCAAGCATCCGCGAGGCCCAGCTATCCATTAGTAGAGCACAAGAGGATGTTGGAGCACCGACCCGTTCCCATTCTACCAATAACGCTTCTAGGGTGCCTTTCCTTGCTAGCTTTGACCCATCCGTAAAGAAGCTTACTGCCCCTCTTCTCCAACGGCTGCTTCCCACCCACAACTCCCTCGTCGGTATATGGGCAGAGAAAGAGCCGCCGGAATTCGATATGGTGACTCCATGATACAAATGATCCTGTATGCAGTCAAAGCTTGTGAGGGTATCTGAGTGTTCAGATACAAGTTCCTTTAAGAATCCAGATTTCCTGATCCTAGTAGCCACTTTTGCGGCCATACACCTTCCGGCGATGTCCACCGCCGTTTTGTTTAGAATTGCATTAAGTGCAATGATTGGGGTGGACCTTAATGCCCCGCACATGCTGATGAGCGCAGCTTGTTGGACGCTCTCAAGTTTCTTTGAAAGTGTGGTCTTCTGCATAGCCCTCCACTACATAAAGACTCCATACAACATTATTGGCTTGACTATGGTGTCATAGAGCCAGAGGACCACCTTCGGTGAAAGGACTCTCCTCTATATCAGTACAGGGTAATCGATGCCTTTTTTGCTTTCTCCTCAATATTTGGCTTCCATGAAAGCTTCTTATCCAGGATGAGCCCTAAATATTTTACTGTGTCCACCGGTTGCAGGCGAATACTTCCCACTTGCGACAACGGTGCCACCGGGATCTTATATCTTCTACTAAATAAAAGCATTTATGTTTTATTTGGGTTGATGGCGAGTCCACTTCCATTTTGTTACAATGCTGAGATATCCCTGCGTCAACGCATACACGGTGCTAAGAAACTTTCTTTTCACCATAAGTACTACATCGTCTGCATAGGCAATCAACCGACAGCTAAGATCCTCTAGTTTTTTGTGAAGGTCGTTAACGACTAGGATCCATACAAGAGGATCCGCCCTGATGGGTTCCCCTGCTCACATCCCGCCGAGCGCTCGCGCTGCCCTATTCTGTTTCGACGCTCTGTCGCACAGAACGCTGAAGATGAAGTGCTTGAGGTTAGATTCAAAACCAAGAACGTCTAGAGCTGCCTCTGGCAGAACGTTGTTGAAAGCTCCCTCAATAGTCCCAACTCTGTACATAATATATACAGCCGATATTCCAACAGATACTAACGTATTGACACTCACTTTCACGGATGACACGGCTCTAATAAGCCCCAACAAACGCCCCATCAGAGCATCAAGTGTATTAGAGCAGCACTTAACTTGCCAACTTAATGAGCAAAAATGCAAACATTTTACATTCTCGCTAAAACCAGAAACGTGTCGGACACTTAAAATAAACAATGTTCTAGTACCCTAACCGAATGAAGTAATTTGTCTTTGGATTCACCTGGATCGAAGCCTCATGTAGCGAAAATATACAGCGAGTAAAATAACTTGCAAGAAGCTAAGGCGAGGAAATTTAAATTGGCTTTTAAAAAAATTCTAAACTTAGCCTAGACAACAAACACCTGTTATACAATGCTATTATAAAACCGATTTGGATGTATGACACTCAACTATGGGATACAACCTGCGCAACCAATATTGATATAATACAAAGGTTCCAATCTAAAATGCTTAGAACAATCATGAGTGAACCATGGTAGATGCGTAATGAAACCATTTATAAATATTTTGATATTCCTATGCTAAAGAAGGAGATAGAGGACAGCGGAACGAGATATATCACTAAACTTCGTAAACATCTAAATCCATTGGCTAATGCCTTGGCAAATTCCTGCAATCAAACACATTTAAAAAAAAGTAGTCTACCAGCCTACTAGAGAGCAACGTCATATCAAAAAAGCTCAGCCACATTCTTTGGCTTCTTTAGTATTAAAAAGATTTATGATTTTAATATTTATTTCAATATTTATTGCTTTAATATAAGCCGTAAGCCCTCGCAGCTAGTGTTTCTTACTCTGTAAGATAATAATTGTATTATTATTTTTCTTTTAATAAATAAATAAAATAAATAAATAATTGCTTTAATAAGTAGCTCCAATAATAAAGAAATATTGAAAAAAAGACATTTAGGTTTTTCATTTTCTTATAGAACGAAATTCGCTTTATCGCATTTCCGGTTCGCTTGTGAAACTTCAAAGAAGTGATCCATGTTTCAACCGCATTTTTACTGGCGACAAAAAGTGGTATATTTACAAGAATAAAAAATGCAAGAGGTCATGGTCTAAAACGGATGAACCAGCTTAAATCACTTCGAATGTCGATAGTCGCCAAAACAAGGTTATGTTTTCGTTCGGTTTATTTTGAGCTTTTGCCCTACAAAACCTCGATTAACTCTGAAGTGTATCTTGATCAGCTAGATAAATGGAGCATTGCACTCTAACTGAAAAGGACAGAAATGATCAATAATAAAAGTGTGCTGTTCTACCAGTATAATTAAAGTCCTCATACAAGTTTGATGACTCGCCGAAAGCTTAATTGTGGTGTGCCACCCACCCACCATATTCTGTAAATTTGATATCTTTGGATCAATACTTATTCAGTTCGCTGCAAAGTTTTGTGCATGGGAGAATCATCAGCTCAAATCAAGATATCAAAAATAACTTGCGCCAATTTTTTGGCTTTAAGGATCAAAAATCTTATGATGCCGAAATCAATTTCCTGCCTGAAAAATGGCAAAGGTATTGATCACAATGGAAGGCATAAAATGAATTACACAATAAAAAATTATGTTTAAATTGCACTCAAAAGTTTAAATTCATATATGCGTCACTATAAGTAAAATTATAATTGGCAAAATCAGTGTGAAATCATAATTCCGCACATAGAATATTTATTCCTTTTGTTCTCGTATTTTCGGTATTTCAACTTACGGTGATGCATATTTATGCGTCGTTAAGTTCTTCCTTAGCTCCCATTTTTTGTCCATTTGGTGTTAATTGCAGAACACATTACCACAAAGTCACTGTCTCATTTATTGCTTATGAAATATCACACAAAAGGTATTATTAAAATTTGCATATGTATTTCACATCTATGTATTTGTAATAGACACATGTGGTAATATTTACTTTAGCCATAAATTTTAGCTCGCATACCCCACGCGTTTATTCCAACGTAATAAAAACAAAATTTGCATAATACGTATATTTGTGAGAGTAATTCAGACCAAATACCATACACAGAGTGTGAATTTTTATTAATTTTAAATAAATTCATTTTGAAATAACTCACACCATTACCGTTTATTGGTTGCTGTGAGCCTAAGCGTGTACATTTATGTAATTGATTATTTGCAAATACAGAGTACAAAATAAACATTTAATGATAATTCTAAAATGCGTGGTTCGTTAACACAATCCAAATGCTTATTCCAACCGGATTGCCTGTTTTCGCATATTAATCTGTTTGGTAACTTGCCACATATTGAATATGTAAATAAAGTGTGCTGCACCGGATGAATGTATAAATATGGATTTCACCAGTATTGTTGAGTGAAAATATAAACTAATTATTTAGGAACACTCATTATACGCAAATAATAGTGCGAAAATGTGGAAATCTGATAATTTATAATTCAATATTTCAACAAACACAAATATCTAAAGCGAGCTAGCTTGCATTTTGAAGCATAAATTATATTGAAATTACTGGTTTAACCGCGTGGCAAAAAATTAGTTGAGGGTAGATGCAGATATGTAATTTGAAAATTTAGATTTTGGAACGTGGTATCCTCTCGGCTGAATAACTTAATATGAGTATTGATAACAAGATTTATTCGAAAGTTTAACAAATTTCATATTAATAGAAGACACTAGAAGTAATTAGTATTTTTAATTGGACTAAAAAATCATTCTAATATAAAGGTTTCAGAACTGACTGCTCTCATTTCCTGTTTCGGATAAAGCAAGTACATTTATTAAGTGTGTTAAGCGTTTTGAAAAAAAAAAACTGAATTCCAGCAGAAATAAAATTATATTTTAGGGTTTGAAATAACGTCTTTAAACACAAACACCTTAACAGTTAATAGAACTGTGCAAACATAACATAAATCTTGCGGCTCTCACTCACCTGAAAGCTGCTCTCTAAAAAAACTAAAGAAAGAAGAAGAAAAATAGCTTTAAGTTTTTCATGGCTATATAAGTAGATATTTCAATAAAAATCATTCGCAAATTTTAACGATATGCGCACCGGAAATTAAGTTTTCATTGCTTTAGAAAAGGGAAAAAACTGATTTGCAAAATTATCCTAGACTCCCTCCTTAAAAGATAATTTCATCAGAAATTTATCAGAGAATATAACAAAATAAACAGAACATTTTGTCAGCTTCGATTAGTACATAGCCTTAGGGCATTTGAAATTGAAAATTTAGCAAAGCTCATTTCACACGACATAACCGTTATTGCAAGCAACCCGAAAAACCCTCCACATGAATAGTCAACAAAAACACGAGTATACCGCATTGCCGCGGGGTAGACATACATGCATACATACATACATATATACGTACATGTTTTTATAAGGATACGTACATTTAAGATGAAGCGTATTTGAACGAAAACGTGCTTTCTTAATATTTTATGAAAACCTACTCACATGCCTATGTGCGTATATACATATGTATATTTCATGTGTATTTTTATAAGCATATTGTGAATATGCAATTTCCTCTCAAAAAGTGCCGAAAAATTAATAAACGAGATATTAACGTGTCGTCCGATTCGACGATAAATAAATTCACAAAACTTTTTGAAGTGAGCACATTTCTGCTTGGAACTGCTACTAATAAAATCAAATAGCCGCTGGGAATCAGCTTGGAGGTGATTTGTGAATCGGCATGAAAGCGATATGAATGGTAAGATAAATAACGTTGTAAAATAAATATGCAAGGATAATTCTTATTTTTGAACATGTAAGAAAGAGCTTAGATAGGGTGCAACCGAACATTTTATACTGTTGCAACTTGCACGAATCTAAGATCTGGTTGATTCCTTACTATGTAAAACGTCAACCAGAGGATCGGAATCTAGCAAGTTTATATATACATACACCATATATAACTTACACACTGACCTACGTATATGTTCGGCATACGATTTGTTAAAAAAAAGCCAATCCATTTATAGGTAGTCATTATACAAATCAGCCGGATATTCGAAAATCCTGGTAATGGTCATATGGGGGCTAGGTGAAGTTTTCGCCCAATTCTAAGGCACAATGATATAATTTTATGAGTAAAATACGATCTGGAGTTTTCATTGAGATAACTCAAATATTGGCCGATATATCCGGCATAAAGTCACCTAGAAGTTCGAAAACCTTTATATTACGTACATACATATATGGGGGTTCAAAGACTTATTGACTCAATTCCACTCATTTTGGATACCCATAATTCTTACTGCAGGAAAGGGACTATGTCTGAATTTCTTTTGCATATCTCATATTTTGACCGATATTTTCGATAAAAAATCAGCTATAGTTACCGGGGTCCACATATTCGGTACCTAGAGTCTTGAACAGTTTTGGTTGGATTTGAACATTTTTCTGTCATAAAGAGGCGTACACTAAAGGCAAAGTTTAATCACACAATATTAATTGCATTTTCATTTGTGCACGGGAAAGCAAAAGAAATAAGTGGAATTTAAAATGTTGGTATATGGGAAGTAGCGTAGTTATTTTCCGATTTCAACAATTTTCACAGAGTGGCATAAGAATATAAAAAGAATGCCACGTTCCAAATTTTGTCGAAATCGGTCAGTCGGGTCCCGAGATATGGGATTTCACCAAAAAGTGGGCAGTGCCACGCCTATCGTCCAATGTTCACCCTACGCCTATAAAGCCTTGTCATATTGTTCCGTCGGCATTTACTTCTCTAAAGCATTTAGTTGTTGATTTATCGCACTTTTAGTAGTGTTGAACAGTACCGTTATAAGGGGAGTGGGGTTTTCATCCGATTTCATCCGTTTTCACACTGTCGCTAATAGTTTTTATAATATTCGCGCTGGGAAATTTTGGTTATTGTAGCTTATTTTTTTTTTTGGGAGATATGCATATTAAACATATAAGGGCGGGCCACGCCCACTTTTTCAAAACTTCGCGATTTCCTGTGCCAAAATACAGTTTTATATCTTAATTTAGTGCTTAGTTATGGCAATTTATGTGCTTTCGGTTAATTGCGATTTGTGGGCGTAGAAGTTTTTCGATTACGTCCATCTATGAACTCGAAATTTTTTTTTTTAACTAAGAAACCTGCATACCAAGTTTCATCAAAATATCTAAATTTATACTCAAGACAGACTGACAGACAGACAGTCAACCACATTTCAACATTTCTTATCATCCTAATCCAAAGTAAACAGGACCTTCCAAAAACAGAACAAATGGTTTTTTCAACAAAATTATTTTATTTTTATTCAAAATAGTCTCGTTTTGCACGGTCCAAAAGCAAAAGCGTTTTAACTCGTATGCCCATATGGATGCTAGTATGCGGGTGCAAGCCTTTTGAATGCATAATGCTTTCTTTTCGTGGGCAAATACATTTTTGCGAAAAGGAAGAAGTCGCACGGTGCCATATCAGCTGAATACGGGGAGTAGATAATAGTTAAAATGTGATTTTTGGTCAAATTATCTGTCACAATCGTCAATCGATTGTTGTATTCTGAGCAATTTTTTGTCGTCAGTCAATTTGTGTGGAACAAACCATGCACAAACCTTTCGTAAGCCCAAATGTTGAATCAAAATGCAATAAAATGTATATGTTCAATTTCATTTCCGTAAATTTCAATGATGATTTCGGCTGATTTTTGATGAACTCAAACACAGTTCCAATGGTATTTCTGGTGATCACGGATTTTGATTAGTCCACATGTTGATCGTGTCGTTGATTAATATCCCCACTTTGAAAACGTTGAAACCACTCGTGCACCCTGCTACGGGACAGGAAATTATCGCCATAAACTTTTTCATCAACTGACACGTTTTGGTAAAAGTTTAACCAATTTTAAAACAAAATTTAATATTGTCTATTTATTCGAAGCTCATTTTCGAACCGATAACACAAACATACTGACACTCAAAACACAATAACTTTACTTGCAATCAATGAAATGTCATGTAATGAGGACTGGACAATCGATAAAGATAGTAGATTCTAAGGCACCAGTCGACTAGATTCAAAAAGTCCCGTTTATTTTGGAACACTCCTTGTATAACATTATAACTTTCACGCTTAGCTTTAGGTGGTATGTACAACCGTTAGGTGAACAAAGCTATAATACTTTGTAGCAACTGGTTGCAAGAGTATAAAAATGTAAAAATATCAACAACATCTGAGTTTTACGTCTTTGTAGCTAAGAAAATTACTGACATGAAGCATTAAAATGGTATCCGAAATTTTTAACAATTTATGAAAGCATTTCAAGGAATTATATTACCATACAATAGTGCATGGTAACGTTATTGTAGAATGAAAAATTGAACCGTATTCAGAATTCATAAATGTACAAGTGTTATCACAGTTATGACACAATACTAATTTATTATGTTGGTTTCATATGATGCGAGAAATTTAATTGGACAAGGAATATATTGTAATTTACTCATTATTTAAATACGTAACATGCAATCATTGGTAGAGGTTTGTAAATATCATACATATATCGTATCATCGTCTGAGTATGCAATGAGCATCGCTAACCATATTACTTTCTTGATTGCCAAATGAGTTTGCTTCGGAATTTTCGAGCATTACCCATGTCGGCGCAATTTCAAACTGTTTATAGTCACGAATATTTTCCTCAGTAGCGGTGCGTAGTGAGCTTGAGATGCCATTCCAGATTTTTTTATAAAAGGTTTGCAGGATAATCGTCTTGATAAGGGGATTCTTTCATACGAAGCTGTTTTTGATTTTTTATTGGGGAAGTTTTTTTTGACGTGGTGGGTTCCAAACACTACGCACAACCGCAGGGGTTTGCCTTTTAATTTCAGCTCGTCTCCAAACGGATGTTTTTTGGCTGTCGAGGAGATATCTGGTTTATGACTGGAAATCGGTAAGTACATATGTAAAACGATCATTTGTAGTCACTCTTAGATGAAGAAGATGATCATTGACTAACATAAATCTACTTACTTAACTTATTCCTATTGTTTGCAGAGAATATTGGCATAAACACAATACACTTTACTTGATGTTGTTGATATCGTTCAAACAAAATAGTAAAAGTATTGGAAAATGATAAATATGTTAACTGAAATTATTCGAAAATAGTATATTTTCAATATGGTGTTAAAATATTAAAGCAGAATAAAATTTTCTTTTGTTGTTTTGTGCGAAAGCGTTTCTTAACCCAATAAAACTATTAAAGAAGATCGCAGCTTATTTTATTAGTTTCAAGTCTAGATATGATTACGAAAACAACGTTTTGATATTTCCTTGCTAGTTTTTGTTTGTTTCTGTTTCTGTGCATTTTCTGTAAATTTTTTCGTTTTGAGAGAACAAACTTAAACTTGAACAACTTACAATCTTGTACTTCCTGAAAGCTAGGAGCGATTAACTGTTAAGTTACAGATTTATTATTTAGGTATTTCTCTCCTAAGTCAAAGAAATAAATTCTTTCTAAAATATTCTGATGTGACACCTTGTCAGAGTATGGTATTGAAAGTAAAATTTTCAATAAGTCGACCATTTACGTGTTTGTTCAGAAAACAGTTGGATTTGATATTTTAACTAATCAAAGAATATTGCATACATTGTATGTAATAAATATAAAATTATATAAAATAGGAATAATGGCTATCACGATATTGCAAAAATATTAATCAAAAAATACAATCTGACATATTATATTTAGGAAATTTAATTTACTGCAATGTCATATTATGGTTTTATACTTTTCTATAACATAATTGTAAAACGACATCCAATTGTTCGCAAATATTAGTCACGTTCGCGACAATTCCTTACCCATTCAAACGTGTTCAACGCAACAAAATTTCGCACTTTAGTGTTTGTGACAATTCTGAATTCATAAAATTGGAATTTTACGTACGGCTCATATGTTTGAAAACAATAATGGAAGTTTAGGTATAACTTAATCCATTACCGTTATTATGATTATTGAGAATTCGTGAGCAAAAGTTGTTGAATGATAAGCCATTGTGTTGTTCAAGAAATAATATCGTCCGTAATTACTGAAATTAAGTTAAGAAACTTTCAAACAAAAAACAAAAATACCGATTCCTATGCATAGAGTAATTTATATACCTGCTAAAATAATATTTATAAATCTATAGACTTACCGATACCTTAAAATATATTTATAATTCTTTTTGTATGCATTTTTTAACCAGAAGCAGAAGTATGCTTTATTTTTGGTATAATCGTGAGACATAGAATTATTCACAAGTAGTGCACCTAGTATGTTTCAACCGAATATTTGGACCCCGATACCCATAGTTGACTTTTGATCGAAAATATCGGAATATATGTAAATTAAATTAAAAGATAATCGTTCTTTTATAATGGTATATCTGTGTGCAGAAAATGGATTGAATTGGACCACTACTTATCTTAGCCCCCACGTGAGTTGTCCCAATAAAAATAAGAGAGCGAGTTTTATTCTTAACAGTGATCTTTATGCCTAAAATAGATAAATTTGATCGAAAACTAGGCCTAGCCCCTATTTAACCAATATCAGGATTTTCGAAAATCCGGCTGACTTTACTCTGTATGATTGGATTTACACCTTAAAATTTTTCCCTGCCTTTGATTCTTGCAAGTTCCGAGAGTATAAAATACCTTTTCTTACTTGTGTGCATTTGGAATTGTCTCAAAGAATCTATTTTTATCATAAGTCAAAACCTGATACCTAATCAACATTTTGATAGCGTTCAATTAGCTTTTCTGGCACACAAAGTAATTAACGTTTCTTGTGTTCGCTTTATATGACACCCAACTTTGTTTTGAATGTTTCTCGGTGCTAAACGCTTTAGAATTACTGATTGTGTAACTCCAAAGGGTTCTCTTGAGTTCTTATTTTTTGCAACAATATTCTTCGAGAAATATTTTATGCTATAGCGATTCGATATCGGTTCAAACAAATTAGTCGCCTCGTAGAGAGGAAAAAACTGTGCAAAATTTTAAATGGATATCTCAAAAACTGAGCGTATATTCTGACGAACGGACATGTCTAAAGCGACTCAGCTCATCATTGCAATCATTTATCTACATTTTTATAGAGCCTTTGGGTGTTGCAAACTTCGTTTCAATTTTTTGGTAATATGCCTGGATGTAACAACACTTTAACCCTCCTAGAAGTATCCAAAATATGTACGAAATTATCTTATGTCTTTAAAATCGAAGTTTTGCATACTCGTTATTTTGTTTGATTTTGTTTGGAATTTCATACAATAAAAAAATGATGACAAGAATTTATCAGAAAACTGGAGGAAATTAAAGTAATTCCTACAAAAGTCACGTGATCAAAACCACTTTCAGAACTTCCTGTAATAAGATTTTTAAATATTAGGATCTATATTTTCTCAAGCGATTTGTTAGAAAAGTTATTAGAGCATATAAATTACTTTACATATCTTGATCGCTGTGACCTCCAAGCAAACAACAATAAAACGTTTGAGAAGTCCTAACAGATAAAATAAGCTCATAAAAATCTTTTTAATGCACTGAACGATAGATTTGTCTTTTAAACGGAAATTAGTTCTACAATTTACTTCGTGTCTTTTTGTACTTGGTTAAATAACCAGCTCTTTCTGGCCTTTTTTAGGGTAATTTCAAATTTCCTTTATCCGTAATCTTTTAATGAAGTGTTTTAAAATTGGAAAATCGCTAAATCACGTAGAGAGCGTGTAAATCACAGGCGTATATATGAATATGCATATTACATAGTTCTAAAATAGAGTTATATATATGTATGTAGAAAGCACACATGGAATTGTCATAAACCTTTTTCTGTTGTAGCGTCCTAATTTTTTGTACGTGCCATCGTTGAAGCTAAGACTTTTAAAATTAATAAGGTGTTATTTTATCATCTCTTCTGGTGGGAATATAACCTTTGCGAAAATTATTTAGTTACATAAATTTCTATACTCTCGCAACGTAGCACGTTTCCTCACAGCTGTTTGCATCGTGAAAAATTGAGCTATAAATGGCGTTGAAAGTTAAACATATGAATGAACGCAAGGCGTTTTTTAGCACTTTGAAAAGTTAGGTAATACAACTGGATGATATAGGCTATTGAGCTGCCCGTAAAATGCTATTATTTGAAAAAACATGCACTATGTGTGATGCATAACTAAACATAGTATAAACATTTAGGAAACCGTAAATCTTTAAGCGAAATCAGTCAGCATTTTGTTGGGTAATATAATTGAAATTGATTGAACTTAAAGCGAATATATCAGTTAGTATGTGATATTTATACGCTGAACCAGAAAACACAAAACAATGAGAAGATTCAAATCAAATTTTGTGTAGTGCTTTTTTGGACAGCTAACAGAGCTAAAAAACTTCAACCGGGGAATTCACTATATTCGCTGCTATTTAGTTGAATGGCATAAAAGACAACTGTTTAGATACAGAGGAACGACCGCGAAACGAGAAAACTGGAAGAAGTTAACCAGAAAATAAAACTGTCACATATGAGTGATATTTTTTTAAGAAAAATTGGAGGAATTATACCTTTTATAAATGTGGAATTGATAATATGCGAAATTAAGGCAAAAAAGTAGTTTTCTTATTTTTTTAACAACTTTTGCATATTTTGGTTAAGAAATACCAAAGGTATGCATACACTTATTGGATTATTGCTTTCAGTTTTGGCCTTTTGCCTTATATTTTTATAGGTTTATATGCAACCATTCTTACTGATTTACTCAGACAAGATATTTTCACAATATTTAGCATGAATTTCACTGGTACGAAGCGGGTTTGTTGCTGTATAAGATTATCGGTCGGTTGATATAAGATCGAGTCTGGATATATTTATGTCCTTAGTTTATGAATATAAGATTTCATCTCCTTTATTTTAAAATCTTGATTTCCATTCTACATTTCAAACATTAGAAAACATAAAATAAAACAACAGATATATTTATAAAGTCAGTTTTTTAAGGAATTATTGAAATAAACTAAGAGATAAATGTCAAAACATGTGTCATATTTCAATAGAATGCCTTTTATGATAATTTTATGTTATTGACAATGCTGCTACAAAGTATAATAGTTTCGTTTACATATCAACTGTATATATCACGTATACTTAGATACATATAAATGGTGAGGATGACGATTTGAGTTCAAGTCCGGGTGACTATCTGTCAGTCTGTAACTTGAGTAAAAATTAAGATATCTTGATGAAAATCGGCAGATGTATTCCTAGTGAAAAATATAACACGTGTTCGTAGATGGGCGTAATCAGACCACTGCCACGGCCACAACACGCCATTTATCGAAAACTTACAAAGTGCCATAACGAAGAACCAAATTAAGATATAAAACTAACATTTCGCACTGGAGATCATAAGAGCAAGTGGCACTCGCGGGCTAAGATAAAAACAAAATATTTGAATGTACATGTCTCCTAAACTGCTTAAGGGGGTATTATAGTCTAGAGCTCGAATTTCGAGCTTTTTCAACAATTAATAAAAAAGAAGCACTAGATATTTTTACTATCCGTTTTGTTTATCATTTGTTTATTAAACTTAGAAGAGTACGCAATACAAATTTCAAAATTTTTTTTTTTTTCATTGAGCTATGCGTTCTTGAAAAAAAAGGAGGTGGGAAGAGGCCATGTTCTCATCGCCATGATTTCTATCCTTGTCGTCATTTGAAAAATAAAGCAATGACTGATTCTTAATGAGTACGAATGCCGCTGTCATGAAACAGCAAAACTAAAAAAACAAAATTTCATAAAATAGCGGCTACTCAAAAAAAAGGTCCATTTTTTCACTAATTTTTCAGTTTTGTCGATTTTTTTTTAATATTATAAATTTAAAATTTTTATTTTTTGCTGCTTCATGTTGTTGTGTTAATGTTCATCCCATATTTTAAATAAATCAACTAATTAGAACTTGAGATATTATGTCTACAGCATGTTTAATAATTTGACTTTTGAAAAATCCTTTTTGGGAGATATTTTTGAACATAAAAACTATCCAATTATGAAAAAAACGGTGTTTTCAAATTTCTAGACTAGAATACCCACAATAACCAACTTCACTCAGGACAAATTTCTTTAGCACCCTTATAGATACTGTAAAAATTAATGAAATGGGAAGATAACCCCATTTACTCCTGTTAAAAACAACTAAAAGTGCGCAAATCAATAACTTAAAATTCCAAAGCATACAATTTTACATCCCAAATGATATATTTGCGCATTATTATATCCGAGGTAAAAATTGGAGAATGGGTGTAGCATCGTCGGAGCTCTGACCCTTGTCCATTGCATTGATAAAGGGAATGTGACACCTTTTCTTGCTCGTCAGTTTTGCAGTTACGTGAGATTCCACTCTGGTCTGGCGCTCATATTTATTTTATCTAGAAGTGATTCGATGTCGTTGTTAGCAAGGTTATGCATTTCGTAAGTCAAAGCGTCCAAGGCTATTATCCAAATTTATGCTAATTTCTCTGAATGAGGATGTACTAAGGAACAGTAAATCTACTGCTATCCCAATGGCAGAAACTTCGATTAAAAAATGTTACGTGTTTGAAGAAAGAAACTCATGTTCAAAACACATAATTGAAATTCAGCACCTCTTAGGGGCATTTACACAATTTCTGGTTAATATTATTTTTGACCACAGGTTGCTTAACTGAAAGGTGGCTTTATCGGGCTGGTATACATGGTAGTAGACTATTTGGCAAAAAATAACCAGCATCGGGTCAATATGTCTCCTATATACTGAAAATAAGATCTTTAGACTTTCGTTAAAAATAACTAAACGTATAATATTGGATATATTACGGTTTAGTGCCAAAAATAAAATTGCTTTCATTATCTAACAAAGCTTATGCGGTCAGTGTATGATTTATAATAGGTTGTCAAAAAAGTCTTGCGGTATTTTTATTGAATCAATTCGTGTGGCATCCATACATCGAGCTACTTAGTGATTCCAAACTTCTTCAAATGGTTTACAACGGTTTGATAACTACTATGCCGGTCTCTTTCGAAAAACTCTGCGATTTTCCGCATCTTCGACCACCCCTACACCAGAACGAAAACGTTGAAACCATCGTGTGAGGTGGAAATGGAAACTGTACCGGGTCCATAAACTGAACAAATTTTATTGGTATATATACATATGTATATTAAAATTTCCGAACCTTAGGTTGACGTTTGGCACCTTAAGGTATTGCCCAGACTTTGGTCCTAGCAAGTTGCATGAGTATGAAATGTTCGATTCCTCCTGGACATGGCCCTTTCTTACTTGTTTTCTATAGGTAGGTAGGAGTGCAGCCCTAACGGGTTCAATTAGCACTTGATGTGCCATTTTCTATAAGTTTTTACAAATTTTAAGTAAAATCCAACCAGCTTTTCTATAATATAATCATATTTTATGAGCTTGTGAAGAAGCTTAGAGGCCAGTGTCATTATTCTTTATGAATTAATATTTGTCCCTCTTTTGGCGTGAGGTACATATACCCATAAGAGTTGCTCTTAAATAACATTGGTATAATAAATTGTCGAAAGGTCCACTTTCCTTATCGTTTCCAGTGAAATGACGCAGTTTTCGTGAGAATACCAATGTTTACTTTAATTACCCATGAAATTCTGTAACTTTGCCAATATGTTGCTACAAAGTGGCCTTAAATGTAATGTCAACACGTTGAATAAATACAACATAGCAAGAGCCTTACACACGCGTGCCAATCATTTATCATACTTAATGATGTTATTGGTGATGAGTTCTAAATGTCAATTTAATGATATCCACAGAGGATTTATATGTATATGACATGTATACATATGTGTATAAACATATGCATAAACTAACGTGTGCTAGGTAAGTGCGGGAGTTGTGACAAAATTACCTTTCTGCATGTTCGATAAAAGTAATCGGTGCGTACACCTCACACACAGATGATAAATGACAGTGGACGGAGCCTCATCAAATATTTACCGAGTGTAACAGACTTTTCGTTATAATATTTATATGTCATAAATCAACATGGTTTGAATTAAGCTGTTAAAATTCGATTAGTGTTTTAAAAACAAAACAAGCGAGTGAAGCACTCTATCTCGTAGTTTCTTATACTTGCTACCTAATTATCTTGTTGATATTCAAAAGAAAAACAAAATAGTTAAAATACGCAGCCTAAGGGAAGTTCTTTGTCTTTGTATTGCTCACACTCCGTATGGCGACAACTTTGCATTTTTTGCTGTCCATGGGATCGGAGTCCCATATTTTTGTACATTGATTCTTATGTAAAATTTAACGAGGAATCGAATGGAAAAATCAGTTTTGAAAAAAGTTCGTGGAAAAGCACAAAAAAACCGGGTTTTGTAAAAAAAATGTTGTTTTTGTTTTTGGTTTTCTGAAAATTTTTTTGAACTTTGAAAATATTTTTACCAGAAAGCTGAGATTTTTTTACATAAAATTGGATAACTTTTCACTCAGTTTTGAGGTCGTTAAAAAATAAAAGAAATAGTCATTTTTTTTGTTTGATCTCAATTTGAATTGCGCGCCAAAAAACAATGGAACAACTTTGACCACTAAAAAGTTAACAGATATTCTTCTTTTGGTCTATATTCTGATATTCTAAAGTTTGGTCAAAATCGGAGAACCACGGGTACAAAACCATGTCGCCAATTGATGGAGTGGCCCATATAAATAACCCTTTATCTATCTCGAATAGTTTTAGGTGATACGTACAACCGTTTGCTGAGGCTAAGTTAGTGGGAAACTGCTTAGGTCGCTCCTTTTTAGTAGTACGTTCCGATTTGTACAAGGAATAAAAATATCGAACAAAGAATTTGTTTCAACTTTGGATTTCTCACCAAATTTCGTGTGCAGATTTGATGCGAATGTGGGAAAACTCTTACGGTGATTCAGTTTTAACAAAAACACAAGTCTATGAGTGGTTGTAATGGTGGCCTTCACAGACGGTCGAGAGATCGCCGAAGACATGCCACGTTCTCGACGACTTTCTATCTCTTCAACAGATTAAAAAAGTGAAGGATACGCTGCTTGAAAATCATAGAGAGATGGCAGAGAGCTCGGCATCTCTCGGGAGTCCGTTCGAATGGTTTTAGTTAATATTCTGGGTATAAAACGGGTTCTTGCTCGACTCGTCTTGAGAATGGTGAATTTTTTTCAAAATTAGTATCGTACAAAGTTCTCTTTGTACATGCTTGAATATGCGAATTCCGATCCCACATTCATGGAGAGCAATATAACTACCGAGTTTATGAGTTTGACATGCAAACAAGTCAGCAATCATAGCAATGGACTCCGTTTTTAGTCGATCGAAGATATAAAACAAACACCGAATTTTATTCATTCGAAACATAAATATGCACTGTTATTATAAAAACACATTTTTTTCAGTTTCAACTTATCAGTATTCACTGTACAAGTTTCCCAGAGGATCGAAATTCTGAAATTTTGGTAAAAAATATTTTAAACTCTGCCATTGCTACGCCATTTCCGGTGACTTCACGGGCAGAATATATCTTTACAGAATCATTTAAAAAGAAACATACGTGATTTAGTTAAAACTTTGTCTTAGAAATTGAACGGTAGAAAAAAAGATGAAAATGGAAATTTAGCAGACATTTCTAGAAAAAAATTAAGATTTCAGTGGAATTTTCTTATAAAAAGTTGTAATCGAAAAAAAAAATCATTCATCCAAGTCTTTATGAATTGTATCTCAAAGACCTGTGTAAAATTTCATGGTAATCGGTTTCATGGTGAAGGTTTAGGATCGTAAAATATAGACTGAGATTGGCCTCTGGGCGAATGTTTTATTTTGTATATTCACGTTTACGGGCTGGGACAAAATATGGATAAATTTTACTAGTTGCTGATATAGTTAAAACCAGTTAGTGATGTCCGACAAGTACTAAATAATAATTTAATTTTGTTCTGTTTGTGATAGAACAGAGATTATTTTTCAAATTCGTTCACTCGCATTATATTTTTTTAAACACAACATCCCTATCATACATTTAAAGTACCAAATTAAATGATAGTAATTGTAATATATTAACCTTACTTATTAGCATATCTCACACTTTAATTATAAAATCCATCGATGCTACCAAATTATTTGGTGTTGCTGGGCACTAAAATTCCAATTGTTAATGAGTAGCAATTAATAATGTATAAAGAAATTTTGGAGTCTCATAATTGTAATGGAATATTTAATTCCAAAACCTCGACACAAGTATTATTAATTAATGGGCTCATACGCTAATTGCTGCTCATCCTACCCGTTATGTGTAAAAACATCAATTAAAATAATTTCATGGAAATTTAAATGAGAAGCAACTATAATTGCGCTTTTCATGCTAATTATGCTAATATATTATTATTATATGGAAATCGTAATGTTTTCATTGAAATGCTTTATTCCACTTGTATAAACATCAAATAACAGTCTAACTAATTATCTTTAAGTATCTTTAATGACTTCAAAATAATTTTATATTTATAGAATGTATCAAAACGCAGCGTGTTACTTGTTAACATAATTACTTGTTGCTAAGTGACAGAAGTGAATTTTTATGTAATAACAAATAAATGCCAACAGCAAAAAGTAATTTAAAAAGCTAATTTATAATTATGCTATTTGCGAGTCAAAAACCATAATAATTGTCGATAGTGACCTGGAAGCAAATTTTTATTTTTTCAAAAATGTATTTTATAAATATTATAATATTTCAATATGTTGCTACAGCTTTGTTCACCTATCGATAAACACTAAATTAAGATATAGAATTTTAGTTGGGTACCGGGGATAGCAGTAGCAGAGAGACCTGTGGGCAAAAAAATGTACAAAAAGTTTGCGTAGCACCGCCATTTAGGCCAAAATAATCAAATAACAAAACCATGATAAATCCTCTAAAAAGTCCTGCCGACAATTTGAAATTAAGGGACGTAAGTCCTCTTATTCCCCATTCATATAGTAATACTATTAAAAGCCACTAAAAGCGGGAGAAATCAATAACGAAAATTTCCAGGGAGTATTAAGCAGCTTTATCAGAACCAGTGTCAAAATTGGACTATGGGCGTGGAGCAATCCTCTTTTAAGTACATACATAAGTGTTGGATTATTGTGATACTGACATTGCTGGTGTTACATCGTGAGACATTGATACCAATTATACCACGTATAGTTGCTGACAGGTGTTGGTGACCCAGTCGTTGATTAATTCTAATTACTTTGGTTAATCAGCGGGTTTTGTAAATAAGAATGGATATGAATGATATGAATAAACAACTTTTATAAAAACCAAATGAAAATCTGCCATAAAATTCACCAGAGAGAGTGTTATTTTAATGATAATTTCTTGTTGTAAAATACGCATCATATTAGCGAAGGACATGTATAAGTAAAGCGGTCTAAACTACTTTATGACAAAAAACCATATTCATAAAACTATATTAAAATGAACCTCACATTGTAGAAAAAGGTGAGGAATATATCTGGCGTATTGAGGCCCACATTAATAACAATTATGGTTATATACTACAATCGCGCTAATATGTAAATTGTTACTATTTTCCCACTGAAAATAGAAAGTAAATAAAAACAAATATGTAAATAAGTATCAAAGACATGAAATGAATGACAAAGCGAAACGTTGTGTGTTTTGGAGTCGAGGCTGAAAGTTTAAGCTTAATGGACCAATAGACATACCTATGTCTCATTGAAGACGATGTCGATGAGCATCCTTCTCAAACTCAGGAAAAGCTTGCTTGAGCATTGTGAGTCAAGCCCTTTCCAAGCGACTAAATGATCTGAGGAGCGACACGAAAAAGTGATTCACGTTGCCAAACCCGTTAAAAACTACTTATAAACATGAATTCATACCCCACCTTCCTTATTCCCCAAATATTACAACCGTTCGAAGGCGCATGACATTTTATTTCATTGCCAATTTAACTAGTTAACATAAAATAAACTAACGAACAATTTGTTTTGCTTATTGTATACGACAAAATAATTAATAGTGCTCTGCGTATAAATTGCAGAGAGTCTGGCTACTATTTAAGGTGATACGGTTTTTTGCGCTTAAGCCTTTCATTTCATTTACTTTGACCGACAAGAGCCCTGACTTCAGTGCTCAATGTCTTTCCATATGAGACTTTGCATATTTGTTGATTGATGCGGCAACTGAGTCAATTTCGAGATCGCGTTCAAGAACGCGACTACGAACATACCAAGACGCATTGACGGCTCATTTTAAAACTTTGTTTTGGACTGCAGGTTTTGTACAAGAGTGCTAGGGCTTGAGCAGCCCCAAAGTTCTATCCCATAAGTCCAAACTTGCTTGTAGAAAAGAACTTTGTTACATGCGGATAGGGCAGATTTTCTACCCAGTACCCTGAATCTGAATTTTTTTTCTAATTCTTCTTTTTTCTTTTTGACATGTGCACTCCATCTAAGTTTTGTGTCCAGGATCATGCCTAGGTATTTCGCGATATTATGATATAGTATTTGCACACCGTTTAAGTACAGAGGCATATGTCGAGTTTTTTTTTATGCGAAATCAATGTGTACTGATTTAGTTTCGTATAATTTTATTCGCCATTATGTGTATTCAAATATTTTGTTTAAATGTACTTGCAATCTTGCAATTGATGTAGTTTGTGTTTTGCCGACCGACAAAAGCGCAGTATCATCTTCGAAAAATGACTTGATTCTTAGGTAGCATCACAAGAAGAACAGTTTTACCTAATGGTATTGGAGCTTTGCCAGAAAGATACGAAAAGTTATAACTAGCGACAATACTTCAAATAATTTAATTTATTTATAACCATTTCCTGAAAATAAAATTACATTTTCTTAAAAAAAAAAGCAGCTAGAACTTTTTCGCGAATCTAATAAATAATACTTGTAGTCTTTTGTGCGAAAGTCTATAGTGATTTCCTTCCCTCTATCACATGTACTCACCAAAGACCAGCACAATGTTTAGCAATACCCTATACAATGAAAACCAGTTAAAGGAACGACATAAAATTTCTATCCCCACTTTTACCCTTTTTATGTATGTGGATAAGATTATTAACACATATAGATAAAGTGAATATTTTGTTAATAAATAAATATTAAGTCCGAAGCCTCCAATCACAAAGTTATATACAGGCATTAAGCATCGGTACATGGAAATAAATATAAAATTACTTTATTGAAATGCGAATAATCCAAAAACATTGGCTCTTAAAAATTTTTTCTTCTATGCTTTATTATCTACTTTTTAGTGAACAAACATACAATTCAGAAAATATTTTTACTTTGTAAACAAACTTAAGAAAACCTAGCTACTTTAATTCACAAAGTAAAATAAATAATTGATTTCGAATTATTTGTACCCACTTTTCAAACTGCGCTACGTGAACCTATTAGCAATTATTCATTTAATTAATGGCTTAATTTGAACTACGGAAATCGTAGAACGAACTTTATTGCTTGCACCTAGTCAGTTTGTGTGGAGCCAACATTTTTTTTGGTACCAATTGAGACGGAATTCGAGATTCTTATTTTGCTTTGCAAAAGTTTTACATTTGTGCAAATGGCAAAGAGAAAGATGGTAAAAAATGTAGAGCTGCCTAAAAACGGAAATGGAAAGCGGAAGTTACGAAGACGTTTTTGATATTTTATTGGCAATCAATTGGGTGCACGTAAAGCTTATGCAAGCCACCAGCTTCTTTTATTTAAAGTTGCAAGTAATTTTTAGTGCAACGATTTAGTGTACACTCTATGTAAAATGAAGCAGATATATAGTAAAAGTGAAAGAAAGAGATTTGTTAATAGAGATCCCAAAAAAATTAAGGATATTATTAAGTACATTATTAAGTACATGAACGAATTGCTGATGATACATCGAAAAACAACGTACGACATATTCTGACTGGTTGTTGGTTTTACCAAACAGCATTCTTCTAGAAATTAGGCGATAAAAAATTTGGGAATTGTTCTACTAACAAGAATTAATGACCCAAAGTTGGATGGTACACTTAGAAACCAAGTGAGCCTGACCAAGTTGACAACAAAAAGCCTCCTCCCCTAGCGGAAATTGTGGATGCAATCAGAATGTAAAAGATCTACATCAGCTGATTTCTGAGACTTTGCACAATAAAATAATACCTCAATCCTGATAAAAATATATTTTAAAGCTAGTATAAATGGGTGACCGGCGTGCCGGCGATAACTGGAGAGCAATAACTCTAAAGCCACCTAAATATATGTGTATCACATGTGCCGAACACATTCAGAGAGACGAACAGACTGAATATTTTCCCAAGTAAACACGTTGCACATTATAGTCCAACAATTCCGTAAGTGGCATTCCCCGCTTAACTTGATGCTAAACGACTTTAAAAAAAAACTTTGGTCAATTTGAACGTTAATAAAAGGTTGCAAATCTCTGGAGACGCAAAGTTAAGAATATTCTCCACATTCATGAAGTTGACGATTTGGTATGGGAATTGTTGCTCTTAGAAACCAAAAGCAACACCAACAAGCTCCTGCGAACCTTTTGCAGAAATTTCTGACACAAAACTATAAATAGCCAACCTCTATGGAAAATAGCACAGGAGGAGCCAATAATTACCTAAAGCAATCTCTTGATAATATTACGATGATGCACTTGTGAAATCAAGGGAAACTGTGGTAGAACCATGTTACAATTTGTGGAAAATTGCGTGTACACGAAGAGCATGGAGAGTGGATTAGGCACCATTCGCAGCAACTCGGGCCGACGTTTGAAACGATATGGCACTCTCTACGACGAGATGTTAAATTGTAACCGTACTAAATACAACTTGAGCAAGAACTGAATCCGCTGGACCTTCTCAAGCGACATCGCTTCGACGTTTTCGAGCCAAAACCGAAGCATACCTCTTAGCAAGAGATATTCTGTCTTGGATTTCAAAACTGACAGTTGATGTTGGTCCCAAGATAGGTGATATGTTCTACGACATCGAAGTTGTGTTTGTCAACAGTGACGTTAGTGTATAGGCCTGAGTGCGACGATTGTTTGTTTGATAACAGGAGATATTTCGTCTTGCCCTCATTCATAATCAGACGTATTTGCTTTGCTCCCTTATCCATTCTGGAGAAAGCAGAACTAACAGCGCCGTTGCTAGAGCCAACGATCAGCATACGAGGACTGCTATATACATTTCTGGACTAATAATGAAAATAGGCATATTTATCAACGAAAAAGTTTTTTTTTTTTTTCGTTGGATTTGGTTCGTCTTGGAAGACCCACACGGTCGATTGCTGTTTTGTTTCGGACTCGTACGCATAGATCCATGATGACGTTCTTATAAACGTCTTTTGAAGCACCGCAATCCACACGAGCCTTTTTTTGAGCGATTGTCAAATTGTGCGGGATCCAACGAGAACAAAAATTTTTTACGGCCAGGTGTTCATGCAATATCGAATGTATGCTGGTGGGAGAAATGCATAGGCATACCCCTATCAGAAGGTATGTTACATGACGGTCTTGCATTATCAGTTCACTTACGGCATCGATGCTTTCTGGCACAACGGCTGTTTTTGAATGACCTTCACGGAATTCGTCTTTGAGCGAGCGTCGGCCACGATTTAATTCGTTGTAACAGTTTTTCACAGTGCTATAGGATGGTGCTTCATAGCCATATGAAGATTTTAGTTCATCGATGCACTCTTGTCGTGATAATCCACGTCGAAAGTTGTGAAAAATGATCGCACGAAAATGTTGACGAGTTAATTCCATTTTTTGGCCGATACGAATTTTTAGTTAGACATAAGCACTGTCCTCCAAATATTTGGTATTTGTTGTCTTAAATAGTTAAATAGCTATATTTAATTTAAACTTTGAGGCACTATATGTGCAAGGATTTACTTTCATATATTCATTACAGCTACATATGTGTAGGGGAAAGTAAATTTTTTCCCGATTGTGTTCATTTTCACACCGTTATATAAGGATGCCGAGATAATATATATCGTATATGGTTAAAATCAGTCGGGTAAGTTGGGTGGTGCCACCCCCATTGTTCAACTTTATAACGAGCTCCTCTGAGCACACACCGTTTGCGTTGGTGTTAAAAGAAACCATCCTCAGCAAGTTTGGTAGTTATTGCTTTAGCTATTTGTGAAATGTAGACAGTAGACCGCTTAGAGTTCGGGACTATGCCCGACTTATATGACTTCACATCCTAATTCTAGTTGTATACCTTAGACGAGTTATTACATTTTGTAAGTTCTTAATAGCATTTTGGGCGTAAGAAGTGGTTGGAATACGCTTATTTACAATAATAATCGAGATAGATAAAGGGTTATATATATGAATGATCCGTATGACGAGAAAAGTTAAAATAAGTTTGACTGTCTGTCTTTCCATCCGTCCGTCTGTACGAAACTTGAGTAAAACTTGAGATATCTTGATGAAACTTGGTATGCGGGTTCCTTCGTACAAAAAAAGATTTCGGGTTTGTAGGTGGGCATAATTGGACCACTGCCACGCCCACAAATCCCCATTAACCGAAAACGATAAAGTGTCATAAATAACTCTTTAACTAAGATATAAAGCTGTAATTTGGTACAGAGGATTGCAGTAGAAAGGGACACCTGTGGGAAAACTATTTTAAAAAGTGGGCGCGGTTCCATCCTTTAACAAGTGTAATGTACATATCTCGTGAACAATTTAAGCTACAACATCCAAATTTTCCGTGTACAAATCTTCTGAGAATTTCTATCTATAGTACGAAAATGGATGCAATCGGAGGATAACCCCGCTCACTAATAAATAAGCCGATAAATTAATAACTAAGAACGTCAGAGACATTAAGTTTTACCACCAAGTCATCGATTAACCGATTTGGATTTAGTACAAGGCATTTCTCTTACATTCTGATGTCACATTGTCAAAATGGAAATCAGGCAAAAACCACGTCTACTTCCCATGTAGCACAATTTGGAATTCCACTTAATTAGTTCAGTTGCTAGTACACAAATCAAGAAACAATTAACATAACGGGATACAACTTTGTGACCAACAATTGTTTAAATCCAATGGCAACTGTTCAATCCCCTAAGTACCGAATCTGCAGACCCCAGTACCTACAGTTGAATTTTGATTGAAAATGTCAGTCATCATTTTACATATACAACCATAAAAAATATTCTGGCTATTGGGGCTTCGCACGAAACTTAAATTAAAATTTCTTTCCCGATTTTGTTTGTTATAAGACAGAGTAACTGATCGTGCGATATTGTTTGAAATTGTATTTGATATTAATTTCTCGGCATGTACTAATCTTTGTTGAGCTTCAACAGTTATGTTCTGAGGAATTTCTTAAATTTTTTTAATCAAACAAAAGTTGAATGTACTTAGAAACTCAAATTTTTAATACTCCAATCTCCATTTACTTAGTGTGACACTAAAATTTAGCTACAACTTTATGCTTTGATATAAAATTTCTGCTTAGTCAAGTAGTCAATTAATTGGTGATAAAAAAGCAAATCCATCACATCCGTTTCGGATTCCGCATGTTCATCAGATTTAGTATTTGCACAACTACTTCTTGTAGTAGTTTGCACACATTAGTTAACTTCAGTCGTATCCGTAAGCATGCAGATAATGGGAATAAAATGAAAGAAATATTTAAGATCTCAGCGTTAATAGGTGCTGACTACAGTTATTTAATTGGGTAATAAAGTTCCTTTCATTATTTAACATATACATAATTATTATATCTTTATTTCATGAAAAAGTTGATTCTCATTTCATCCGTATTCACTAAAAAACTACATTTCTATCTATTTAACCATAAACCTTCATACGCATTATATATAGGAAAAAAAGAGTCCTAAGTGAATTCAAACATGCAACGCATCGGCTGAGAAAACTTTTTGTGCCTTCAACGAATTTAGGTTTTTTGGCTTCTACTCATTTCGGAGCGCCATTCGTTAAATTATTGGACGGTTTCGAAGTCGTATTCATCAGCCCACGTCTCGTTATCAGAAATAATCTTCAGTTACCTTGAAAAGCATTAAGCGTCTTTTTCGGAACTTCTACTCGACGTCGTATAGTACGAGCCTGCGCACATAACCAAATCTTTAACCAAAATGGTTTAGTCGATCCGTAAGGATGTTGAAATCATCTGCTATCACCACGATAGTTTTCTATTACTTCAGACTTTTACTGAATGCTTTGTGACACTGAAATACAATACTGAATTCTGATAAAGTATACGTCTAAAACACTTCAGTAAGATTTGTAATGATTTCGATTCTATTAAAAATATCGCGCCGTAAGCATAAAGCCCTAATTGGTCTCTTGAACATTTTCAAGAAGATCCGATGTTTTCGAGCCAAAATTTTAAGCGATTAGGCCCATTTTTGGCTCAATTGGTATGTAAACAAGTAAACTTGCCACATTTGGAACGAATAAATCCAGAAAAAAACAACGGTTTGTTGTGGGTTGTGTTCGTAACCGTCAATGGCGACCGTTATCGTGCATGATAATCGACTATTTGGTTTCAACAAGACGGTGTCACTTCCCACACAGCTCATAAATCAATGGATTTATTGAGAGAAGGAGGTGATAAGCAGAGTCTAATGATTTAATCGTATATTTTATAAACAACTATGGTTATTTTAAGCAAATTTAATAGAAAAATACTATTTTTTCTTTGATATAATATAGAGAAAATGATGCCCATATATGGAAATCTTATACAAAACAGCAAAATCTTCCAAAAATTGGAAAACATTTTGGTTATTAAGCAGCAATGATATGCAATGCAATAATGAATAAAAAACAACAGCAAAACAAAGGACCCAGAAGTATCATTCCTGTGGTAACGAGTGAAGTATTATCAACTATGCCAAAACTCGAGCAATAATGTTTGCTGCAGAGATCTGGGGCGAATTAAGTTTAGCATGAGGTATCGCGTTAAGTTACTATTTGCCAAAGATAACATGTCGCTATGTTTTCCATCAGGACAATGACCTAAGATATAGTAAACTCGCAAAAGAATGGTTACGGGTCAATAGAATTGATGCTATGGACTAAGAAGCTCGATCTACTGATCTAAGCTCCATTGAAAATCTTTAGGCTTTCATGTGTCTGGAAGGCTAAGACCAAAAATAATAACTATATCTCTAAACAGTTACGAAGCGCCTGTGGACTCTACAAAACGGCGTTGCATAATTTTGAATACAAATAATGGTCATAATACCACGACTAGGTTAAAGTATAGACTAAACTTCAACAATCATTTATCATAACCTTTTCTATGCACTAATATTTTATCTAATATGTATTCAAAAGTGTACTAAATGAATGAAATAAATTCTTTTTATTAACAAACTTAATACGGAAGAGATATCGAGAGTTGAAGAGGGAAACGGGACACATTTGCAGTCAGGAAAAGAGGGAGGCCGAAATGCGTGAGTATGAAGAAGTTGGTCGATAGGGGTAATGTTCGAAAATTCTACGAAAAAATGTGGTGACTACCAGATGGTTTCAAGACCGAAGCATACTCTTGTAGAACCCCTAAAGGTGATCTAGTGACCGATGCCCAAAGCATAATAAAATGGAGCGAACCCTTCTTCAGCCTGCTTACACTCCATAACGCCAGCAAAAAGCGAATCCGATTCCCCAATCGATGACGATGGAACAGACGATCTATTGCCCGACCTCGAAGAAGAAAAGCAATTAACCGCTTGAAGAACAACAAAATGGCGGAGCCGATGGATTGCCGGCCAAGCTATTCAAACACGGCAGCGAAGAACTGATAAAAGGCATCCATCAACTTCTTTGTGAAATATGGTCGGACGAAAGCATGCCCAACGATTGACATTTAAGTCATAATTCACAAAAAAGTAGACCCCGCAAGCTGCGCAAGCTGCCGTGGAAAAAACCTCCTCCACATCGCTTATAAGGTTCTATCGAGAGTAAGAGCACGTGCGTAAATAAATTGTGCAAAATTACTGCACCGAAAAAAAACTTTCGTACAGAAAGCTAGCAAAACGTTTTAAAGTCAGTGTAAATGGTGTGACAAATTTTATAAAAAAGTTCAGTGAAACCTGTTCTCCTAAAAAGATGTATCAAAAAGTGGGCGAAAAAGGCCCTAGTGATCCAAGTCTTGAAGCAAAGAGGTTGGCCTTAATAATGCAAAACAAATCAATGTCTATGCGCGATTTGGCAAAAAAGGTAAAACTAGGCTAGTATGATTCAAAGAAATAATTTGAAAAGTTATAAAAAATAAAATATTCCCAAAAAAAGTCTACGACAAATAAAAATAGGGAAAACAAGGCTGCGGATGTTGTACAAATATTTGCTAAGAGATTATGTTGAGTGTATTATAATGGACGATGGAACATACGTAGTTATAAGTAAAAATTAATAAAATCCATTACGTTACAAATAAAACATTGTTTGCAGTTTCTTTTCAGTATTTGGATTGTTATTTTGTTGAATTTCCATTTAAGAGGCAAATTCCTTCTTACTCCATTGCAGAATGACATTTTTTAGAATGTCGACGTATGTCTTCTTTTTTAAAATTACATCAATCGTATGGAGCTGATTTACACCATTCCAAGAAACACATTCCCACACCATGATTGATGATCCACCATACTTCACTACGCGTGCAATTCCTGATAGATTGGTCGGCGATCAGGATCAATGCGATTAATTTTGGTTACACCGCCCCAAGTAACAAACTTCCATTGATTTGTTGTCCAAAACCAAAAAAAGTTAAAAAATCTACGTTGTTTACTTTGGATTTTAGCCAGAAGTGAGTTCCTGTGTGCTGTCCTGCCGTGAAGTCCAGATACGACCAAACGCCGAGCAATTGTTCTCTGGAATATTTGGACATTGTATTCGCCTTGAATTTCGTGTAGAATGTCATTATAACTACTTTTTGGGTCTCTTCGCGAGATAGTTTTAATTCTGTGGTCTATTTCTGTTTAAGTTTTAACGTTTTTTTCTTTGTGTAGCATTGAAAATAGTTTTAAAATTCTGTATATGCTTCAGGGCATTTTTGACCTGATTCAAAATTTGTTTCTAGGTCTTTCTAGACTGACAAAGGTCAAAAATGCAACCAAGTAGGGCAGGTGTATAGCTGTAGCTTTTTCTCATTAAAAAAAGTTGAATAATACATTTTAATATATTTTAAACCACAACTTTGAAACAAATTCCTACCAGAAATCAGCATATTATTAATAAAAATTAGCACCAGAACGAATTTTAATTATTTAAATCACTGTTTCTAATTGGCTGTGGCACTTAATTCCCCTTCTATATCGTAACGCATTTACTATTTGGGAAAAAATTAAAATAACTTTAACTTCACAACTACAAAACGGAGTGAATTTAGTAGTAAATAGAGTAACACGAAAGATGCGAGACTTTTAGGAATATAAATAACGGTATATCAAAAATGTTTATCATTATACTTATCAGTCACATACAAAAAAAAAAGCGTTTCTAATTAGCTTTCAACAGCTGTATATAATATTACTAACACATTTTTATTTTCGTTTAATACATAAATATATAATATTGCTGCTTAGCGTACCTTCCATTTTAGTCATAAAAACAGGTCAACCATTTAATGAGGCACGTCTTAGTCTGCTCCAGAGACAATTTGCCGTCAACGTAACATCTATTTTCAAGTCACAGACTATAATCGATGCGGTCCATCGTAGGCATTTAAATATCGGCAAAAAATTGCAAAACTGTCGTAAAAATGTTTTAACGATGCCATAAAAACGATAATAAATCGAAATACAAGGTACACTAAGAGCTTTACATTTACTTGATTGTCAATATAAAAAAATAATGAGAATTCTAAAAATTCGGCAAAAAAGCGCTGGGGATTAAATTGTTATTTGAATCGTTTAGAACTTAAGCCTAATTTAAGGTATTTTCTTCTTTTTTGTATGTAAAATAAAAAAAATTGTCCAACGTTGATCTTCTGGACTTCCAAATTTTGCCCTAAAAACACTGACGTGAACGCGCTCTCTTTATTTACAATTTAAACCGCGCCTAAATTATAATTATCTCCCAATTATATAACATGGATTTTTATACTCTTGCTACCAGTTGTTACAGAGTATTATAGTTCTGTTCACTTAACGGTTGTACGTATCGCCTCAAACTAATCAGGAGTGAAATGCAAGCTGTAACTTGAGTAAAAATTGAGATATCTTGATGGAACGTTGGTTCTTTAGTACAAGAAAAAGTTCGGGTTCGTAGATGGCCGCAATCTAATCACTGCCCACAAATCCCCATTAAACGAAAACATATAAAGTGCCATAATTAAGCACTAAATTATGATATAAAGCTGTGATTAGAGGAAATTTTTTTAAAAAGTGAAAAAGTGGGCGTGGCCCGCCCTCTAACAAGTTTTACACACATATCTCCTAAACCATTTGAGCTACAACAACCAAATTTGCTGAGTACAAACCTTACAAGAACTCTCCGACAGTCTGAAAATGGATGAAATCGGAAGATAAACCCGCTCGCTACTAACCGATTTCGACAAAATTTGGTAAGTGTTATTCTTTTTACAGTGTGCGAAATCAGACTTCCCATATAGCACAATTTTAATGTCCCCTTGAGTCTTTTACTTTCCAGTACACAAATAAAGAAGAAATTAATATAACGGGACTAAACTTAGCACGAATTATGTCTTTAGCGTATGCCACCTTATGACCAAAAATTTCCCAAATCTAATCAAAACTGTTCAAACGCCCAAGTACCAAATATTTGGATCCCAGTGCCTATAGTTGGCTTTTGATCGAAAAATCCTTCCCTGATAATGGTATGTCTGTGTGGCAAAAATTGGTTTAATTGGTACCAATACTTTCCTTAGCCCCCATATACCTTATATAAAGATAATCGAATTTCCGGGTGACTTTGTACCGCATATATCGGCCAATATGTGAGTCATCTCAATGAAAAAAACAAATCGTGTTTTATTCTTAACAGTGATCAGATTTCAGATTATGTTCAGTCTTTTTTATTTTAATACGCTCTTTTCAACGTAATCTACAAGAAGCATCGAGTGTAATACCAACATATTTGTCTGTATTTGCATATAGTATGCAGACATCTAGAATACTTATAAGTTGAAAAGTGATTATTTTGTTTGTTAAGTTTACATGAACCGATTTTCCACCGTTTAGTTTCGTTACGCCTTTTCGAACGCTTTCGAAACGTCAAGGAATGCAGCTGAGCATACGTTTCCCTCGTCGAGGAATTTTTCTATTTTGGATGTTATCCTATGAATGTGTTCTACTCGTATTGTTCAGTGACAGTTTCTAAAACCGAACTGATGCGATGGGATTAACTGCTTTTCGTCGTTTGTAGATTTTAATCTTTGATAAATTAATTCTTCCAAAAATTTCTCAAAAGTAGCGAAATTGATCTATTTGATGAGATTACATGAGGATCCTTTCCTGGCTTAGAAAACATAATAACTACGGCATCTTTCCGAAGGCTTGGAAAATGTGTCAGACGGATTGCTGTATTGAAAAGATAGGTGAGCTTCAGTAAATATTTGTATGGCAACTGATTTAACACTTCAGCTGTAATTAGATCGAATCCAGCAACTTTCTTAACTTTAAGCTTTTTAAGTTCACAAATGGTGATTGCTGGGATTATAACGCAATTTCATTTTTCTCATTTGGATGAAAAGTTTCAGATAGTTGTTTTACAAATGCATTAGCTTTAGAAAAAGTGATTGTGAACTTCTTGTCCAATCATTTCATTTTTGTTGATAAAGCCAGAAATGAGACTTAACGGAAAATACCGTCTTTTGTGCCATAAGCTCTTACCACAGAACGTGACTCTGCGTAATTATCTTTGACAATTTGCAACTGACGAACTGACGAACTTTGACGCAAATGCTGAAACCGAAATGGCCGTCATGAGCTGTCAAAATATAATCAATATAATTATTTCTGTCCTTCTTATTGATTATTAATCCATACTAAACTGTTACAAATTTCGTGAGTATACTTGTATAATCCGAAGCTGTTTTTTTCTTTTCATTGGGGGTGTTTTTTTACGTGGCCCCAAACACAGCGCACAACCCTATGCAGGGGGTGTTTCGCCTTCTCACTTTAGCTCGCCTTCAAACGGATGTTCTTAGGCTACCCAGAGGATACTTGGTCAAAGATCGGAAGTCGTGAGCTGCTTAAGCCATATGTAAAAGAATCGTTTCTGGCCACTCCCAAGTGAATGACGATCAGAGAACTTTCCTCACTTGCGTGAACTTCTACACATGACTCCATCCTCATAATCCATCACTCATAATTCCCGTCCTGCTATATGGTGCAGAGGCTTGGACGATGTCAACAACAGATGAGTCGACGTTGCGAGTTTTCGAGAGAAAGGTTCTGCGAAAGATTTATGGTCCTTTGCGCGTTGGCCACGGCGAATATCGCATTCGATGGAACGATGAGCTGTACGAGATATACGACGACATTGGCATAGTTCAGCGAATTAAAAGACAGCGGCTACGCTGGCTAGGTCATGTTGTCCGGATGGATGAAAACACTCCAGCTCTGAAAGTATTCGACGCAGTACCCGCCGCGGGAAGCAGAGGAAGAGGAAGACCTCCACTCCGTTGGAAGGACCAAGTGGAGAAGGACCCGGCCTCGCTTGGAATATCCAATTGGCGCCACGTAGCGAAGAGAAGAAACGACTGGCGCGCTGTTGTTGACTCGGCTATAATCGCGTAAGCGGTGTCTACGCCAGTAATGAAGAAGAAGATGCTTGTATAATGTTCTATTGCATTCGACCTTAGTACTTCTATACTTGTTAATTTTATATGCATCTCTGGTTGTGTGTAAGTATCAGGAAAGGGGAAATAGGAAGTAAAAATCTAGAACCCGTAGGAAAGTTTATTTTTTTTTAATAAAAATAAGTGAGCGTGTTAAAGGGATAGTCCTTATGATACTAAGAGCAAAGCGTATATGTACATATGTATTTTGTATTGTATAGATCAACATAGACATTTACTGTATATGTATATAGCCAAGTTGTAATTTAAGTTGAGAAAAATATGTAAATAGAATGACATCAATTAATTCTTAATTTAAAATTTTATTGTCATTAAATTTTTCTCAAGCTTATGTGACTGATGGCGTTTCGAAGACTGTAATAAATGAATTCGCAATTAAATGAATACACAATTGAATAATTAGAGAAAATACATATTTTACGATTTACAAAACTAATATATTGCTATTTCTCTTGGAATATACGGTTCATAATACAGTGTAAAGTGACTGGTGGAAAATGGTATGAAAACCTCTAACATTACTCACTTCTAAATATTTATTTGTAAATTGGAATTAACTACATTCCTATCCAGTTAATTGAATTACATATTCAACATAATTTGGAATTTTTTTTGCGTAGCACAATTTCGTAAACAATATTAAGCAGCGTTGTTGCACAACTAATGAAATATTTACCGGTTATTACAAACAAATATATGATAATATTTATGCTTAGTGCACTCAGCAATTCCTTATTAAAATGGCTATCTCATTTACTTATGTATTTGAGTGCATTCGTAAAGCTATCATACATAAATGTAACCGTAAACACACTTCTACATTTGCGCGTAATAAGCAATTTTCTTATTAAATGTTGCGTTGAATGAGAGCTAGCGAATTACAATGCTTGTTGTTCTATCTATTTCCACGGCACACAAATAAATTCATTTGTATGTATGTACTCGTATATATTTCAACCATGTAACAAAGTCGTAAGTTCGGGCATTTTTTAATGTCAAATATTTTTGGAATTCTCATGAATTGAAATTGGTTTAAATATTTGAAATGTTCTAATAATTTTACAATTAACAAGTAAGGAACAGTTAAGTTCGGGTATAACCGAACAATTTATATTCTCAAAATTTATATTACAGAAATACTTAAACTTAATTTAAATATCACACATTTTGACCGATATGAACGGTCTAAAGTCAAATGGATGGTAAAATATTATGAAAATTATTTCGTCGCGTATATTGGACCGTCCACGCTTTATAGTGGGTGACCCATAAATAATACTACTACCATCTATATGACTTATATTAGTTAGATTATGACTTTTAGTTAATGAGATATTGCATTTTTGTGAAGCAACTCGGACGTGGACGCCCTAAAGAGGCAAATAGCAAAAAGGGTGCCTCGCAAGTTCATAATCTAACAAAAAAAAAACAAATTGGTGACTTTGAGGAGTGTTTGAGTACTCTTTAATCATTACAAACCCGTACTTTTGCATCGGTGTGTGATAATAAAAATGCGGCTCCATCATTTCCCACTTAAGTCCAATCGACATAAATTACAGTGGATTGCACATAACGAACCGGTCTTCAAGCGCGAAAAGACGAAAGAGTCGACTGGAAAGATTATGACATCAGTCTTTTTGGATGCAAGTGGTATAATACTCAACGTCTTATTACTGAGCCAGTTATAATCCATTGGTCTGTTATTTGGTTGCTGTTCTATTCTACTATTCCAAATATTTAGCAATTGTATTATTTTTGAGGATGAATCAGGTGGAAAAAGTACGCAAACACTTTATCGTTTCCGTTTAAATATTCCTCTTTGCTCGATCGCTGCTATAGGGAAAACCGCGGCCTCCGCTGCGCTATTTATTGAGACATTCCCCCGACCAGCCGGCACCGCCGCAAACGCTACGTCCTGCAATGTAAATCTGTAATATCTTCTAAAATATTCATTTAAGTCAAATAATGTTTAGGGCCAAATATATCTATATTAAGTCAACAATATATTTAAAGTATTTAATTGGATAATGATTAATACTGTATTGATTAAAATTGCTTCGAAAATTTGCCATTATTTGTCGTAAAAAGTAAATGACAAAAAAAAATGATATTCTGGGATATCCATAGGAAATAGACATATAACATCGCGAAGTTATCTGTAGACCTTTTCAATGGTTATAATACTTAGTACATTATTTTGATAAATCTCGTAGGGTTCAGTCTGTGTTTGCAATGTTAGCGGAAAGAAATTTATTTATTTACGGCATCATATTAGAAAACTTAAAAATAACAGTATTTTTCCACTATTTAGTAAATATTCTTATACATATAAACCTTCTTCTTCAATCACTCTATCTATTAAAAAAAAACGCATCTGGTGCGTAGTTTTAAAGATTTAAGCATACAAAGGGACATAGGGACAGAAAAATCGAATTTATTTTATACAATGTATTGATTCTTTGGAATATGTTTCAAAGCAATTTCGTTAAGATAACTCACATACCGACCAATATTGGGAAGGTGGCGCACACCGCATTACCTTTGGGCATTACTCAGTTATATGCAAAAGCATATTTCTACGCAATTTTGTGAAGACAACTTACATACTGTTCGAATAAAGTCTAATAAAGACTGGTATATCAGATATTATACTTTTACTTTATAAGCAGTGTAGGGCTAACCAGACCTTAGAAAACGTTATATTTGGCATCCGAGAAATAGAAATAGCACATACTACTATATTACAGAATTAAATGTTCGCTGAGTCAATCAAAAATATTTCATATGGATCCCAAAATACAGACCACATAACCTTGACAGCCGAACGTTGCGTTTTTCCAAGCTTTGAAACGTGTTCATCGTATGCGGTCTACTTGTATCGAGAGTCACCGTCGATTTAACTTCAGAGTGAAACGATGGAACCATGTCCTTTTGCACAGATACAGACAGACTTTCTCAACTCATAATTCGCAAACTGTTGAACCGGGAGCGACATTCCTTCATATAAATTTTTGCTTACACTTGAAGGTGTTTAATCAGCTTGCGAAACTTATACCACTGAAATAAGTACAGAATTTATGAATCCTTTGGATTGTTTTTTATATTATATATATGTAACTTAAAGAACTTTTAGAAAAACCAATGTCTAGCTTTCACATTTTATTCTTAACAGCTTGCCTTAAATTGAAAAATTTAATTTCTGGTCCTTATGCTTAAGTAAATTTGACTTTGTTATATTCTTAAATCAACGCAAATTCAGCATGTATGTATACAATTCTGTAAAAGTAATTATCGGTATATGTGAGTATAATTGCTTCATTGGTTTGAGTTGAGAAAAATAATTTTGAGAAGGTGAAAATGTAAAGTTTTAGGATAAAAAATTATATTTTTCCGAAATTAACTGTGGATAAAGGATGATTTTTATATTAGTCCGATATAAGAATCTTAATGTTTGTATCTTGGTGCAAACGGTTTTTAGCTATAACAATTTGTTGTACATTTAGGGGCCTCTTACAATGCCCAGCGCAGAAAGGCTGTTCTAAAGTACATAAGTGCAGTTGGCAATGAAGTATCATGCTTTGTAATGCATATTGTATTAGAGCTTTTCTATCAAATTTCTCTTAGTTTTTTGCAACAGAAAGTGTGTGATGTGGCTTAGTTGAGGCTTATCTTATAGCGAAGTACAGGTATCTAAATCAGCTTTCGCACTACACTAGTACTTATACACATATAATTCTGGAGATATTACATAGTCAACATGAAATATACGCTCCACCAAGTTTTGGCTAATTTCTCAAATTCGTATAGCTCGGCTTTCTGTTCGTACCATCTACACAAAACTTCTATGTAACTAATTACTGAAAATATTCGCTGCATCCGCGAAGCTATACTTTTACACCTTGATTGCTACACGCCTTGATTACACGATGAGCGGAAATTAGCATTAATCATTCGCTAGCGCTTGTTTGAGTAATCACACCAAATTTGTAAAACGCAAGTCATTGCAGCTGCTCCACGTGCATCAGCATCTGAAGTGACATTGCTGGCGTTAGTAGTCGTTGTGCTCCATGTCGTATACGTAATACTAATAATACTAATATCCGCACAGCTTTGTTCAAGCCGAAACATTGAATGGCATACCTACTTTATCAGGTGCCTAGCATAATCATCATACTAGCAGTGTGATCAAGGGCCGATATCCTTCACTTTTTTATTGAAAAACATATTTAAAAAAACAAATCGATTTGTCCAATAAAATAATTTCATAAATTATAATCTAAGTTTTTTTTTTTATTGAATTTTTTAAACAATTAATTTATTTCTGTTGCATTTAAAATTTTGATTAGCCTCTTCGCAATTTGATATGTTTCCTGCGTTTTTCTTTTCAATATAAAATTAATGTTTTAAAAATGAAATTTTTTAATATATATATATATATATTTTACATATATATTATATATATTAGGGTGATTCAAAAAAAAAATTCTTTGTTTAGTACTCTGAAAAATAGGTTCCTAGACACATCTAAGGAAGCCTATCCAGGAAAGAGTTCTTAATTGTAACGGGAAGGTCCTCCTACTTACAGTTTTCTATTTTTTCTTATTGTCAGATAGAAAAATTTATATCTCGCTTTCAACTACTTGAAAAAATATTTCGGTCCCTAGAATTTATAGCAAATAGAATGCTCTACAAAATAGGTCTCTACGACTTTTTCGTAAACCCAACCGTTTAAAAGATATTAACGGTTAAAGTTTGACTATTTTTGGGAAAATTTTTTATTTCTTATAAATTTTATAACCCAATGAAAAAAAATCATTATGAATAGGTTTTTGGAGAGGCTTTCTAAATGGTGTCTAGGAACCTATTTTTCAGAGCACCAAACGAAAAAAAATTTTTTTTTTTAGTCCACCTTAATATGCATAGATGTTTGACGATGAATATCTCGTAAATGCTTAACTTAATCGAAAAGTCATAATAAACCATTTTTATAGAGCAGTAAATTTCCTACAAAACTATGAGTTTCATCATTCATATTAATTTTTTTTCATTGAGTTATAAAAGTAATAAGAAATGAAAAAATTTCATAAAAAATCAAACTTTAACTGTTAATATCTCTTAAACGGTTGGGTTTACGAAAAAATCATAGGAGACCTTTTTTGTATAGCATTCAATTTCCTACAAAATCTAAGGAACAAAATATTTTTTCAAGTAGTTGGAAGCGAGATATGAATTTTTCTATCTGATAATAAGAAAAAAAAGAAAACTGTATGCAGGAGGACCTTCCCGCTACAATTAAAACTCATATTTGGAGAGGCTTTCTTAGAGATGTCTAACAACCTATTTTTCCAAATACCAATCGAAAAAAAAATTTTTTTTGAATCACCCTAATGCATTCATATGTACGTACAAAAACAGCATTGACATGCAATGGGCATCCAATAACAATAAAAATCATGAGACGCAAGTCACCCCCACCAGTGGTAAAGTTTGATAAAATCTTCATTGAGTTTATAATATGTTCTTTTTGGAACGGCTTGCAGTTTGAATTTCTTATAACCTTAGAAGATTTATAATCTGTCCGATTATATGTAGTTACGATGCTTTTTCAATAAAATAATATAAATTAATTGTACATTGTCCTTTTTCAATTTTTCTAGCCCATCAATTATTCGAAGTATAAAGTACTTAATTAAATTCATTCGCATAGTATTTGGTTTCATTTATACACATTATTATATGCATATATTCATATGCAAGATGATTATACCTATACAGTCAAGCTTACACTAAATATTGTGTACACCGGCGTAATAAATCAATTATTTCAGCAGAATACACAATTGATACTGGCGTTAGATAATTTCAGCTAATAGTGTACATTGCAGAAGTGAAATAATTCCGACACAAAACTTCTAACCAGGAAGTAAATGCTGCAGAAATTCTAAAGTCTTTGCACAAATACAAGTATGCGTACATAAAACATAAATTAATTTAAATTTTAATAGAATGCTCGCTTACAAAAGTCGATTTTAATATGTTAGACGTCACATTCATTAGCTTCTTAGAAAATAAACTTCATTCGGTAAAATAGCAATTTTAGAAAATATACAGATACGACTATATATGAGTATAACCCAAATAACTACACTTTAATTAGCTTTTTACTTTGGTTGCAAAAATTAGGTAAATCATATACGATTTGGTTATGCTTTCAGAAATTGAACAGTCGAACAAATTATATTAGGTTTTCAGATGGGAAATATTAATTCAAATTTATGTCACTTAGCATTTTTTTGTTGAATACAGCTGCGAGCAAAAAATAATAAGACTTTTTAACCTAAATTTCGCACCCAAACTCATTTGTTGAAATATTTTTTACTGGGTTGATATGACTACCAGTGTCATCCATGCCAAATTTCACATCAAATTGTTTAGTATACGATTTTATGTCTGAGGTAGATGAAGGGCATTCGGCGATTTTTACGATTTCTGAAATTATTCAACCAAGAAGTTCTATTAAATTTTGTTCTGATGCCGACACGTTCAGAAAGATGGAAATAGTCATCGCTGCTAAATGTTTGTCACGAGGAAGTACTCAAAGAGAGTCGAGAACAAGTTGACGACGAACCATGTTATAGTCAGAGATCTTACTGGTATCGTCGGAACATCGGAAAGCTCAACAGGGAACACTATTTGAGTATTATACGTCGTTTGCGCGAAGATATTCGTAAAATGAAGCCGGAATTATGGGCTGACAACTCTTGATGTTTACAACACGATAATGCACCGCCGCATTCCGCATAGATTCTTCTGGAGTTTTTTGCCAAATTTTTAACCAATATCGTCTCTTCTTCTTCTTTACTGGCGTAGACACCGCTTACGCGATTATAGCCGAGTCAACAACAGCGCGCCAGTCGTTTCTTCTCTTCGCTACGTGGCGCCAATTGGATATTCCAAGCGAAGCCAGGTCCTTCTCCACTTGGTCCTTTTAACGGAGTGGAGGTCTTCCTCTTCCTCTGCTTCCCCCGGCGGGTACTGCGTCGAATACTTTCAGAGCTGGAGTGTTTTCGTCTATCCGGACAACATGACCTAGCCAGCGTAGCCGCTGTTTTTTAATTCGCTGCACTATGTCAATGTCGTGGTATATCTCGTACAGCTCATCGTTCCATCGAATGCTATATTCGCCGTGGCCAACACACGAAAGACCATAAATCTTTCGCAGAACCTTTATCTCGAAAACTCGTAACGTCGCCTCATCGTTTGTGGTCATCGTCCAAGCCTCTGCACCATACAGCAGGACGGGAATTATGAGCGACTTATAGAGTTTGGCTTTTGTTCGTCGAGAGAGGACTTTACTTTTCAAATGCCTACTCAGTCCGAAGTAGCACCTGTTGGCAAGAGTAATCCGGCGTTGGATTTTCAGGCTGACGTTGTTAGTGGTGTTTACGCTGGTTCCAAGATAGACGAAATTATCTATAACTTCAAAGTTATGAATATCAACAGTGACGTGGGAGCCAAGTCGCGAGCGTGACGACTGTTTGTTTGATGACAGGAGATATTTCGTCTTGCCCTCGTTCACTGCCAGACCCATTTGCGTTGTTTCCTTGTTAAGTCTGGAGAAAGCAGAACTAACGGTGCGGGAGTTGAGGCCGATGATATCAATATCATCGGCGTACGCTAGCAGCTGCACACTCTTATAAAAGATTGTACCTGCTCGATTCAGTTCTGCAGCTTGAATAATTTTCTCCAGCAGCAGATTGAAAAAGTCGCACGATAGGGGGTCGCCTTGTCTGAAACCTCGTTTGGTATCGAACGGCTCGGAGAGGTCCTACCCGATCCTGACGGAGCTTTGAGTATTGCTCAACGTCAGTTTACACAGCCGTATTAGTTTTGCTGAACGGATGAACCATCTGAGACGTAGTTACCACTAACATTTGAAAGAGATAATTTTCAAAAAATAAATGAAAATGTTCTTTCGATTGATTATAAAGATTCCTCATTAAATTTTAAGCTTCTGTTTTTTTTTTCTTTCTTAAGTAGGGAACTTCAAAATGGGGTGATCCATTCCTGAATATTTTTAGTAAACATGAATTGTTTGAGTAAAAATTTGGAACCAATACATAAGCAAAATATAAAGCAAACACAAACGTAACATTGTAGTCCGTTCTTAATGATTTAAACAATCTACGAACTAAATACTAAAATTACATCATTAGATAAATTCACAACCTCATAAACTCTTAGAACAAACTTTTAAATTTGAAAACTATTAACAAGAACTATTTACAGAACTAAAAATGTTGTGCTGTGACCAATATTCCATACAAAATTTCGTATTCCGCTGAGATTTGCTGAAATTCAATTCATTTCAAACTAGTGCACTTTGCTAACAGTTAGTGGTCGGATATTTATTAACGCCAGCGTCATGCCTTACAAACGAATATGTATTCGTATATACTTAAAAATTTTAAACCGCAACATGTTTATCCACAAAAGCCACACAACGTGGGTTAAAGGGAACTGAAGTAACTTCTCGCTTTTCTATTTTATAGTAATGACATTTCTAGCACCAAATATGTATGTATATGTGCTTCTCTATAAATTTGCGTTTGCTTATGCTAGTCCAATTATCGCAGTGTTGAAAATATCTTTTGTGTGACTTTTAAACCCATTTAAGATATTCGAGTACAGCGTCTACCAGAAAGGAGGACGTGATTTTAACAACCCGTGGCGGCCATGTTTGTTTTCGAATTTGTGAAAAATTTTGTCTGTAAGGTTTACCAATTCATTATGTCACTATTGTACAACGGTTGGAAATTGTTTAAGTTTTTATGCAAATTCACGTTTTCCGATGACTACTATAAGAATTCTTCACGCGAAAAATCGACTTCTCAGATGAAACCTATTTCTGCCGTAATGTTTTCATCAACAAATATAATTATTGCTATTAGGGTGAGACAAATTCTCGTCTGGTTCATGAAACGCACTTGTCCCCAAAACTTGACCGTTTGATATTTGATGACTTTTGTTTAGCGGAATTTTACGCAATCGACGCGGACGATGTCTATTTACGTGCAAAGCCTGGCGACTAGTTAATTTCGAGAAATTGCTAAGTCAAATTGCCGCTAAGGTTATGGGACTTAACGCCTAGATTATTTTCTCTGGGGGTATATTAAATCAAAAGTTTACACCAATAAACCAGCAAGGGGCTCCAAAAAAGCATTCAGCGAATTTTTGCCAAAATTCCACCCGAAATGCTGATCTAGGTTATAAAAAATTTGCTTAAACGATGGCAGACCGTTTATATATATGTAAAATTATGGGTTTTGACATTGTGTTCCTGCTTTGTTTAGCACAGTCATTCTCTGTATATACCTCTACTTTTATGACAAAAATTATATTTTTCATTTTAAGTCATACTGACCTTTCACAGTGCACACTTTTGTTTTTGTAGCGTATTGTAGTATGAACGAGTACTTCCTAGAGAATCAAACCCAACTGTTAAGCCAGCAAGAATATACAAGTTTATATGAAGTTATCCCTAAACGTAGTAGCACCTACAGAGTTTTACCATCTGTATAACACGTGCATTCACAGATCTTTTCAACGTGAGGCAACAACAATCTTCTGCTTTCCTATAAATTTGTCGCGTTTTACACTTTGCACCCGCCAAAATTCTATCATAACAATTTTTACTTAAATTCTATCTCTTTAAGTTGTACGAGTATGTATGTTGTCCCTAATAGTTTGATGATTCACAATCCAATCATAAAGCCAAGAAAGGCTTTAATGTGAAATCTTAGTCTGAAATATATATTATAAAGGGGATAACATATGGGTGAATATATTATATAAAGATTTTATTAAAAAGAAGAAAACTTGTAAATAAAAAAATTTTCTAAACGAAATCCACTTATTTCATCTGCTAAAATCAGAATGTAAATGAAATTATTAATATAACTTATTTGTGACACCAAGAGGAAGCAGGAGTGCGACGAGTCTCTTCATACCGGACAGAATGCTCAATATTTCAATAAATAAAATTAATAATTTAAAAAAAAAAAACATAATTTTATAATATCTGAAAAATTCATATGTGTATAAACAACTCAGTCGAGCATATGCGTTATCTGCCTGGAAAGTTACTATTAAACGTTTATCCGTTTATAACATATAGTACGAGTATATCAGCAGATATATTTTCTTAGCTTCAAGTCTTGTTTTAAGTTGAGGACCCGTACAGAGAATATACTTAACTTGAATATGGAGTAAATGTACACACTAAAAATCTATTTTTCACATTGATATTAAAAACCATACTCTAAACCTAAGCCTATAGAACTGGTTGAATTATACTAGCCAGACAGTTCAAGAATATGAGTTCAACAGTAAACCAAAAACTAATATGTTTAAAGTAAATAATTAAATATGTAAGATATCTTAATAATAAACAGCCTCGCAAGAGAAACCCATCTTTTGATGACGACCATGACAAACAAATTAAGGACAAGGATTTAATTGCATGTACCTGGAGTATACGGTCCCTTAATTGGGAAGATGCCGTTGCCCATATGGTTGATGTCTTCGTGAAAATAAATACTGACATGACCGCCGTCCCAGAAGCGCGATGGAAGGAACAACAACTGAAATTAATAGGTCCCTGTGGCAATTACTACAGTGGCCAAATAGTGGAGCGCAAATTCCGTGTGGGATTTGTAGGGTGAGAGAGACTCCGTCGTCAAGTCCTGGCTTTCACCCCGGTGGAGGTACGTCTACCCTGAATCCACATCAAGGAGAAGTTCTTCAACATATCGCTGATTTGCGCCAACACCCTGACAGAAGAGAAGGACGATGTGACCAAAGATGCTTTCTATGAGCGCTTGGAGCGCACATATGAGAGCTGCCCTCGCCACGATGTCAAAATCATGCACCCGTCTTTCTGCAGCAAACGCACGTCAACAAACACAAGGAACTTTCGACGTCGAGAAGCCACAATCAAAACAGACCTTGGAACGGTTCCTACTCGACTTGCGCTAGTGCTTTCGTGCAACTGAGAGACGGCATTACAAGCTTATTTCGTACAGCTGCAACCGTAACCATTGGTTTCCGGAAAATGCAAAAGAACAGCCGGTACAATGAGGCGGGAGTTCTTGCAGCGGAGAGAATGCAGACTGCTTACCTCGCAACGTTGCAATCCACCACAACACGTGCAGGATGGAATAGGTACAAAGAGTTGAAAAGGGAAGCGAGGCGCATATGCAGTCAGAAAAAGAGAAAAGCCGAAATGCGTGAGTGTCAAGAGCCCCAACCACCTCTTCTTCGATTTCAAAGCTTTTTTTGACAGCATGAAAAGGTGATGCTTTTATGCCGTGAGGTCTAAATATGGTATCCCCTCAATAC
>CM050323.1:143841709-143863452 GCA_027475135.1 Bactrocera correcta
TATTGAAAAAGCATCGTAACTACATATATTCGGACAGATTATAAGTCTTCTAAGGTTATAAGAAAATCAAACTGCAAGCATTCTGGTAAAAAATTATTAAAATACTTAGTGGACACATTAGACTATTAGCATATAATAGTATATTATAACATTGGAGAAGTTTAGGCACATACAAGCCGTTCCAAAAAGAATATATTATAAACTCAATGAAGATTTTATCAAACCTTACCACTGGTGGGGGTGACTTGCGTCTCATGATGTTTATTGTTATTGGATGCCCATTGCATGTCAATGCTGTTTTTGTACGTACATATGAATATATTAGTGTGATTCAAAAAAAATTTTTTTTTCGATTGGTACTCGGAAAAATATGTTCCTAGACACATCTAAGGAAGCCTCTCCAAATATGAGTTTTTAATTGTAACGGGAAGGTCCTCCTACATACAGTTTTCTATTTTTTCTTATTATCAGATAGAAAAATTTATATCTCGCTTCCAACTACTTCAAAAAATATTTTGTTCCTTAGATTTTGTAGGAAGTTAAATGCTATACAAAAAAAGGCCTCCTATGATTTTTTCGTAAACCCAACCGTTTAAAAGATATTAATAGTTAAAGTTTGATTACTTTTGGGAAAATTTTTTATTTCTTATTAATTTTATAACTCAATGAAAAAAAATTATTATGAATGATGAAAGTCACAGTTTTGTAGTAAATTTACTGCTCTATAAAAAAGGTCTTTTATGATTTTTCGATTAAGTTAAGCGTTTACGAGATATTTATCGTCAAACATAAATGCATATTAGGGTCGATTAAGAAAAAATTTTTTTTTTCGTTTGGTACTCTGAAAAATAAGTTCCTAGACACTTCTAAGAAAGCCTCTCCAAAAACCTATTCATAATGATATTTTTTCATTGAGTTATAAAATTCATAAGAAATAAAAAAATTTCCCAAGAACAATCAAACTTCAACCGTGAATATCTTTTAAACGGTTGGGTTTACGAAAAAATCGTGGAGACCTATTTTGTAGAGCATTCTATTTCCTATAAAATCTAAGGAACAAGATATTTTTTCAAGTAGTTGGAAGCGAGATATAAATTTTTCTATCTGATAATAAGAAAAAATAGAAAACTGTAAGTAGGAGGACCTTCCCGTTACAATTAAGAACTCATTCTTGGAGAGGCTTCCTTAGATGTGTCTAGGAACCTATTTTGCAGAGTACCAAACGAAAAAAAAATTTTTTTTTGAATCACCCTAATATATATAATATATATGTATAATATACATATATATATATATATATATATATTAAAAAATTTCATTTATAAAACATTAATTTTATATTGAAAAGAAAAACGCAGGAAACATATCAAATTGCGAAGAGGCTAATCAAAATTTTAAATGCAACAGAAATAAATTAATTGTCAAAAAATTCAATAAAAAAAAACTTAGATTATAATTTATGAAATTATTTTATTGGAAAAACCGATTTGTTTTTTTAAATATGTTATTTAATAAAAAAGTGAAGGATATCGGCCCTTGATCACACTGCTAGTATGATTATTATGCTAGGCACCTGAAAAAGTACGTATGCCATTCAATGTTTCGGCTTGAACAAAGCTGTGCGGAAATTAGTATTACGTATACGGCATGGAGCACAACGACTACTAACGCCAGCAATGTCACTTCAGATGCTGATGCACGTGGAGCAGCTGCAATGACTTGCGTTTTACAAATTTGGTGTGATTACTCAAACAAGCGCTAGCGAATGATTAATGCTAATTTCCGCTCATCGTGTAATCAAGGCGTATAGCAATCAAGGTGTAGAAGTATAGCTTCGCGGATGCAGCGAATATTTTCAGTAATTAGTTACATAGAAGATTTGTGTAGATGGTACGAACTGAAAGCCGAGCTGTACGAATTTGTGAAATTATCTAAAACTTGGTGGAGCGTATATTTCATGTTGACTATGTAATATCTTCAGAATTATATATATGTACACTACTAGTGTAGTGCGAAAGTTTATTTAGATACCTGCATTCCGCTATAAGATAAGCCTCAACTAAGCCATTCCACACCCTTTCTGTTGCAAAAAACTAAGAGAAATTTGATAGAAAAACTCTAATACACTATGCATTACAAAGCATGATACTTCATTGCCAACTGCACTTATGTACTGTAGAACAGCCTTTCTACAAATTGTTATAGCTAAAAACCGTTGGCACCAAGATACAAACATTAAGATTCTTATATCGGACTAATATAAAAATCATCCTTTATCCAGAGTTAATTTCGGAAAAATATACTTTTTTATCCTCAAACTTTACATTTTCACCTTCTCAAAATTATTTTTCTCAACTCAAACCAATGAAGCAATTATACTCACATATACCGATAATTACGTTTACAGAATTGTATACATACATGCTGAATTTGTGTTGATTTAAGAATATAACAAAGTCAAATTTATTAAGCATAAGGACCAGAAATTAAATTTTTCAATTTAAGGCAAGCTGTTAAGAATAAAATGTGAAAGCTAGACATTGGTTTTTCTAAAAATTCTTTTAGTTACATGAATATAATATAAAAAACAATCGAAAGGATTCCTAAATTCTGTACTTATTTCAGTGGTATAAGTTTCGCAAGCTGATTAAACACCTTCAAGTGTAAGCAAAAATTTATATGAAGGAATGTCGTTCCCGGTACATCAGTTTGCGAATTATGAGTTGAGAAAGTCTGTCTGTATCTGTGCAAAAGGATGCTGGGCGACCTCACTATTGATAAAAAACCGACTTCTTGTGTCGATATGTAACAATGTATGAAACATGGTTCCATCGTTTCACTCTGAAGTTAAATCGACGGTGACTCTCGATACAAGTAGACTGCATACGATGAACACGCTTCAAAGCTTGGAAAAACGCAACGTTCGGCTGTCAAGGTTATGTGGTCTGTATTTTGGGATCCATATGAAATATTTTTGATTGACTCAGCGAACATTTAATTCTGTAATATAGTAGTATGTGCTATTTCTATTTCTCGGATGCCAAATATAACGTTTTCTAAGGTCTGGTTAGCCCTTCACTGCTTATCTTAACAAACAGAAGTAAAATTATAATATCTGATATACCAGTCTTTATTGGACTTTATTTCGAACAGTATGTAAGATATCTTCACAAAATTGCGTAGAAATATGCTTTTGCATATAACTGAGTAATGCCCAAAGGTAATGCGGTGTGGGCCACCTTCCCAATATTGGTCGGTATGTGAGTTAAAATTGCTTTGAAACATATTCCAAAGTATCAATACATAGCATAAAAGAAATTCGATTTTTCTGTCCCTATCTTCCTTTGTATGCTCAAATCCTTAAAACTACGCACCATATGAGATTTTTTTTTGATAGGTAGAGTGATTGAAGAAGAAGGTTTATATGTATAAGAACATATACTAAATAGTGCAGAAATACTGTTATTTTTAAGTTTTCTAATATGATGTGGTAAATAAATAATTTTTTTTCCGCTAACATTGCAAACACAGGCTGAACCCTACGAGATTTATCAAAATAATGTAGTAAGTATTATAACCATTGAAAAGATCTACAGATAACTCCGCGATGTTATATGTATATTTCTTACGGATATCCTAAAATAACATTGTTTTGTCATTTACTTTTTACGACAAATAATGGCTAATTTTCGAAGTGATTTTAACCAATACAGTGTTAATCATTATCCAATTAAATACCGTAAATACATTGCTGCCTTGATATAGATATATATGGCCCTTAGCATTATTTGATTTAAGTGAATATTTTCGAAGATATTACAGATTTACAAATTGCAGGACGTAGCGTTTGCGGCGGTGCCGGCTGGTCGGGGGAGCGTGTCAATAAATAGCGCGGCGGAGGCCGCGGTTTTCCCTATAGAACTTTGAACTTAGCAGCGATCGAGCAACGAGGAATATTTAAACGGAAACGATAAAGTGTTTGCGTACTATTTTCACCTGATTCATCCTCAAAAATAATATAATTGCTAAAAATTTGAAATAGTAGAATAGAACAGCAACCAAATAACAGACCAATGGATTATAACTGGCTCAGTAATCAGACGTTGAGTATTATACCACTTGCATCCAAAAAGACTGATGTCATAACCTTTCCAGTCGACTCTTTCGTCTTTTCGCGCTTGAAGACCGGTTCGTTGTGTGCAATCCACTATAATGTATGTCGATTGGACTCCAGTGGGAAATGATGGAGCCGCATTTTTATTATCACACACTGATGCAAAAAATCGGGTTTGTAATGATTAAAGAGTACTCAAACTATCCTCAAAGTCACCAATTTGTTTTTTTCTTTTGTTAGATTATGAACTTGCGGGGCACCTTTGTGCTATTTGCTTCTTTAGGGTGTCCACGTCCAAGTTGCTTCACAAAAATGCAATATCTCATTAACTAAAAGTCATAATCTAACTAATATAAATCATATAGATGGTAGTAATATTATTTATGGGTCACCCACAATAAAGCGTGGACGGTCCAATATACGCAATGAAATAATTTTCATAATATTTTACCTTCTATTTGACTTTAGACCGTTCATATCGGTCAAAATGTGTAATATTTAAATTAAGTTTAAGTATCTCTGTATATATAAATTTTGAGAATATAAATTGTTCGGTTATACCCCAACTTAACTGTTCCTTACTTGTTAATTGTAAAATTGTACAATTTCAAATATTTAAACCAATTTCAATTCAGGAGAATTCCAAAAATATTTGACATTAAAAAATGCCCGAACTTACGACTTTGTTACATGGCTGAAATATATATATACAAACAAATGAATTTATTTGTGTGTCGTGGTAATAGATAGAACAACAAGCATGGTAATTCGCTAGCTCTCATTCAACGCAACATTTAATAAGAAAATTGCTTATTACGCGCAAATGTAGAAGTGTGCTTACGGTTTCATTTATGTATGATAACTTTACGAATGCACTCAAATACATAAGTAAATGAGATAGCCATTTTAATAAGGAATTGCTGATTGCACTAAGCATAAATATTATCATAAACTTGTTTGTAATAACCGGTAAATATTTCATTTGTTATGCTACAACGTTGCTTACTATAGTTAAGAAATTGTGCTATGCAAAAAAAATTCCAAATTATGTTGAATATGTAATTCAATTAACTGGATAGGAATGTAGTTAATTCCAATTTACAAATAAATATTTAGAAGTGAGTAATGTTAGAGGTTTTCATCCCATTTTCCACCAGTCAATTTACACCGTATTATGAACCGTTTATTCCAAGAGAAATAGCAATGCATTGGTTTTGTAAATCGTAAAACATGTAGTTTCTCTAATTATTCAATTATGTATTCATTTAATTGTAAATTCATTTATTACAGTCTTCGAAAAGCCATCAGTCACATAAGCTTGAGAAAAATTTAATGACAATCAAATTTTAAATAAAGAATTAATTGATATCATTCTATTTACATATTTTTCTCAACTTAAATTACAACTTGGCTATATGCATATACAGTAAATGTCTATGTTGATATATACAATATACCATATGTACATATGCTTTGCTCTTATACGTAGTATCATAAGGACTATCCCTTTAACATGCTCACTTATTTTTATTAAAAAAAAAAAAACTTTCCTACGGGTTCTTGATTTTTACTTCTCCTTCTTCCTTTTCTGATACTTATACACAACCAGAGATGTATATAAAATTAACAAGTATAGAAGTAATAAGGTCGGATGCAACAGAGCACTATACAAGTATACTCACGAAATTTGTAACAGTTTAGTATGGATTAATAATCAATAAGAAGGACAGAAATAATTATATTGATTATATTATACTTTGACAGCTCGTGATGGCCATGTCGGTTTCAGCATTTGCGTCAAATTTCGTCAGTATATTAAGTAAGGTTTACTCTTTCATCCTGTAATGCCAATTCTTGCAAATTGTCCAAGATAATTACGCAGAGTCACGTTCTGCGGTAAGAGCTTATGGCACAAAATACGGTATTTTCAGTTGAGTCTCATTTCTGGCTTTAAGTTCACAATCACTTCTTCTAAAGCTAATGTAATTGTAAAACACCTATCTGAAACTTTTCGTCCAAATGAGAATAGTGAAATCGCGTTACTCAATAGTATTTAACAGGATCGTGTAACAATCCCAGCAATCAACATTTGTGAACTTAAAAAGCTTAAAGTTAAGAAAGTTGCTGGATTCGATCTAATTACAGCTGAAGTGTTAAATCAGTTGCCATACAAATATTTACTGAAGCTCACCTATCTTTTCAATACAGCAATCCGTCTGACACATTTTCCAAGCCTTCGGAAAGATGCCGTAGTTATTATGTTTTCTAAGCCAGGAAAGAATCCTCATGTAATCTCATCAAATAGATCAATTTCGCTACTTTTGAGAAATTTTTGGAAGAATTAATTTATCAAAGATTAAAATCTATAAACGACGAAAAGCAGTTAATCCCATCGCAACAGTGCGGTTTTAGAAACTATCTCTGAACAATAAAACATATTCATAGAATAACATCCGAAATAGAAAAATTCCTCGACGAGGGAAACGTATGCTCAGCTGCATTCCTTGACGTGGCGCAAGCATTCAACAAGACGTTCTAAAATTAAACGGTGGTAAATCTGTAAATTTTACAAACAAAAGAATGACTTATCAACGTATAAGTATTCTAGATATCTGCATACCATATGCAAATACAGACAAATATGTTGGTATTACACTCGATGCTAATTGTAGATTACGTTGAAAATAGCATATTAAAATAAGAAAGACTGAACATAATCTGAAATCTGATCACTGTTAAGAATAAAACACGATATCTTATTTTCATTGAGATAACTCACATATTGGCTGATATATGCGGTACAAAGTCACCCGGAAATTCAGTTATCTTTATATTATATAAGGTATATGGGGGCTAAGGGAAGTATTGGTCCAATAAAATGGAATTGAACATCTCCAAAACATCGATTTATCGCATTTTGACCCAATATTTGACTGACAATCAAAAATTGCTCAGAATCCAACATTCGAAGGACGATTATTTGATCAAAAATCACATTGTAACCCTTCAACCTTGCGACTTTTTCCTTTTCGGAAAAATGTATTTGCCCATGAAAGGAAAGCGTTATGCAGACGGAGACTATTTAAAATAAAATGAATTGATTTTCCCAAAAAAAAACCATTTGTTCTGTTTTTGTTTAAAGTCCTGTTTACTTTGGAATACACCTTGTATATATATTAATATATATAACTCTATAACTATCTCGATTGGTTTGAGGCGATACGTACAACAGTTAAGTGGACAGAACTATAATACTCTGTAGCAACTGGTAGCCAGAGTATAAAAATGTTGTGTGGGAGATAATTTAGGCGCGGTTTAAATTGTAAGTAAAGAGCGCGTTTACGTCAGTGCTTTTAAGGCAAAATCTGGAACTCCAGAAGATCAACGTTGGACAATTTTTTTTTTATCTTACATACAAAAAAGAAGAAAATACGTTAAATTAGGCTTAAGTTCTAAACGATTCAAATAGTAATTTAATCCCTTTCGCTTTTTTGCCGAATTTTTAGAATTCTCATTATTTTTTTATATTGACAATCAAGTAAATGTAAAGCCTTTAGTGTACCTTGTATTTCGATTTATTATCGTTTTTATGGCATCGTTAAAACATTTTTACGACAGTTTTGTAATTTGTTGCCGATATTTAAATGCCTACGATGGACCGCATCGATTACATCCTGTGAGACGAAAATAAATGTTACGTTGACGGTAAATAGTCTCTGGAGCAGACTAAGACGTGCCTCATTAAATGGTTGACCTGTTTTTATGACTAAAATGGAAGGTGCGCTAAGCAGTAATATTATATATTTATGTATTAAACGAAGATAAAAATGTGTTGGTAATATTATATACAGCTGTTGAAAGCTAATTAGAAACGCTTTTTTTTTGTAGGTGACTGATAAGTATAATGATAAACATTTTTGATATACCGTTATTTATATTCCTAAAAGTCTCGCATCTTTCGTGTTACTCTATTTACTACTAAATTCACTCCGTTTTGTAGTTGTGAAGTTAAAGTTATTTTAATTTTTTCCCAAATAGTAAATGCGTTAAGATATAGAATTAAGTGCGACAGCCAATTAAAAACAGTTGTTTAAATAATTATAATTCGTTCTGGTGCTAATTTTTATTAATAATATACTGATTTCTGGAAAGGATGTGTTTCAAAGTTGTGGTTTAAAATATATTAAAATATATTATTCAAATTTTTGAAATAAGAAAAAGCTGCAGCTATACACCTGTCCTACTTTGTTGCATTTTTGACCTTTGTCAGTCTAGTAAGACGTAGAAACAAATTTCGAATCAGATCAAAAAAATTGTTTTCAATGCCTGTAAGCATATATAGAATTTTAAAACTATTTCCAATGCTACACACAAAGAAAAAACCATAAAAACTTAAACAGAAATAGATCACAAAATTAAAACTATCTCGCGAAGAGACCCAAAAAAGTATTCTTATGACATTCTACATGAAATTCAAGGCGAATACAATGTCCAAATATCCCAGAGAACAATTGCTCGGCGTTTGGTCGTATCTGCACTTCACGCTAGGACAGTACACAGGAACTCACTTCTGGCTAAAACGTAAACAACGTAAACTTTTCCAACTCTTTTTGGTCTTGGACAACAAATCAATGAAAGTCTGTTGCTTAGAGCGATGTAACCATCGCTTGTGGAGGATCAATCCGCTCCATATGATTGATGTAATTAAAAAAAAAAAAAGAAATACGTCGACATTCTAAAAAATATCATTCTTGCCTGTTAAAGTGCAATTCAACAAAATAACAATCCAAAACATACACACAAGTTTTTTGTTGAAAATTCCATGAATGTTTTGGAGTGACCTGAAGAGGACACATTTGAGTTGATATCAAAAAATCTGTTTTTACCAAATATATTACAAATATGGATGCCCTTTGTGATGAAATTAGAGCGGCAAGCAACACTAGTGGTGTGCAGTCAGAGTCTTATAACGCCAATTCGCAGTGGATGTGATGCAGTATTAAAGTAGAAGGGTTAAGCAACAATTTACTAACTGAAAGTAAGCAAGATTTTCTAATATGATTATTTTTTGTTGATTCTACACATTTTTGTTAAAATATTAAAAAAAAAGAGATTTTTGATTAAAATTTTTACTATTAGAGGTTAAGTCTGACGTAAGTTTCAATAAAATGAGGGAAAAAACAGTAAAAATAAGTGATTTATTGGAAAATAACATAATTTACGTTAAACTATGAAGCGTTTCTAATTACTTGTCAACAGCTGTATGTATATAATGAAAGAGTATGCTTTGGGTATGTTAAAAATATGCCCGACCACAATCATTAACAGATAATATGATTGTAATGATCCTCGTTGAGGCTCAGTTAAGTACCCTTCGAGTAGTTTTTGGTCCTTACCTATGCTTAGATTTAATTAATTATTATTGCTAAATTTTCTCATTCCACTTGCAGTAACCCATAGAGTGCACGTTTGCTAAGATAAGTACATCTTGAAACAAAAATGTATACCTAAAAAGTGACGTCAGTCGTAAATGACCAAACTTATGTTATCTCATTTACACAGAAACCATTATTCAATATAGATCAATAATTGAGTATGACTAGACAGACAGATCATTGTTATTCTATAATGTTCAATCTTTTTCAGTTGATCTTAAATAGTTTGGGTTACATTGCAAATGTAATTCACTCTCCCCGTATTATTCTTCTTCTTTACTGGTAGACATTACTCACGCGATTATAGCCTAGTTAACAACAGCGCGCCAATGGTTTCTTCTTTTCGCAAGGCGGCGCCAATTGGAGATTCCAAACGAAGCCACGTCCTTCTTGACCTGGTCTTTAAAAGCAGTAGAGGCCTTTTTCTTCCTCTGCTTCCCCGGGGGGTATTGCATCGAACAATTTCAGAGTGTTTTCGTCCATACGTACTACATGACCGAGCCAGCGCAGCCGCTGTCTTTTAAATCGCTGGACTATGCCAATGTCGTCGTATATCTCATACAGCTCATCATTCCATCGAATGCGATCTTCGCAGTGGCCAATGCGCCAAGGACCATAAATCTTTCGCAGAACCTTTCTCTCGAAAACTCCTAGGGCCGAGTCAACAGATGTTGTCATCGCCCATAGTCGCCTTGTATGAAATCTCGTTTGGTATTGCTTATTTCTATGATTTGGCGCATTGTTAATAACTTAATAACTGCACCGAAAAGAAACTGCAAATAATGTTTTTTTTTTTGTAACGTAACGGATTTTATTAATTTTTACTTGTATTTTTTTTTTTTTTTAATAAAAAATATAAGAATTTGTAACCCCTTTTAAAGCTATTAAAAAATTATTTTCTTAATTTATGCCGAATTTTTCGTTTAGTTCCGTTCATTAAATTCTGCGCACCTTCTTTTTTAACAGCCCGACTTGCCTTAAGCCAGTTTGTTTTCATGAAATAAAGATATAATGATTATTACCAAATGAAATAACTGTTGTCAGCACCTATTAATGCTGAGATTTAAGATACTATTTTTTTTCATTTCATTGCCATTATCTGCATGCTTACGAATACCACCGAAAGTTAACTAATCGCTGCAGACCACAGCAGTAGGTGGAAAAATACTAAATCTGATGAACATGCGGAATCCAAAACGGATGTGATCAATTGACTACTTGACTAAGCAGAAATTTTATATCAACGTATTTTATTTAGCGTAAAGTTGTAACTATTTTTTAGTGTCACACTCAGCAAATGCAGATTGAAGGTTTATTGAAAATTTGAGTTTATAAATACATTTAACTTCTATTTGATTAAGGAATTTAAGAAATTTCTCAGAACATAATTGTTGAAGCTCAATAAAGATTAACGCATCCCGAGAGATTAATATCAAATACAATTTCAGACAATATTGCACGATCAGTTGCTTTGTCTTTAACAAACAAAAATTGATAAAAAGTTTTAATTTAAACTTCATGCGAAGCCACATATATCTGCGCCAAATCTAACATCAAAACATATATAAATATATATTAAGGCAGGTTAAATCAAGCTTTTCTTGACAGTTTTTTCGATTATCGAATTCCCTCCGGCAACTGTTAACCAGGAATACTATTTGAGTGCTATGGGGCACGAAGCCATTTGTAACAAGTAAGCAAGGTTCGGGTGGAATATTGGGTAAACTCAGCCGGATGTTCGAAAATTGACTGATATTAAATAGTTACATAGGAGCTAGGCCAAGAGCTGACGAAAACTTTTCGCTAAAATTTATCTATTTTAGGCAAAGAGATACATTGTTAATTATAAAACACGATGCCTTATTTTCATTAGGATAAGGCACATATTGGCCGATAGTTCGAAAATCTTTATATTAAGTATATAGGGGCTAAGGAAAGTATTGGTTCGATTCATCCCATTTTTGACATATAGACTATGTACTATTATAAAAGAAGAAGTATCCTTAATTTTAGTTGTATATATCACACATTAACTACATTCACCTCTAGGTACTGAGGTCTAAATATTCGGTATCTATGGACGTAAACAGTTTTTATTGGATTTAAACAATTTTTGCTCATAAAGAGGCAACAGAACTATTTAAGTAGAACTTTAAATTGTGCTACATGAGAGGTAGGTGTGGTTTTAGTCTGATTTCGTCCATTTTCCAAAGTGACATCAGAATGTAAGAGGAATACCCCGTACAAAATTTTGTCCAAATCGGTTGATCGGGTCCTGAGACACCTAAAAGTGTGCGGTGCCACGCCCTTCGTTCAATTTTCACACCAGCTACATACTATAAAGCTTTCTCATACCACATTGATGGTAAAACTTAATGTCTCTGACGTACTCAGTTATTGATTTATCTTGAAATTTATTATATGGGGAGTGAGCGGGTTATCTTTCTTATCTTTGCAGGTTACATTTGTACTCGGAAAAATTAAAAAAATTTTCTCACAAGTATCCCTTTCTACTGAAATTCTCTGTACCAAATTACAGCTTTATATCTTAAGTAAGGAGGTTATTACGGCACTTTAACGTTTTCGGTTAAAGGCGATTTGTGGGAGTGGCATTAGTCAGATTATGCCCACCTACAAGCCCGAAGTTTTCTCCCAGCGCCTGGAGAATCAGGACAAACATCCACTGTGTTTCTGTGAGTGGTGCAAGCCGAAAATGCAGCGTTCGATAGTGCAGAGGTGCGTGACTAAATTCTGAGTAAAACTCGACGTTTGTCGAAGTCTTCAAACGACTCTAATGAAGGGTCAATCGGATGCGGTAATATATCATCGCCATTTGGAAGTTACACCACGACAACGTCCCGGCTCACATCGCCTTTTTTGTGAACAGCCACTTAACCAAGGCCGGCGTCCCAACGCTTTCGCAGCCGCCTACTAGATTTTTTCCTTCGGACCTTTTTGTTTCCTTGCCTGAAAAGGACGATGAAATTCAAGCATTTTGAAACGACAGATGGGATCCAAGCAGCATGCACTGCGGCCCTCAGAGCTTTTCGGGGTAAGCCTTCAATGTTAAAAAATCGCGCTGGAAGCACTGCAACACAGAAGGAGACTATTTTCAAAGTTTTTGAAGAATTGTAACGATTGGTTCACTAATTTTTTTTAAATTGACTCCTATTGCTTTCCCGACAAACCCTGTACGTTCTCACAGCCACAATTTTTGGAAAAATATAGACAGATGATTCCACCGGCTCACAAACTACTATAACCCCTAGTTTTTTTGATAAAATAGCAGCTCTTGAATCTCTTCAGCTTGCTCTTCATCTCAAATGCCAAAATTTTGGTTGCTTACGTGCCCATTGACCCAGAAATTAGCCTCATAGCTGAACAAAAATTGGCTCGAAAACGTCAAAGCGATATCGGTCTAGCGGATTCAGTTCTTGCTCAAGCTGTATTTTGTACGCTTTCAATTTAAGATCTCGACGTAGAGTGTGCCAAATCGTTTCAAACGTCAGTCCGAGTTGCTGCGAATGTTGCCTAACCCACTCTCCACGGTCTTCGCGTACACGCAATTTTCCACAAAGTGTAACATGGTTCTACCACATTTTTCCTTGATTTCACAAGGAGCATCATCGTAATATTACCAAGAGAATGCTTTAGGCAATTATTGTCTCCTCCTATTTTCCATAGAGGTTGGCTATTTATACTTTTGTGTCAGAAATTTCTGCAAAAAAATCGTAGGAGTTTGTTGGTGTTGCTTGGAGTTTCTAAGAGCAACAACTCCCATACAAAGGCGTCAACTTCATGAATGTGGAGAATATTCTTAGATTTGTATATCTAAAGATTTTCAACCTGTTAGCCATATTATCGTCCAAATTGACCAAAGTTTTTTCTTAAAGTTGTTGAGCACCAAGTAAAGAGTGCCACTTACGGGATTGTTGTACTATGATGTCCAACGTATTTCCTTGGAAAAATATTCAGTCTGTTCGTCTCTCTGAATGTGTTCGGCATATGTGAACATTCTTTCTGTTATGACTTCTAGTATTTTTAGGTGGCGTTAGAGTTATTGCTCCCCAGTTATCGCCGTCACGCCCGTCACCTATTTATACTAGCCTTAAAATGTATTTTGATCAGGATTGAGGTATTATTTTATTGTGCAAAGTCGCAGAAATCAGCTGATGTAGATCTTTTACATTCTCATTGCATCCCTAATTTCCGCTAAATGAGGAGGCTTTTTTGTCATCTTGGGCAGGCTCACTTGGTTTCTAAGTGTTACATCAAACTTTGGGTCATTAATTCTTGTTAGTAGAGCAATTCCCAAATTTATTATCGGCTAATTTCTAGTAGAATGCTAATTGGTAAAATCAACAGCCAGTCAGAATATGTCGCATGTTGTTTTTCGATGTATCATCAGCAATTCTTTTATGTACTTGCGGGCAATGTGGTTGCCTATTTTCCTTTGGGGAAGATGCCCTAACACAAGGTTAACAAAAAGTCAAATACTGTACCGACTCCGAATTAAAGGCGGGTAAAAAATTATTAAAAATGTTAACAAATTGATTCTTGTGTACAAACTGTCTGTTATAATATAAACTTTCTTATTTATTTTATTAAAAGTATTATATTAAGTAATAAAAAAATCTATATAAATTTATTTAATCTAAACAAGCTCAAGGTTGTGGTTGCGGTTTTGGCAGTACGGTACTCCTTAGTAAGTTGGTAATGAGCGGATTTGATTACAGGGATGTAGAAAGACAATAACCAGCAAGTTTGGATGTGTACTCAGTGTATATACAAGTATGTAGTATATATTTTATTTTCGTCTGCCTCTTTTTTTCTTTATTAAACCCGAATAAAAAAATATTGAATCCTTTATTTTTCTAATTATCATTGTGCGGGATCTCTATTACCAAATCCCTTTCTTTCCCTTTTACTATATAAGTATCTGTTTCATTTTACATAGAGTGTACACTAAATCGTTGCACTAAGAATTAATTGCAACTTTAAATAAAAGAAGCTGGTGGCTTGCATAAGCTTTACGTGCACCCAATTGATTGCCAATAAAATATCAAAAACGTCTTCGTAACTTCCGCTTTCCATTTCCGTTTTCAGGCAGCTCTTCATTTTTTACCATCTTTCTCTTTGCCATTTGCACAAATGTAAAACTTTTGCAAAGCAAAATAAGAATCTCGAGTTCCGTCTCAATTGGTACCAAAAAAAATGTTGGCTCCACACAAACTGACTAGGTGCAAGCAATAAAGTTCGTTCTACGATTTCCGTAGTTCAAATTAAGCCATTAATTAAATGAATAATTGCTAATAGGTTCACGTAGCGCAGTTTGAAAAGTGATTACAAATAATTCGAAATAAATTTTTTATTTTACTTTGTGAATTAAAGGAGCTAGGTTTTCTTAAGTTTGTTTACAAAGTAAAAATATTTTCTGAATTATATTTTCGTTCACTAAAAAGTTGATAATAAGGTATAGAAGAAAAAATTTTTAAGAGCCAATATTTTTGGATTTTTCGCATTTCAGTAAAGTAATTTTACATTTATTTCCATGTACCGATACTTAATGCCTGTATATAACTTTGTGATTGGAGGCTTTGGAGTTTATATTTATTTATTAGCAAAATAATCACTTTATCTTTATTTATTAGCAAAATATTCACTTTATCTAAATAATGTTAATAATCTTTCTTCTAATAATCTTTTCCCCATATGTACATAATAAAGGGTAAAAATGGGGATAGAAATTTTATGTCGTTCCTTTAACAGGTTTTCATTGTATATGGAGTGTTGGTATTGCTAAACATTGTGCTGGTGTTTGGTGAATACATGTGATAGAGGGAAATCACTACAGACTTTTGCACAAAAGACACAAGTATTATTTATTAGATTCGCAAAAAAGTTCTACCTGTTTTTTTTTTAGAAAATGTAATTTTATTTTCAGGAAACTCGAATACCATCTGCTAAAACTGTTCATCTTGTGATGCTGTCTAAGCATCAAGTCATTTTTCGCAGATGGTGCTGCGCTTTTAGCTGTGAGCAAAACACAAACTGCATCAATTGCAATATTGCAACTACATTTAAACAAAATATTTGAATGGACACCTAATGGCGAATAAAATTATACGAAACTAAATCAGTACATATTGATTTCGCATAAAATAACACTAGACATATGCCTCTGTACTTAAACGGTGTGCAAATACTATATCATAATATCGCGAAATACCTAGGCATGATCCTGGACACAAAACTTAGATGGAGTGCACATGTCAAAAAGAAAAAAGAAGAATTAGAAATAAATTCAGAAACTTGTATTGGCTATTGGGTAGACACTCTGCATTATCCAAATGTAACAAAATTCTTGTCTACAAGCAAGTGTTCAAACCAGTTTGGACTTATGGGATACAACTTTGGGGCTGCTCAAGCCCTAGCACTCTTGTACATAACCAGCAGTCTAAAACAAAGTTTCAAGATGAGCCGTCAATGCGTCTTGGTATGTTCGTAGACGCGATCTTGAACGCGATCTCGGAATGGACTCAGTTGCCGCATCAATCAACAAATATGCAAAGTCTCATATGGAAAGACACTGAACACTGAAGCTCTTATCGTTCAAAGTAAATGGAATGAAAGGCTTAAGTACAAAAACCCGTATCATCTTATAGAGTAGCCAGACCCTTTGCAATTTATACGCAGAGCACTATTAATTATTTTACCTTTTACAATAAGCAAAGCAAATTGTTCGTTAATTTATTTCATGTTATTTAACTAGTTACAATGGCAATGAAATAAAATGTCATGCGACATCGAACGGTTGTAATATTTGGGGAATAAGGAAGGTGGGGTAGGACTTCACGTTTATAAGTAGGTTTTAACGGTTTGGAAAGGGCTTGACTCATAATGCTCAATCAAGCTCTACTTGAGTTTGAGAAGGATGCTCATCGACAACGTCTTCAATGAGACATAGGTATCTCTATTGGTCCATTAAACTTCAACTTTCAGCCTCGACTCCAAAACACACAACGTTTTCGCTTTGCAATTCATTCCGTGGTTACCTGTTGGTTGTCTTTGATGCCCATTTACATATTGGTTTTTATTTACTTTCTAATTTCAGTGTAAAAATAATAAAAATTTACATATTAGCGCGATTGTAGTATATAGCCATAATTGTTATTAATGTGGGCCTCAATACGCTAGACTTTTGTAGTGTACTACTAAAATCATATGGAAAAGGGTCTATGAATTAAATTTGCATGCATACGCCAGGTGAAGCTGTTATAGATATATTCCTCACCTTTTTTCCATGTGAGGTTCATTTTAATATAGTTTTATGAATGTGGTTTTTTATCATAAAGCGGTTTAGATCATCCTTCCCTAATATGATGTGAATTTTAGAACAAGAAATTATAATTAAATATTATTCTCCCTCTGGGGAATTAAATTTCAATTGGATCTTAAAAAATTTGTTTCATGTTACCAGCGTTAATCATTCAAATTCATTTTTATTTACAACACCCGCTGATTAACCAAAGTAATTAGAATCAATCAACGACTGGGTCGCCAACACCTATCAGCAACTAAACGTGTCGTCTCACGATGTAACACCAGCAATATCAGTATCACAATTATCCAACACGGTACTGTGTGGTGTATACGCAATATTAAATTGTGCACTTTTCGCTGGCACACTTTGGTAACAGAAAATAATAAAATATTTAAACTTTGTTTAATTAATTGATATACAATTTTTTGTTCTTAATTCCACCTGTTCATAGTTTATTTCATATTTCAAAATTTTCGTATGCATTTGTAAGAATTTCATGTAAAATGCAAATAATTAATGAGTCATATAATTTCAATATGACCCGAAAAATGATAATTATACTGTGCCCAAAAAAGGTGACATTTGAATTGAAACTGCGTCCGTCGAAGGACTTGGAGAATTATTTTTTGTTTTAGGTTGGTAGTACTGTCAGTCACATTTATGGCAAATTTGATGTCCAAATATTCATTAGTGTTTGAGATACGTGTCGTTTTGTGAGCTGCTAAAAGTGAGTTTTTCGTTTTTTGCGATGTCGAATTTGTTGAGCAAAGAATTTGCATTAAATTTTGTTTATGGAATCAATTTTCTACTGCGGATACGTTGAGGACGATGCAGAAAGCCTTTGGTGATGAGGCTATGTCTAAAAAAATGTTTACAAGTGGTATAGTGAGTTCCAAGCCGACCGGGAACGTGTCGAAGAACAGCGTCCAGGGCGACCATCAACCTCAACCGACGAAGCTCACGTTCAACAAATCAAAGATTTGGTGTTGGAAACCCATCGACTAGCAATTAGAGACTTTGCTGATGAAGCTGGCATACAGAAAGACTCAGACAATATCATTCTGAAGGATGTTTTGGGCCTCAAGCGCGACAAATCTGGACTGGTACCGAAAACATTGAATTTTTTGGAAAAAAGGCGTTGCGTTGAAGTGTGTGAAACGATGCTTTTCGACTACCAGGGTGTCATGAAATGCATTATAACTGGCTCTATGCTTACGACCCCGAAACCACCAATCAATCGGGCGAATATCGTGCCAAAAGAGAGCCGAGACCATTTTAAATTTTCAAAATAAATACAATGCCACTTTATTTGGCACAGAGTATATTTAAATAGTAAAAGTAATCGAGAAAATGTTGTAAAAAAATTATTAGAAGAGATTACAATTCATACAGAGTTTCGTTAAATAATGAATGTTGAATTCTTTTGCAAAAGTTTTTGTAACTGGCAGGAAGTATACTGGTAGTATACTGGTAAGAAAGTTTGGGGTAGTATCGAACCGATTTTGCTATTTTTACCAATACAATATACCATTAACATGCCACATACTAAAAAAATGTTAGATAAATATGCTAAATGTTTGTTGTATGGGGATTTGGTTAAGTTCCACTCAATTTTATCCTCTTTAGGCATAAAAATTTACTGTTATCAGTAAACTATACTCTCTCATTTTCACCGAGATAACTCCGATATAAGCGGTAGAAATCATCTGGAAGTTCGTAAAACGTTGTACTAAATAGATTAAGTGAGGCATGTGGATATTTCCGGTAAAAGGTCAAATGTAGGTACTTGGGCCAAATATTCGGCATCTAGGGGCTTAAACCGTTTTGGTTCAATTCGGACAATTTATAGTCTCAAAATGGCACACTTCGAATGCACTATGCATGCAAGGTTTATCTGGTAGTATTAATTGCTTCTTTCGAACTCGACCTCGCTATATTATAGAGAAATGTTAAAATAATATCATACATACATATAACGAAGTTGATTGAAATCGCTAGAGCTCAGCTCGAGATATGGGATTTTACTTAAAAGCGACACTGGTCCTGATAAAGCTGCCTAAAACCATGTTAGTCATAAAATTTAAAATTTCTAGATTTTTTTCGTTATTGATTTCTCCCTCCATTAGTAGCTTATAACACTACCGTTATATGGGTAGGCGGAATGATGTTCCGATGTCATTCATTTTAAATTTGTCGGCAGGACTTTTTAGAGGATTTATCATGGTTTTGCGATTTGGTTATTTTGGCTTGGATGGCGGGGCTAAGCAAACTTTTTGCAAATTTTTTTGGCCACAGGTACCTCTACTACTACTATCTAAATTATATTTCTATACTATAATTTAGTGTTTAGTTATGGTACTTTGTACGTTTCCGGTTGATGGCGTTTTGCGACTACGAACTTAACCCTACGTTTTTGCCAAGGAACGCGCATATCAAATTTCATTAAGATAGTTTTATCTTTACACAAGTTATAGCTTACTCAGACGGATGGACAGACAGACGGAGACTTTTTTTGTCAGCCTGATTATTTATGTATGTAACCCTAACTCTATCTCTATTATGCTCTGTAGCAACATATTGAAATATTATAATATTTATAAAATACACTTTTGAAGTAATAAAAAATATGCTTCCAGGTCACTATCGACAATTATTATGGTTTTCGGCTGGCAATAACAGAATTATAAGTTAGCTATTTAAATTATTTTTTGCTTTGTTGGCATATATTTGTTTTTACATAAAAATTCACTTCTGTCACTTAGCAACAAGTAATTATGTTAACAAGTAACACGCTGCGTTTTGATACATTCTATAAATATAAAATTATTTTGAAGTCATTAAAGATACTTAAAGATAATTAGTTAGACTGTTATTTGATGTTTATACAAGTGGAATAAAGCATTTCAATGAAAACTTTACGATTTCCATATAATAATAATATATTAGCATAATTAGCATGAAAAGCGCAATTATAGTTGCTTCTCATTTAAATTTCCATGAAATTATTTTAATTGATGTTTTTACATATAACAGGTAGGGTGAGCAGCAATTTGCGTATGAGCCCATTAATTAATAATACTTGTGTCGAGCTTTTGGAATTAAATATTCCATTACAATTATGAGACTCCAAAATTTCTTTATACATTATTAATTGCTACTCATTAACAATTGGAATTTTAGTGCCCAGCAACACCAAATAATTTGGTAGCATCGATGTATTTTATAATTAAAGTGTGAGATATGCTAATAAGTAAGGTTAATATATTACAATTACTATCATTTAATTTGGTACTTTAAATGTATGATAGGGATGTTGTGTTTAAAAAAATATAATGCGAGTGAACGAATTTGAAAAATACTCTCTGTTCTATCACAAACAGAACAAAATTAAATTATTATTTAGTACTTGTCGGGCATCACTAACTGGCTTTAACTATATCAGCAACTAGTAAAATTGATCCATATTTTGTCCCAGCCCGTAAACGTGTGTATACAAAATAAAACATTCGCGCAGAGGCCAATCTCAGTCTATATTTTACGGTCCTAAACCTTCACCATGAAACCGATTACCATGAAATTTTACACAGGTCTTTGAGATACAATTCATAAAGGCTTGGACGAATGATTTTTTTTTTTTCGATTACAACTATTTATAAGAAAATTCCACTGAAATATCAATTTTTTTCTAAAAATGTCTGCTAAAATTTCCATTTTCATCTTTTTTTCTACCGTTCAATTTCTAAGATAAAGTTTTAACTAAATCACGTATGTTTTCTTTTTAGATGATTCTGTGAAGATATATTCTGCCCGTGGAGTCACCGGAAATGGCGTAGCAATGGCAGAGCTTAAAATATTTTTTACCAAAAATTTCAGAATTTCGATCCTCTGGGAAACTTGAACAGCGAATATTGATAAGTTGAAACTGAAAAAAATGTGTTTTTATAATAACAGTGCATATTTATGTTTCGAATGAATAAAATTCGGTGTTTGTTTTATATCTTCGATCGACTAAAAACGGATTCCATTGCGATGATTGTTGACTTGTTTGCATGTCAAACTCATAAACTCGGTAGTTATAATGCTTTCCATGAATGTGGGATCGGAATTCGCATATTCAAGCATGTCCAAAGAGAACTTTGTACGATTCTAATTTTGAAAAATATTCAGCATTCTCAAGACGAGTCGAGCAAGAACCCGTTTTATACCCAGAATATTAACTAAAGTCATTCGAACGGACTCCCGAGAGATGCCGAGCTCACTGAAAGAGTTTTCCCACATTCGCATCAAATCTGCACACGAAATTTGGTGAGAAATCCAAAGTCAAAACAAATTCTTTGTTCGATATTTTTATTCATTGTAAAAATCGGAACGTACTACTAATGTGTACCGACCTAAGCAGCTTCCCACTAACTTAGCCTCACCAAACGGTTGTACGTATCACCTAAAACTATTCGAGATAGATAAAGGGTTATATGTATGGGCCATTCCATTAATTGGCGACATGGTTTTGTACCCGTGGTTCTCCGATTTTGACCAAACTTTAGAATATCAGAATTTAGACCAAAAGAAGAATATCTATTAACTTTTTAGTGGTCAAAGTTGTTTCATTGTTTTTTTGCGCGCAATTCAAATTGAGATCAAACAAAAAAATGACTATTTCTTTTATTTTTTAACGACCTCAAAACTGAGTGAAAAAAATTTTTAAGTTATCTAATTTTATGTAAAAAAATCTCAGCTTTCTGATAAAAATATTTTCAAAGTTCAAAAAAATTTTCAAAAAACCAAAAACAAAAACAACATATTTTTTACAAAACCCGGTTTTTTTGTGCTTTTCCACCAACTTTTTTCAAAACTGATTTTTCCATTCGAT
>CM050323.1:143864452-143909927 GCA_027475135.1 Bactrocera correcta
TTATTTGACATCCATACATTTTTTCTATTCTGTAACAGCGCCGCTATTCAACTTATGACCCAATTCTACTCAAATAATTTCATTTAAAAATATAGGCAAGTGTTTAATTGTTTAATAATTTTTTAGTATATAATCTAAATTCAGAAGGAATTATTTAGTTCGATTCAGTTTAAGTTAATGCTTTAATTCCTCAGTCTTTCTATTATTGTACAAAACTCCTTTGGGAGGACTGGTGGGGATTATTTCTGCGGCAGAAATTATGATATTAGCAATTTTAATGTTGAATGGCAAATCACAAACCATAATCCGCAGTATGCATAAATAACAGTCACAAACAATATTAAAACGTGTAAACAAAATAAAATAAAACTTTGTTTTCTCACTCTATAAATCAAACTGTTCATGACTATACCCTGCAAATCGAATAATAATAGAACTACTCATCATAAAGATGCACAAAATTAAACTACAAAAGCTCTACATATAATAAAAATCGAACTATTATTACGTCGTAAGTGGTCAAAAATATTTTTTCCTTAATATAGAACAAAAATATTTTTTTCTTTCATTAAAAGAAATAAGTCTCAAAGTCAAACTTTCGAATTAGTAAGGATTGACTTACGAAAAAAATGTTTTAGTCATGGCCAAATGTATGTTGGTCTATCAGAGGTCTTGAAAATCAGTTTAGTTTTCTGCTACAAAATAAATTTAAATTAAATATCATTTACAGGATAGCTCTGACCCAATAAACTGATTTGCAGGAGCAGAGAAAATAAAGTATATCGTAAAGACCATTTTACAAAAATTAAATAAAATTAAAACAAGAAATAAAGGGCTAAGTTCAGGTCCAACCGAATATTACCGAATATATGGTGACTAGGGCGAGTTATTGCTCGACTTTATTTATTTTAGGCACAGTCATTTTTATTGAAGAATCTAACATATTAGCCGATATATGCGTCTAAGAGAAGTATTGACGCAATTCGGCCCAGAAAAGGATTCTCGCCGAAATTCAATTGTACATATGTCACATACATTGACCGATATTTTACATTTCAAATTTTCAAAATTGTCATGGCAGAGTTTGCGCATAATCGAATGTACATATTTTAATTTTTTACATACGTACTCGTATATAAAGGTTATGTGTTAATTACAGATTTTTCCTTTTTATAAAAATGCGATTAGCTTACAGTAAATTGCGAAATTTAGTAAAATATTCGAAAATCATCTTCAGAATATATTTTGAAGGAACAAAAAGTACGAAACGGGAGATTTTATTAATATGCGCGCCGTCATTTTTCTACTAATGGCTTGCTACTTATTTTTAATATCTATGCAAATGAGCATATCATAACCTAGATGCCTTTGCATTTGCTTCTAAGGAAGCGCCACTCCCTGCCAAACAATGTGGATACTACCTTTATTTATCATAATCGCTTTATTGGTGTTGTGCGTGTGTATTTTTAGTACATATTTTTGGAATTGTACGCGTCAATCTCATCAACCAAATGTAAAAACGCAAAATTATACATACTTGGGATTTAAGCAAGCCTTGAAAGTTAGGCTTTTGGATAAGTTAACCAAAATTTAAAGCCGAAGTCATTAACTTTCTATTATCGGTTCATTTGAACCTAACTTGTTTGTTTATTGGCGAAAATTCGTAGGTATATTACAAGATATTAATACAATTCTTTAAATAATCAAAATAATTTTCGTGGTATTTTGTTATATATACTGTATATGTATTTACTAATCCTACTAATAGAATCCATTAAGTTCGCCACTTTGGTAAATATATGTATATGTAAGTAAAATAAGCACGATATGCTTCTATTCAGACATTACTGCAGTGTAATCAGCATTTCTCAAACCATTTACGTTTTCAAATTTATTTGCATTACAATTGTTTTAATATTTCTTATTTTAATGATGATTGAAAGAAAGTTCACATGTAAAAACATTGGTACTTAATAATACTTTAAACATTATATTCAAATGATTATTCAAACCTAATAAAATTGTGTTTTTCAAACATTTTCTTAACACTAATTATAAATATAATCATTTATCAAAAAAGATCAGCTGTGTATAGTGGTAATTTAGTGCAAATAATTATATAATGCAATAATAAAAATGTTCTTATTTAGAGTATTTAATTAATCCGTATCAAATTTGCACTCCATAGCATTCTTAATTGTTTAATTTTTAAGTTTACCATTTGTTTTCACTCACTTTAAAATTTTCTAAATGTAATTTGATTTTTCTTTTATCAGCAATTTTTTAAAAGGGTGTTTAGATAGGAAGATATTTCGAAGGCATGTAATTCCCATATGTGTAATATACATATAATATCTATAATATACTTAATAATTATTCAACAGTTAGACTGTGGATTGATTTACACTCTTATATATCAAGAAATAATTTTTTTTGTATTTCAACTTCTCAATCGTTAGTAGTTTGCTAGTGCCTACTACGTTACGGGAAAATAACTTTTATATTTTTCAAAACATCTTTCAAGATATCTCCAATAAGAAGTTTAATTTTGTTTTCTCTCACTAAACCTAAATATATCTTAAATATTACTTAAAAGTTGCCCACAATTACTCCTAACGAATAATTGTACAAATTTACCTATGTATATACTTACACTTAAAAAGCTATGTTAATTGTGCTCATTGGCCTAATTCACTTAATAGCACATATATGTACATATAGTAGGCCAAACGAAATGACATGTGCTAACTATTAACACCTGCGCGCTGCATACGAAATGGTAAACCAATCAATTCTATAGTCATAAACTAATCACCGTTGATCAACTGTAATCACATTAAGCACGTGCTCCACCTACGTTCATCGATAACTACCAGTTAAATCAAATTAGTTAGTTTGAGGTATTTCAACAAATTTTCTCAGTTGAGTATTGATTGAATCATATTTATTGTTTCTAAAATATTGTTTAATTAAAAGAAAATATAATATTTGCCAATTACTTATTAATACTTAGGCACCAAAATTAAATTATAGAAATTGTTTCTTTCATAGCAATATCAGGTCTCTAAATGTGATTAATTGTTGATTTATATTTTTAGGAAACTCCAAGTATAAGTTTTTCTTATAGATACAAAATTGTTTTTAAGGATAACTGTCAAACAAGCAGTGAAGCAAAAAAAGTGTTACCATCAGCAGGGGTATGCTTAACGGAAGTATTTATTATAAGGTCCCTTTAAACGCATGGTCTTTTCGGTGTGATGATATATAGAAGTTTAACTTATGCAAGTATATTTACTTCAGAGAGTGTGATGCTGCTAGTCTACACATATAAGGTAAACAAACGTGTATTTGTAGGTTCATTCATACAACTTTTGTTTGTATATTTATTGCCTATCTGACCGCCCGAACATATTCTCTTGTATATTCTTCGTAAACGGTATACTGTTGTTGTACGCATATTTATTTTCTTTATCATCCATAAGATTTAAGAATGCTATTTTGCGAATCGGCAACACCTCAGATATTTTATTGGCAGCATATTTGTCGTTGTAGACTATCTTTTATTCACTGTCATTGTGTACTGTTATATTCTGTTTTATGCTGCTCTTTTCTTTCATCTTTTTTCTCTCGTTGGTAGATTGGTAGATTGCCGGCAATAAGTCATTGTCTTATTGTTCCTTATGTTTGTTTTGTAGTTATCTTGGCAATAAACCAATTTTTATGCGTGGACGACTATTGTTTACAGTTATGATGATTTTCATTAAACATTTTATTTACAGTTCTGTTTTTATACTTCACTTTACAGGGAATAGAGACATTTAACGGAATTTGAAAGCATAAGCAAAAATTTGTAAAATCCAAATATGCAAATAGTTTACTTCTAATTCGGAATTGAAATTTTGATTCTATACTATTTTCAAAAGGATAATAATAACAAGATCAGATTTTCGATTGCAAAAGAAAAAATTACCTTATTTCTGAACTGATTGGAGACATTTTTCTATAGAAATGAAAGTTTAACCATGGAACGGAAATAAGAAGGAATTAAATACATGGCAACAAAAGATCTAAAAATATTTTCAAAATAACACTTTAATGCTGTATTTTGGTTTCAAAACATTTGAATAATGCAAGTAAATAAGAGCTACAATATACAAATAAAGTAAACTGAACGCTCTCTCGCAATCTTAGCGTTTGAAAAGTTTGAAAGCCTCTTTATAGTTATAATTTTTAATTTTAGATAGACCACTCTCTCTTTCATGTTTTCCTTGATAATGACTATTGTCATCGCTCATCTAATTCCATTGATTTTGCAAAGTGTTACGGTCTCGAAATATTGAAGTACTTAAAATTAAGTGAAGTCCGCAGGTAGGTTTAGTTTGGAGAAGAGCATTCTGCGCCTACGTTAGTATACACAATCATCACGTAAAATACACTTTTGTTTTAAGCATAAATCAACAAACTTAGTCAGGAAGCAATCTTGCGATGTTATGTGTTGAACTAACCAAAAGATATTATGCCGTGATAAAATTTGTTTTTCTATATTGATTTAAATTTGATATATCTCACGGTATATGAAATACTAAAGGTAACAGACTCCTTCAAAGTAATCCCCTCCCTCTGCAATACACTTATGCCAACGAATTTTCCAGTCATCATAGCACTTGGAAAAATCCTCCGTCGTGACGGCCATGAGAGCCTTATTGGATTCAGCTTTTATATCCTCAATTGAGTCAAAACGATGCCTTCGGAGTGGTCATGTGAATTTGCTGAATAGCCAGAAGTCACACGAAGGTTAAGTCAGGCGAATGCGGTGATTGTGGTACGATATTAGTTGCAAATGTGGCGAAATGATCACGACTAACCAATGCAGTGTGAGATGGTGCATTTTCGCACTTCTTTGTTCATTAAATTAAGACATAGTAAAAATCGAAAAAATCACTTTTAGAGCCTCACAAAACGACGCGTATATCAAATACTATTAAATATTTGACGAGAAATTTAGCCAACTCACCGAATAAAATTTACCGTTTCGAAAAACGCGCGAAGTATAAATTAAAAATTCACCTTTCAATTTGATCACTGTAGTTTTATATGGTTGTTTTTAAATTTCAATGCTTTCCAAAAGAAATGACAGTAGTCAAATTTATAAATAACAAGGTTTTCCAGATATTACAAGCAATTTCAGAGACCTAACTCCTTTCAAACCTTAGCTCTTCCTTTTTTGCTCAAATGCATATCGACTATGGAGGATGGAGTCTTACGACGCTATAACTCATGAACGACTTAAAAGAAACGACAATCAATCAATCACGTATTAGCGCGTGAAATGACCTTTCCAAAAGGTATAGCATGACCCGATGCGACGAATACAACTACAGCGCCAAATAGCGAAAATACCGCAAGACTTTTTTGACAACCTAATATATGAAAGTTGGAGTAGTATCGATCTGAATTTATCTATTAACTATTATCATGCCACATAATAAATAATGTTCCCGGATGATTGAAAATCCTGTTAATAGCTATATGGGCCCAGGTCAAGCTTTCGCCCATAAATGTTTACATATTTATTAGATCTACTTACATATCTCTTCAACCCAATAATTATGAAAATTTCTTTGAAATGATTATTAATTCCAACATGTATCTAAGCACCAGTTAACCTAATGAATATACTTGTATGTAGAAATCCTTTACTTGCCGTTTTATGATTACTCAGTCTACTACTCCATATATACACAGTCATGGGCGTACAGTATTTTAAACATGTATTTAGTTAAGCAACTCAGCAATATTTTCACCTTTAACCAGGCTCGTGATTTTATAAGTGGATACCCATAAACACAAATAAATGTCTCAAAGTTTAAAGGCAAAGAAGACTGCACAAAATACGAGAAAAAATTTCAGAATTGTTTCCTCGTAACGGCGGTTGTAACCAGAGCTGGCAAGAAGCACTGAATTTGCATTTGCTATTCGACGAACCAATGCCAACTAGAGCGATGAAAATGTGTAAAAAGCCAACTGTAGACAATTAATTTGAATAAAGTTGAAATGAGAATTTGTGTGCTACATTTACGAAAGGCAAGATGTAATATGTACGATTATAGTTATTGAAATATGAATATTGGTTGCCTCATTCAGGGTTTACGCGTGAACTGCATTTTCAGCATTCATAAACTTACACTTTTTAAGACCATATTATTATCACTCATACGCCTGGCGGTACACTTAATATTTTTTTCTAACGGACGACGAATAATAGACATTAGTGGACATGCGTATTTGGAAATATCCCAATTATAAACGCACCGATATCTTTATAATCGTTTTAAGCTGGATAAATATCAGTAAATATTTTCCAGATACTGATAAATTTTGTCCCTTAATTGTTATAAAATTACTATCGCTAAAATTCCTCAAAAATATTTAGTTTCCATTCGAATAAGTGTTGGATTCAAAACATGAGAACAAGCAGCCATTCCATGAATATAATTTAGAATGCAGCAGCAATTTCTGTACTTGTAGTACTAATTAATCATTCATTAAATACTCGCCTATATCTTCTTCTTTACTGGCGTAGACACCGCTAACGCGATTATAGCCGAGTCAACAACAGCGCGCCAGTCGTTTCTTCTCTTCGCTACGTGGTGCCAATTGGATATTCCAAGCGAAGCCAGGTCCTTCTCCACTTGGTCCTTCCAACGGAGTGGAGGTCTTCCTCTTCCTCTGCTTCCTGCGGCGGGTACTGCGTCGAATACTTTCAGAGCTGGAGTGTTTTCATTCATCCGGACAGCATGACCTAGCCAGCGTAGCCGCTGGCTCGCTGAACTATGTCAATGTCGTCGTATATCTCGTACAGCTCATCGTTCCATTGAATGCGATATTCGCCGTGGCCAATGCGCAAAGGACCATAAATCTTTCGCAGAACTTTTATCTCGAAAACTGGTAACGTCGACATACAGGAAATACATGAAATGTGTCACTGCTGCAAGTTATTTACTCGTAAAAATGCATCTTCGACTTTATCTTATTGTATTCACGGCGTTGCACGCTCTGAGAATTTTACTGTACATATCTTTTAAGCCAATAAAGCCACAAAAAGCTAATTCGCCAGGTCAAATATTATCAGAACTCCTACCGAGAGTAATATATAGCTAAAATCGGATCATAACCCTGCTATACGATACTTTAATCCAGAAATAGTATGACAAAGCTTTAATGAAGTCGTGATCGAAATTGGACTATGGGCGTTGCACCGCGCAGTTTTCCGTGAAAACACATATCTCGAGACTAGCCTGACCTTGCTAGCTTACTTCCATTGTAACACAATTTTAAACTCTCTCACTTTCCAGTATACATATCAAGAATTAATTAATATATCAAGACAAAACTTTTTGTCGAACTGAGACTTTTCACACCCCTAGATACGGAATATGTGGACCCAGTGCATTTAGTTGACTTTTTGCCGAAAATATTTTTGAAATTCAGAAATAATTCTTTGCCTATGGTAGTGTGTCTGTGTGTTGCAAATAGGCTGAATATATTTCCCTAATATAAAGATTTTCGACCTTCCGGATGTCTTTATACCACTCTCACGGTGCTCATCTGTCTAGACCCCATATAACTATAATCCTTGCAAGTTGCAAGAGTTAAAATGTTCGATTATACCCGAAATTACTTCTTCCCTACTTGTTTAGAGTAAGCTCAAAAAGTCAACAAAAAAGTCTTGCAAAACTTCTGAAAAGTATAAAAATCATATGAAAACAATCACTTACACGAATGTGTGACATACAAAAAGGTCGCTAAAGTCGGCTTTTACACGTGACTCTTTTGAAGAAAGAACTAGAATAGTTGCGCTACAGAGAAAAAAGTGTCAAAGTAGTCACCGATAAATGTGTGATTGCATGATTGTTTACTTATGCGACGCACGTGTTGGCACAATAATTCGCTGTTGTGGTGGAATGCAAGATTAAGCTGCACTTGGTATACAAAAGCAAAATTGGAATCAAGAACTATCAGCATATGTATACACACACTATAGGTATATATTTGTAAAAGATGTCCCACAAGATTTGAATTAAAAATAGGGTATCCCAAAATTTAATACAGATTAACATCTAATGAAAAAGAAAATAATAGTTTGTCAAAAAAATCTTGCGGTATTTTCGCTAGTTGGCGCTGAAAGCGCGTAGTTCTTGTTTTATTCGTCGCATCGGGTCATGCCATACCTTTTTGGAAACCCTATTTTACGCGCTAAAACGTGTTTGATTGATTGTCGTTTCTTTTAAGTCGTTCGTGAGTTATAGTGCCGCAAACATGGAGCAAAATAAAGAAGAAAATACGGCATATTTTACAGTACTACTACGATAAAGGCAAAACTGCATCTCAAGCCACCAATAAAATTTGTGCAGTTTATGGACCCGATACAGTTTCCATTTCCACCGCACCATGATGGTTTCAACGTTTTCGTTCTGGTGTTGAGGTGGTCGAAGATGCGCCACGCTCCGGAAGACGTGTCGTCGAAAATTGCGATAAAATCGCTGAATTGGTCGAAAGAGACCGGCATAGTAGTCATCAAACCGTTATAAACCATTTGAAGAAGCTTGGTGTCACTAAAAAGGTCGATGTGGGTGCCACACGAATTGATTCAATAAAAATACCGCAAGACTTTTTTGACAACCCATTATATTATATTACATTAACTATACTAACGGGGTATTCAAAGAAATGTCGAAAGAGTGGGAAAAATATGGTGTGGTTTGTTGTCCCTACTAGATCACTTTTGTAGCGTAGCTATTGAAAAATCATTTATACATATGTATATGTTTAAAATACAGGGTAGGCCATTTAAAGTTGACCCATCTGGCAACGCTGTAGCTTTTAACAGCGCTGACAAATCGGCTAATGTCATACCGCGTTAGAAGCGTCATTCGAAGACAATTTATACCATGGAACAGTACACTCCAAAAGAACGCGCTGAAATTGTTCAGCTTTATATTCAAAATAACTTTTCAATTGTGTTAACTCAACGTGCGTTTCGCAAAAAAAATAAAGTGAAAAGTGCTCCAGTTAAGAACACAATTAAGTCTTTATACGCAAAATTTGTGAACACCGGTAATCTCAGTAATGCCAGTCATGCATCCAGACAACGCACAAGACGTTCTGATGAAAATATCGAAGCTGTACGAGCCAGTATTGAGGAGACTCCATCGACATCGAGTTATCGCCGCTCTCAGGAATTAGACATCTCTCGCACCACTCTCCGACGCATAATTCATAAAGATTTGAAGATGTTTCCATATAAAATTCAAATGGCACAAAAACTAAACCCAGCTGATTATCCGCGACGCCTTAATTTTGGCAAATGGGCCATCGAAATGGCTGAAAACGAACTTGACTTTTGGCGAAAACTCATCATGTCAGACGAGGCACATTTCTCGTTGAATGGAGGCGTAAACAAGCAAAATTGCCGATTTTATGCCACCGAAAATCCTCAATTAATTGAAGAACAGCCTCTTTACGACCAAAAAGTAACAGTTTGGTGCGGTGTTTGCGCGAATATGATCATCGGACCGTATTTTTTCGAAGACGATGATGGAGCCACGACAACAGTCAATGGTGAGCATTATCGAGCCATGATAACGGATTTTGTGATACCCATTATTCGCGAAAATGACATAGATAACTTCTGGTTTCAACAGGACGGGGCTACATGCCATACAGCTCGACCAACAATCAATTTATTGCGACCATTTTTCCCCGGGCGATTGATATCGAAAAATGGTGATGTTGACTGGCCACCGAGATCACCAGATTTGACGCCACCAGACTTTTATTAGTATACGCTAATAAGCCAAAGACCTTAGCTCAACTGAAAGCCAACATTCGACGTGAAACAGCCGCCATATCATCCGAAACATTGGCCAAAGTCATGGAAAATGTCGAAAAAAGAGTGCATTTAGCTGTCAAAGCTAAAGGTGCCCATTTACGCGATCTAATTTTTAAATATTAGCTGAAACAAATCCCCTTGGACCAAAATAAATTATTTTTGAAATGAACAAAAAACATTGTTTTCTTTTGTTCTTTTTTTTTAGAAACAAATGGGTCAACTTTAAATGGCCTACCATGTATATAACTCAGACTTCAAAATATCCACGATCAAAATATCCACTGAAAAATGCTTGGCTCATTACTGACTTGTTGAAACTGTAGCTTTCATACTACTATACCATGATAAAATAAATGATATCAGACGTACATAATAAAACTAGTGTGAAATTCTATAGCTTACTATTCAATGCTTATGTCGATAAGAATATTTGACTTTCTGGAGTGTGACGTATCAAAACAATTAGCCAAAAGGTTTAATGAAGTAATATTATTATTGTATATACATACGTATTTTTATAATAACCTAAACTGTAAAGTAATAAAAAATTAGAATTATGCCATATTATCCATATGTAAGTTTTTAAAACCTATAACTTCAGATCGATATTACATCGGGTTTTTTTAATAAGGACGGACGATATTATTTCTAAGTGCCGTTTCGGCCATTTTTACACATAATGTTCAAGTGCCAATAAGACAAAGAACCAATCGAAGCAATGAAAATATTGCAAGATGTCGATTGCCACAATCTGGCGGATTTTCAGAAGAGAACAAGAACTGGACAACGTCCGCAGCTTAAATATACGCAATAAGACATAGCAAAATTTGCCTGCCATGAAATAAGCAAGAGAATCACACTGCGTTGTCGAATTAGATGGTAAAATCTACGCGATTGGTGGTCATGAGGGTAAAAAGGTTCTGTCGTCGGTAGAAAGGTAAATACTTTTAAACCTGTAACGAATTAGCCAACGATGGCGATTGTGTTTACAAAATTTCATGTTAATTCTAAACTTAATGCTGAAAGCACTTTAGACTAAATGTGTTAGGGTAGTATGGATAGTGGACGAATTAAGGTACTTCTACCTTTAAGAAGGCGGGAACTCAATGATATGTTATAGCCTGATTGAGTCTGACTTTAGAAAACTTTAACTCTTTTTTTAGAATAATTCTAAGTTGTTGTTAATATACCATGCCACGTGACGAAATGTGACTCTTGACGCTTCAGTTTAGAGATATGCATTCTTTCTTTATACGAGTAGCTTTTGTTTATTTTCAAATATACGACTTCAGATCGTTGGGAGTCTGTGAAAAGCAGTGACTCTGTAGTAGTCACAATAGCGACTTAAAATCCGTCAAATGCTACAACCCGGATTCGAATAGTGGAACGTTAGAATGAGAACGAGTCGAAGAAGGGTATATGACGACTATACTTAAGTGGTTAAATATTACCATTCGACTCCTTGGATTTCTTTTACTAAAGACGGATATAAGTGACCGGAATTCATATTATGTCAAAGTTTTCCAATTTATTTGTGAATGAGATACTGCCACTACAATAAGAAATTCTATTTGATTTCACCGCTGCAAGCCTTCCATAGAGTTTTCAACGCCAGCAAAAGTAGCTCCCCTTCAATAAAAATTACCAAAATTATCTAACTGAAAATAGTCACTGATTTATTTAGTTATCCTCTTAGCTCCAATATAACTAAATACAACGTTTATTGCTACTTTTTATATTACAGGCAGCTGAATATAATGGTCACATTTATGTTTTATGCCATTACGGCAACAATAAGGATACTGTTGAACGCTACGATCCTCAGCGATACACAATGTCTAAGGTACATATATATATTAAGTTGGTTTTTGCCTATCGCTTGATCTTAAACTAAATATTCTTAAAAACATTTCGCAGATTTGCTCTTTGGAAGTTGGCCCTTAAGAACATATCGTCCCTAGGATTTTCAAAATTTAAAATTATTTTAAGAGCTGCAGTTACTTTAGTGACGCAGTACCTAGCCCGGTAGGTAGGTAGACTCACTTTTTTAAACGCGTTTTTCTCGGAACTGTATTATATCAAGGGAGGATGGGGTCATGTGTAGAAGTTCACGCAAGTGAGGAAAGTTCTCTGATCGCCATTCACTTGGGAGTGGCCAGAAACGATTCTTTTACATATGACTCAAGCAGCTCACGACTTCCGGTCTTTGACCAAGTATCCTCTGGGTAGCCTAAGAACATCCGTTTGAAGGCGAGCTAAAGTGAGAAGGCGAAACACCCCTGCATAGGGTTGTGCGCTGGGTTTGGGACCCGCCACGTAAAAAAACACCCCCAATGAAAGACAACAACAAGCCTCGGATGAGTGACCCCCCTTTTGATGACGACCATGGCAAACGAAATAAGGACTATGATTTGAGGGCATGCACCTGGAATGTCCGGTCCCTTAATTGGGAAGGTGCCGCTGCCCAGCTGGTAGATGTCCTCGTAAAGATAAAGGCTGACATCACCGCCGTCCAAGAAATGCGATGGACGGGACAAGGACAGAGACGAGTAGGTCCTTGTGACATTTACTACAGTGGCCATATAAAGGAGCGCAAGTTTGGTGTTGGATTCGTGGTGGGAGAGAGACTCCGTCGCCGAGTACTATCATTCACTCCGGAGAATGAACGTCTAGCCACAATCCGCATCAAAGCGAGGTTCTTCAACATATCGCTGATTTGCGCCCACGCCCCGACGGAAGAGAAGGACGATGTGACCAAAGATGCCTTTTATGAGTGCTTGGAGCGCACTTATGAGAGATGCCCCCGCCACGATGTCAAAATCGTGCTTGGCGACTTCAATGCCAGGGTGGGCAAAGAAGGTATCTTTGGCACTACGGTCGGTAAATTCAGCCTCCACGCGGAAACATCCCCAAATGGGCTGAGGCTGATCGACTTCGCCGGGGCCCGAAATATGGTTATCTGTAGCACTAGATTCCAGCATAAGAAGATACATCAAGCTACCTGGCTGTCTCCAGATCGAAAAACCACCAACCAGATCGATCATGTTGTGATAGACGGAAGACACGTCTCCAGTGTTTTAGATGTGCGTGCGCTCCGAGGTCCTAACATCGACTCGGATCACTATATTGTTGCAGCCAAAATACGCACCCGCCTCTGTGCAGCAAAAAACGCACGCCAACAAACACAAGGATGGTTCGACGTCGAGAAGCTGCAATCACAACAGACAGCCGAACGTTTTTCTACTCGGCTTGCACTCCTGCTCTCTGAGAGCACTCGTCAACAACTCGGTATAAGGGAACTGTGGGACGGCATTTCAAACTCCTTACGTACAGCTGCAACCGAAACCATTGGTTTTCGGAAAGTGCAGAAGAACAGCTGGTACGACGAGGAGTGCCGTGTCGCAGCGGAGAGAAAACAGGCTGCCTACCTCGCAACGTTACGATCGACCACAACACGTGCGGGATGGGATAGATACCGAGAGTTGAAGAGGGAAGCGAGACGCATTTGTAGACAGAAAAAGAAAGAGGCCGAAATGCGTGAGTACGAAGAGCTTGATAAGCTGGCCGACAGGGGTAATGCTCGAAAATTCTACGAAAAAATGCGGCGGCTTACAGAAGGTTTCAAGACCGGAGCATACTCTTGTAGAACCCCCAAAGGTGATCTAGTTACCGATGCCCAGAGCATACATAAATTATGGAGGGAACACTTCTCCAGCCTGCTGAATGGCAGTGAACGCACAACACCAGGAGAAAGCGAACCCGATACCCCAATCGATGACGATGGAGCAGACGTTCCATTGCCCGACCATGAAGAAGTTCGAATAGCAATTGCCCGTCTGAAAAACAACAAAGCGGCAGGGGCCGATGGATTGCCGGCCGAGCTATTCAAACACGGCGGCGAAGAGCTGATAAGGTGCATGCATCAGCTTCTTTGCAAAATATGGTCGGACGAAAGCATGCCCAACGATTGGAATTTAAGTGTGCTATGCCCAATCCACAAAAAAGGAGACCCCACAATCTGCGCCAACTACCGTGGGATTAGCCTCCTCAATATCGCATATAAGGTTCTGTCGAGCGTATTGTGTGAAAGATTAAAGCCCACCGTCAACAAACTGATTGGACCTTATCAGTGTGGCTTTAGACCTGGTAAATCAACAACCGACCAGATATTCACGATGCGCCAAATCTTGGAAAAGACCCGTGAAAGGAGAATCGACACACACCACCTTTTCGTCGATTTCAAAGCTGCTTTCGACAGCACGAAAAGGAGCTGCCTTTATGCCGCGATGTCTGAATTTGGTATCCCCGCAAAACTAATACGGCTGTGTAAACTGACGTTGAGCAACACAAAAAGCTCCGTCAGAATCGGGAAGGACCTCTCCGAGCCGTTCGATACCAAACGAGGTTTCAGACAAGGCGATTCCCTATCGTGCGACTTTTTCAACCTGCTTCTGGAGAAAATAGTTCGAGCTGCAGAACTTAACAGAGAGGGTACTATCTTTTATAAGAGTGTACAACTGCTGGCGTATGCCGATGATATTGATATCATCGGCCTCAACACCCGTGCCGTTAGTTCTGCTTTCTCCAGACTGGACAAGGAAGCAAAAGAAATGGGTCTGGCAGTGAACGAGGGCAAGACGAAATATCTCCTGTCATCAAACAAACAGTCGTCGCACTCGCGACTTGGCACTCACGTCACTGTTGACAGTCATAACTTTGAAGTTGTAGATAATTTCGTCTATCTTGGAACCAGCGTAAACACCACCAACAATGTCAGCCTGGAAATCCAACGCAGGATTACTCTTGCCAACAGGTGCTACTTCGGACTGAGTAGGCAATTGAAAAGTAAAGTCCTCTCTCGACGAACAAAAACCAAACTCTATAAGTCGCTCATAATTCCCGTCCTGCTATACGGTGCAGAGGCCTGGACGATGACAACAACCGATGAGTCGAACTTAAGAGTTTTCGAGAGAAAGGTTCTGCGAAAGATTTATGGTCCTTTGCGCGTTGGCCACGGCGAATATCGCATTCGATGGAACGATGAGCTGTACGAGATATACGACGACGTTGACATAGTTCAGCGAATTAAAAGACAGCGGCTACGCTGGCTAGGTCATGTTGTCCGGATGGATGAAAACACTCCAGCTCTGAAAGTATTCGACGCAGTACCCGCCGCGGGAAGCAGAGGAAGAGGAAGACCTCCACTCCGTTGGAAGGACCAAGTAGAGAAGGACCTGGCCTCGCTTGGAATATCCAATTGGCGCCACGTAGCGAAGAGAAGAAACGACTGGCGCGCTGTTGTTGACTCGGCTATAATCGCGTAAGCGGTGTCTACGCCAGTAAAGAAGAAGAAGAAGTATTATATCAAGTTCTATACAACCGATTTACTTGAAATTTTGTGTGAACCTTCTTTATATAATCCTTTATCGTTCTTACCAGCATCGTGTCAAAATTTTTGTTTTTAATATTTTAAAAAAATTCAGGAATTTCAAAAAAAAGTGTAAAAAATGATTTTTATTTGCAGGCAGTCGCCATTTTTTAATTTTTTTTTTCGTGTTCCCTGAGATAGGGACTGTAACAGCATCCTTACTGATTAAGAATTTCTTTTGAATTTTTTTCTCACCACTAGGGGAGTCAGAATCAATGTCACCAGAATGCGCCATTTTTTTTCAACTTTCTAACCCCTCTAATTATTTTAATTTTTAATATTTTTTGTAAATTTTTTTTCTGTATTCTTAAGATATCAATAAAAACACCATAAAAAATGGATAGTAAAAATATCAAAAAACTGCCCAAAACTTGATTTCTAGATAAGAATACCCCCTTGATAAATATATTTTTTCTCGCCTTGGAAAACGCGTTATATATTTTGTATGCTTCACAGGTTTTGGTTAATATTCTTTCTCTTATTTGATGAATCAGTTGCGTTTACTAGCTTTCAGGTTACACTTAAGATCCACGATATTAAGACGTGGTGAATACTGATGAAAATCACGGGCTCAATAAGAGTTAACTTGCTTACATTCTATTTTCTATACAAATCTATTGTTAAACATACTTGTATGTAGGGTTTTTCTGGAAAGTAAAAGGATTGAGTCAATTTAAAAAAATTTATTGAACCAACGATTACAATTCTTTAAAAACTTTCAAAATAGGCTCCTTCTGCGTCGATGCAACGTTGCCAGAGCGATTTCCAAGTACTGAAGTCGTTACGGAAGGCATTCTCAGGAATTCTCAGCGACCCTCCTAAAGGGTCAAAACAGCACCTGCTTGATCACATCAAACGTCTCTGTAGTAGATTTACCTAGTTTCACACAGAATGTATCACGTACCTCTTCTCCAACAAACGCTGGATTTTCGGCCGGCACCACTCACAGAAACACTTCGCCCGAAAATGTTTCTCCTGACTCTCCAGGTGCTCGGAGACAACTGATCAGCCGCTCGTTCGTTAGCAAGGAACGCCCTCTACCGAATCCAGTCGGTACCCGCACGCTTTGAGGTACAATCGCGACGGAAGAAAACTAGTCGAGACAAACCATGCAATATAAATATATTAAAATTTTTGAAAATAGCTGAAAAATACTACTAAGCTTAATAAACAAAGGAACTTTTCTTTAAAACTAACTAAATTGGTCATGAGAAATTGAACTTGAAAGTTCTGCATAAGTCTCTACCTGGTATTCTTGACATCTGGTATCATATTAACATTTTCAAAATGTCTGTTACTTGCACCAAAAAAAACATTCAGCAAACCATACGGATTTTTCTTACATTAGATAGATAGATAGACGTAAAGTAGTTTAGAGCCAGTGGCTTAAACTGCATGCTCACTCGCAGCTGTACTTGAGCAGCAAATATATGTTAATAGTTTTCACTTTTTAGTGTTCTGCATGTTTTTCTTGCGCTGGGATTAACGCTATTGATATTGGAGCCTTGTTGTAGTTGCCGGTGATGAACGCTTTTAACTTTGTTTTTCTCAATTCTTATTAGTAGTATAGATTTATGCAGGTAAAATGGCAATAAGCACCAGAAACAAAGTTTAAAGCCTGAAGAAAATAATTTGCATTTTTGCTATCATTTAAAGTATTTTAAAAATTATATCTATGAGCTTTATTAAGCAACGTAAATTTGACGCGATTATTCTTCGTGTTAAGTTTCCAATAGCTTTTGGCCAGTAATTCAACTAACTTTATTAGAGATTTCTATGTACTAAAATAAAAAAAAATAAAAACAACTGTGCGATATCTTGTAATAGCGTAACTATAGAAATAAACAAAAGAAATTTTTAACTTTCTTACCTTTCTTCTACCTTATACCTACGTGTAGAAAAAATCAAATTAATATCTAAAATTTTAGAAGCGTATCTTGTGGTCATAATTCAATTACCTACTTCCCATATGAAGAACTAAAAATAAAGCGTGGTTCAATGAAAAACAATTATCTCTTATTTGTCGGATAATACATATATTTGGACGACCTGGATCAAGGCGTATACGTTTGCATTTGGCATTTCTTAGTTTGACTACCTTTGCTTCATAATTCTTAGTTCTGACGCAGCCATATTCAAAAAAGCTATTGGAGTTATTTTGAATCTCTACATTGAAATATCAAAATCGTTCAAAGTAAATTACACACTAATATATACAAAAACGGCTGTATTAGCGGTGTGTACCATAATTTTCAGGAATTATATGCAATTGCATTACCCACGACTTGATGCTTTAGTTATGCCAATTTTTAACAATGTTTTCAGAATAAAAAGTTTCTTGTCTTTCTAGTCGGTCAATTAGTCTTAATTGTATTGAAGTCTTTGTTTGCTTCTTTTTACACACTTTTCAACTTGTGCTTAGGCTCTTTTCTTTTTTAATGATTATGAATTCCAAACAAATGTTTTTTCTGTTGGTATACAGGTTTTAGACATTTTTCTATGTCTATTAGGTATCAAAATTCGCCAATTTTCTAATTTTTTTTTTTTATATTAGCGGACATTGTTTGTAATACCCTTTGTGACAAAGTTAACTTAATACAACAAAAGCAACTTACGAAGCATAAATTGACTTTCACTGTCTATTCAGTAAAAGCTAAGCAGAATCAGAATTTTTTATCTTTATTGTTTCGTTTACATTTTTTACAAACAAACAAAAGTGAAATAAGGGGTTACAAGTACTCGCACATCCGAAGCTAGCTCGGTAATCACTAATAACGCAAATCAAAAATTTATAAAATCGTAGTAGAATCTTCTTTGTACAAAGTTCATCAAATATCAGTTCATTAAATAATTAAATTAAATACATCTAAAAGCATAAGGCACCTGACATTACAATTGTTGTTTTGATGGCAGGCTTTCACCCGATTTTATTCATTCCAAGCATAAAGGTGTACCGTTATAAGTAAAACACGCTCTCTCAATTTCATTAAGCTGACACACATATTAGCCAATTTATGCGATACAAAGTCATCCGGAAATTCGAACAACTTTATATAGGGTATAAGTGGCTAAGGGAAGTATTGACTCAATTCATCCCACTTTTAACAAATGTACATGTGAAGAAATTCACTCCAAATTTCAACTAAATATCTCACACATTGACCGATATTTTCAGGAAAAAGTCGTCTATGAGCACAGGGTCTATATAATCAGTACCCAGAGCCTTGAGCAGTTTTGATTCGATTTGCGAAAGAATGAAGTTGAATCTAAATTGTGTACGAACAGTATCCCGATATCGCTTATTTTCACACTGTAACATAGAACTGTCAAAGGAAAGATATGTGTCGAATTTGACTAAAATCGGTCGACCAGGTCCCGAGATTTGTGATTTTACCTAAACGTGAGCGGTGGGATATTCGTTCTCGAATTTTGGCTCCTTTAAAGAAGACATCTCGTACCATCTCGACCATAAAATTTAATGCTTTTGGCGTATGCAGTTATATGAGGAGTAAGCGGGTTTTATTCCGATTTCTAACAGTTTCACGTCCTCAGTAGAATTTTTTACAATATTTGCCATTAGGCAAATTTGCTTATTGTAGCTTTAGTCATTTAGTAGTCATGTCCGTCAAACTTACGTCCACGTTTTTAAATTTTAGTGCCCACAGGTGCGATTTCTTGTGCCAATTAAAATTTTATACTACTGTAATCAAATTGAAAGGTGAATTTTGTCCAATTCATCACCTTCAAAGTAGTCTTCTCCCGCTGCAATGCACTTATGCCAAGGAATTTTCTAGTTATCATAGCACTTGGAAAAATCCTCCGTCGTGACGGCCATGAGAGCCTTCTTGGATTCAGCTTTTATATCCTCAATTGAGTCAAAACGGTGTCCTCGGAGTGGTCATATGAATTTGCTGAATAGCCAGAAGTTACACGAAGGTAAATCAGGCGAATGCGGTGGTTGCGTCGAAAATGTGGCAAAATGATCACGAATAACCAAAGCAGTATGAGATGGTGCATGATCGCACTTCTTTGTTCAATAAATTTAGACATAGTCGAATAATTTAGCATTGATGTCACTAACAGTACTATCAACTTAAAATGTACCGACTCGAAAAACACGCGAAGTAAAAATTAAAAATTCACCTTTGATCACGGTAGCATCTTTAGTAGTTTCATCATCATCATTTTTCACAGACGGACATTCTTCTGCATTTCAACTCGTGTCATCATCTTGACTTTTTAATCTTGACATTTTGAATGTATCTAGATTAGTTCTGTCGATACATATAACCGTTAGTTGAAAAAAGGGAAAAGGAAGTATAATTAGTTTGAATTTTTATTCTAAACAAATAGAATATGTATAGTCAGGTTAAAGAAAACAATCATTATTTTGAATATATCGGAAAATTTCATGTGCGGTGGAAATGGAAACTGTATCGGGTCCATAAACTGACAAATTTAATTGGCGGCTTAAGATTCATTTTTGCCTTTATCGTAGTAGTACTGTAAAATATGCCATATTTTCTCTTCTCTTTATTTTGCTCCATGTTTGCGACGCTATAACCCTGGAACGACTTAAAAGAAACGAAAATCAATCAAACACGTGTTAGCGCGTGAAATGAGCTTCCCAAAAAGGTATAGCATGATCCGATGCGACGAATAAAACTAGAACTAAGCGCTTTCAGCGCCAACTAGCGAAAATACCGCAAGACTTTTTTGACAAACTAATATTAGTTAATATTACTATTAGACGTTAAGATATTATAAGCTGACTTCCGTTTTAAATGAAGTATGTGTTATTAGCATTTATACTAAGTCTACCATCCTCTACTACCACAATTACTTTAATCAAGTTAAATTTTGGTTTGAAGGAGTAAGTTCACTTGTAAATACCAATATGCCTTGACTCAAAGTGATTTCTACTCTTAAGCGTCCACTGCATATTTCACAGACATGGAAATCTGTTTGCCACTACAAGCCAGAGCTTAGCAAAAACTACGTTACAAAACTTACTTAATTGTGTACCCTGTGCTTAAATTGTAGAAATATTCAAATCAGTACAGCGTCGTGCGTATTTTTTGAAATTTCAGCTCATTTAGTTTGTGCGAAATGTTACAAAGAAATTACACAGAAATTAGTGTTTCGCATATGCCGTGGAACACATACATGAATGAGAGCTATGCTGATGATTGCAGCACTTACGTTTTTAACTTTGATGCAACCACGGCAGCTGCACACCGCTATCTTCTCCAATTTTGGTGTGATTACAAAACCAGACGCTTTCAAATGATTAATGCTAATTTCGCCGTATCGTTGGCGTGTTTCAGTTAAATTCTGAGTGTCTAATTAAGCAGATGCAACAAATTTTAACGAACCAGGGTGCTGTTAAAAGTTTTTAAATCAAAGTTGTATAAAATGTAAGAGCTCGAATAGTTGGTGGCTGCTTTTGAAAAGTCTTCTTGAAATTCGTATCAGCATGTTTAAATGGTACATCATATCCTAGTTTAAGCGATATTCTGTACATTAGCCAATGCATTCTGTTGTTGATTCCCCAGAGCAATTCAAGTTGACTATGCAATTCCAGTGCATATTATGCACTTCCCCAATTTAACAATGAGTAAATAAAATCTTTTAATTACTTCCTTCGCTCTAGAATGCAATTATAAAAGAGATTGTGGCAAAGCACCTGTTAAGTATCACAAAGTTGGTGCTAATGACAATGAACGAACTACTTGCACAATTTGAACTGTTGCAGACAACATAATGAGTACTATTGCAGTCAACGCTGCTATTGCAGATTATTGCATCACAATTGATATCGAAATTCCCATTATTTTCAAAGAAGCACTTGACTTAATTAAACAATCACTTTGTAGTTGACAAAGTAATTTCAGATAACCGAAAGTTTCTAAAAGTGAGGGTTAACAAATAACGAAGTGGTCATGTAATTGTATGGAATGGGTCAAGTTCATTGTTTTCAACAATAGCTTTCAAAATGATCGCACACCTTCAATCAAACAGAAGAACAAACGGAAATAGAAATAAAAAGCCAAAATATTTTAAGTAATATAGTTTAGAGAGCTCTGTAGATACATACAGATTCAATTTTAAGTTTTTAGTAGTCCAAGAGGCGTCGCTATGAAACCCATCCAACTTAAGCTTATATAATAGTAGGCCTTCATTTAGAGAAAGCTTTATTAAAAGAGTTTTGAGTACCATGTAGGTATGATGCTAACACGTTCAAATAATATACTACTAAACTATTTCGCGAAAATAGTATGTATGTTTATGCAACTATTTCCGTTTTATATACGAACATGTCTACGGTGATGCTGATAAAAGCGTAAATGACTCAAGTGTCCTATTCATACACCTCACATTTAATAGCTTCTCTTCAATAAGCCTCTTGAGTAGTATTTTTGTCAGCATGTTTTACTTTTTACAAATCTATTGTTCAATTCCTGTTCCTGTAGGGAACCGGATATACATACAAAAAGTACTTGCATTGTAAAAGTAACTTATGTGCCTTAAATTATCCGGTTCGACTTACTTCCATTTGCAAATTTCAAATAATAGAGGGATAGAAGAAAATGTATGCGCTTAAGTGTAATATGTATGTACTAATAGGGATGTGTAAGACCGATATCTCTTGTAAGGTAGACTTGTCATGCGAAGACAAATTGACATTTTTTTTTGGTAGAGAGGCTGCACATGGTTTACTATAACCACTTATTTATTGTTTATTTATGGTGCACTTATTTTCGGCTATACTGTGGTATATACAAATATATGTACCATATGTATATTGTGTCGATTACATTCCAATGCGTCTACCTGTTTTTAAACTACGGGTTTACAATTAGTACATACTTAAGCACACGTATAATACGAAAAAGTTCTTTTCTTAGTGCCTTTGCATTTGAATGCATTTCCGTAGGGTTATAAGTATGTTCCTATATTTTTCCAAGTATATTAACTCAAACGGTTTCAGAAGTACAAAATATACACGCGTATATTTATGTACAGGAGATACGTCAAACATTAACAGGTTTTCAGTTCATACTCGAATTAAAATGTTATGTATCTTATTCATACTTATAACAATAAAAGCTTAATCTAAAGCATGACCAATAAAAATAGTGAGTATTAAAAACAGAAGAACATGATCGATCAAGTCATCAGTGGTTAAAGTTTGCGTTAGATGGCTACAAAACTAACGTATGTATTTGGACGCCTATTCGACGAAATCAAAATTGCATATGACTGGCTCAAAACCATAAGCATTGTTCACATTTTCAGCCACTTTGTTTGCGTTTTCGCCTTTATTGTTTTCAACCAATTCAACAAAGGCAATCCAGCCTACCATGTGACACATTATTGTCTCTGGATGTATGTGTGAGTATGTAAATATAAATATATAAATTGCAAAATTCTATCACGACAGAATATTCACATAATTTGTTTATATTTCTTAATATTACTTTCCAAAAAAGAAGTATGCATAAAAATGAAGAATTCTCAGTTTTTATTTTTTTACTGTTCTTAATTCTTATTAAAATGCTTGAAAACCGTTGTGGCAAAATCTCTGAAGAGCGATTGCATGTATAAATAACTGAGGTTATGCATGCAACATTTAATTTAGGTGAAAACTAGTCCAAAAGGGCTAAACTCGATTGCAACCGAAAAGTTTTTACTCTTGTAACCTTGCAAGGGTCGAATCCGGAAAAATACTTCTATTAAAAAGTGTTACGAAAGTATTCAACCTTCATTGTTTGAAGAATTGGTGAATGGGTAAAAATCAAATTTAATGTCTTATTAGTTTATATTGAATGCCACATACACACTTAGTTTTACTAATATATTATATTTAAATCGCGTCTACGAATTTTGCAATTAAATCATTCTTACATGATATATATGTGGTATAAGCTCATCCGATGAAGCTAACTTTAATATATTGAATTTTTGTGGAAAACGCCTACCAGAGGGTATATTAAAGATATGAGGTTAATACCAAGATCGCAGGTTTACTTGAGAAAATGTTTTCAAACGAATTTTATGGATATATAAATTACACATTGAGCACCACATTCGTTTAATTTAAACCAGAGAGAGCTAGATATTAAAATCGTGGCATGATTTTTTCTAACTTAAGCACAAATATACAAAGTTATTAGTAATAAAACACGCTCACTGGATTTTACTAAAATAGCACACATATATTATAAGTCGATATATCCGATATAAAGTAAATTCGATGTTGGCAAAGCTTTGAGTAAGGTATATGGCAGCTTCAGCCGATTCAACACCATTGTTGACACACAGGCATACTTTTACGGGGAAAGAATCTTATCCGAATTTTTGAATGAATATGGGCCGATGATTCCAACAAAATTCAGTTCGAAAACGTCGAATCTTCCAGCCAGAAGAGGGAAGCGATGTTCCTTGAGAAGGACGAGCGGCTTCAGTTCTTGCACAAATGCGTCAATACATTCCATAAGTTAGTCCGATTTGCTGTGAACGGCACCGAATCGACGCTAAACGGTCTTCGTGTACACTCTCAGCTACGACTGCTATATTTTCTTCACTGCGTGCTTGACGTGGTCTATTCGGTCGAATATTATTTAATAATGAATGATGGCTCTCAAGATGTTGGGAATAGCACGCACCGATTATGTTCACCATAAGTTATATGAAGCGCGGGGAACACATTCTTTACGGAGAGTGAATTTTTGTAGTAAAGGTGAGCGATTTGTAAACATTGTCTTTCCTTTCGTAAGTCTAAGGTTCGGTTAAATGACAATCTATGAGTGTTTTAAGCCCTAATTGACAAATCTAACCGAAACTCAGGAGTACGTATTTCTTACGCTTAGGGGTTTCCGTAGTTGTCACTAAATTACGGTGATGCAGTGATCAATAGCATTTTGCGCATGGGTTATACATAAATACCATTTACCTTATTATAATTGTTTGTATTATAATCTCAAAATAAAAACTAGAATAATAAAAGATAAAGTGGATTAGACTTGGGTTTATCACAATGTTCCCGAATCAAAACAAGAGGCTAAAGAGGGGTGTGAACCTGGTTGTTCGGCTTCGAAACGAGTCCGTGCCCGGAAATCGGCCAAGAAAGTTATGGCATCAGTCTTTTGGGATGTTAGAGAAATTTTGTTTGTGGATTACTTGCCAACTCGTAAATAAATTAATTCCGAATATCATTGCAATTATTTGGAGCAGTTAAAAGAAAAAATTCGCGAAAAAAGACCCGGTTTGCGGAAAAAACTCCTTTTTCATCAGGACAATGCTCCGTGTCAGAAGAACATTTTGACAATGGCTAAAATCCATGAATTCAATTTCGAATTATTGGAGCATTCACCGTATTCACCAGATTTGGATCCAGCGACTTTCATTTGTTTCTAGAACTCAAAAAATTTATGCGTGCAAGCGTTTTTTTTTTTTCAAATGAAGAGGTCATAACGGCTGTTGAAGCGTATTTTGCAGACCTTCCGGATTCTCACTTCAGGGATAAGATCCTGGCCAAACTGTCAACAAGGAATATTATTTGAGTGTTCTGTGTCGTCCGTGCGAAGCTGTTAGTAACAAGAGGACGGAATTATGGGCAGACAACTCTTGGTTTTGCACATGATAATGCACCGTTGCATTACATTGATTTTTCGTGAGATTTTCTTTAAATATTTTCAACCATATCGTGTCCCTACTACCGTACTCCCCCTTCCATAAATTGAAGCTATTAAACCTGGATCGCTAAACGCATTGAAGGCTATTCAGGAAATTCGAAAAAACGTTGACACAAATCTATTTTGGACACGGGGATTATTTGAGAGGCACGAACTAGATTTTGAAGAATAAATTAAGAAATTTAAAATAATGAAGAAAGTCTTACTATTTTTTGCTCATATTAGTAAATCAAAAATTAAGAAAGCTTTTTTCAAAGAATAACGCATATTTCTAAAGCTGGTTAAGTTGAACAACTGGGTTCAAAAGCGAATTTGTACAAAAGTTTTAACAGCACCAAAAGATCAACCATGCAATTTATACCCCACAATTATGACCAAAAATGCTTAATTGCTTTTAAGCAAAGTTCAAACGCAAACTAATGAATAATTAAAGTTCCTGTCGGGACGTCTCTACGCCGCTTAAAATTACCCACTTTTAACAATAGCGAAAGCTTTCAGCTTTTTAGCAACTAAATAGTGTTTGGTATGGCCGTATCAGTGTGTAAAAGCCAATGAGAAAATAAGGTTTATTAATTGGAAAAGTGGTATGAATATTTATGGAAGTTGTTTTACAACTCTTGGCAAATTCGGCTTCAATTCTACAAAAAACGTTTTTCATATAATTTTTAAATAAAATGAAATGAGTCCTTTTGTAAAAAGTTTTTACGGAAGAAAGATATAAATTTATGGTGGTTAAGACACACTTACCCACAAATTCTAAAAATAAAATTGTAAAAGTGCTTTACGCAAACCAAGATTGAAATAATCATCATTAGCAAAAGATATACAAGTTTGGAAACAAAAAGAAGACGGGGAAAATTCGGTGAATGAGACAAAGACCCCAGATCCTCAAATTCTACATGATCGATTTGCATAGTAAAAAACTTTATTATGAGATTATGGATCATAAGAAATATTTTGTAAGAAACTCAATCAATAATATTGTCTGGCCAATGCCATTCAATTAAGTATTTTGCTCGTGACACTATAAATTATAACTAATTAAAATTTATTTTTTGTTTTTTTACGAACCATTGCAGCATTGTAACAACAATTGCCTGTGTATATTTGCTTGATTCTCGCTCGATAAATAGCCAATTCAAATCACAACCAGTTCAACACTATAAGACATGGAGTTATTTCAATCTAACTGTTCTATGAGGACATCGGCAAATTTTTCAGATTTTGGCCAATTCTGTTGCGGATCGTCATTAGACTCATTGTGTTCCCTCGTGATAACCTGATCAATCTGATTCTTTTCCAGCCCAGCTGTTCAATGTTTCTTAGATTGGAGCAGTTGGAGCCGTTAAATATATCCTGCCTCATCCGCCTATATGCTGGGCATTCGCGTAAGTAATAAAAAACCGTCTCCTTATCCTTTTCATTAAACCGAATCTTATTTTCCCATTTTCGGAAGGTGGAAAAGGTGGGTGATAAAGCTTAGAAGAATTGTATTTTTAACTTGCCCCGAGCGGGCCAGGTCATCTGCATTTTCATATCTCTTTATTCTTATATGACCGGAACCCAAATGGTATTAACCGAGTCTAGTTATTACCTGCATATATAACACATCATATTTGGTATTGGCGCGACGGATAACCGCTCGGCTATCTAATAGAATATGTATGGCCTTGCTGGTTAGAGCAGTGGTTCACTTAGGAGCTTCTATTTTGACCAGAGTTTCTGCATGAAAAACTAAATTGTCTTCTTCAGAAGAAGTTCCGTATATTATATACATACATAGATATGTTTTCCTGTTATCGTTTTGTTTTAATCAGCAACACATTGACAGAATACATTAGTAATTATACGTACATATATACAGTGTCGGACAAAACTGGACTAACTCACACGTATCCCATTATGACATTTCACATAGACGCATTAGGAGAATCGTTTTTTTTTTTGTTTTTTGAAAGATCGATCGAAGTGGATTTGTTTTTGGAAATATATGATTTTTTCTCAGCAGGGAGGCTAAACAGACCAGCATCAACGGCGCGTCATTGTATAATACACGTACTTGCTCTTAGTTGTAAGCTATCTTTTTTGCTGACATCTTTGGATCGTTTTTAAATTCGCGCACTATTCGCAAGTCATCCCTTACCGAAGTGACTTAAGGACGTCTTCCTATATTAAGTTTTTTAAAGGTTCATTCAGCTTAGTTGTTGCGTAAAATAGCAGAAATAGTTGATTTCCTTAGAGAATAATTTTTGCAAAGCTGCTTTGTCGCACATCTTTTGTGAATTCGCTTACAATTAATAATTCAAGTTCATTGCAATATGCTTTCCCAACATTTTTCATCTAAAACCACTTTCAGTAGCATTATTCGGCAAAAGTTTATATATTTCACAACACATACTTTCTCATTAAGATAAACGATTTGAATACGTCTTATCTACGACTTATAATTCTAAGTACCTGAAAAATTATTTTTCTGCCTTAAAATTAATTTATTGGAAGTTTTTTTTTCAATAACCAAAGTGTTAGTCTATTGAGTTATGCCGAACGAATTTTGTACTTTTTTCTCGTCTGTTATATTTTATGAATTTTACATAAGTGTTGAAAAATAAAGTTTAATTGTATTTTAATATAGAATGCATCTGTTTAAAAAGTTATGACGGAATACGTGCAAGTCAGTGTAATGAGGTTTGTCTGACACTGTATGTATGCCAAGTGGCTAAAAAATATAAAAGTGTAAAATAAAGCATTTGTGACAGACACGGTCTGAATTGAGTATACATAAATTTATTTAGAGGACTCACAACTTTTCTCAAAACAACGTAAAATCAAAAATCATAAATTTTTATACTTGTTTAAGAATTGCCGTGGTGACTCAAGTAATCGTCTGGTTGACAGAAAAAGCCCTTCTAAGATGGCAGTGGCCTCAGTACACGCTTGAATGTCACAATAGCCAAGCAATGTCTCTGCTAAGCCAAAATCAAGTAAGACAACTTATCGCGTGCAATTAAAAACAATCTGTCTTGTCCACAGAAAATCTCATTACATTCAAATGAAAAGCCGTGCCATTTGTTGTCACACGCTGTGCAGCACAGACAATTAGACTAAGAAGCGAAGCAAAAACAAGCGAGTCAGTGTTCTGGAATTACTTCCACAAAACCCCCTCAAAGGATTCTGTCACTCAGCGACGCCCGATAGTTGGCAAACATTCATTTGCATATTTTCTATAGGAAATAATAAAAGCGTAGCGACAAAGTTCAAGTGGGCATAATAATTGTTTTTGTTGGCAATTTTCATCAACATTAATCTAACAATCCCTCGCGAACAATTGCACTAATAATGAATTCAGCGAACACAAACACAAAAAAGAAACAAATATTTGAATGCAACACTTTTGCGGTTAGCGGTGCTGTGGCAGTTGATGTTCTTTTTGTTGAACTTCCTCGCTTGACAGTTAAAAGCATTTAGCCATATGACTGCGAAACTTTTATATAAATTATTCTACAACTTTAAGCAGTGAAAGTTTCACAATAAGCTTTTGTAGACATCCGCGACACTAGAAATTGTTAATCACGGGAATAGTAAAATTTTCACCTTCGACTTTCACTGACTTCAAGAACAATTTATAAAGTCAGCTCTGAAGCAAGGTTTTTTTGTCCAAACAATTGTTCAAATTATATGAATTTATTTAAAATTGATCCATGTCTTCAAAGTATTTGTACGTCTGACGGGATCAAAATTCTAGGGGCCTCTTTTATGCGTTTATAATTCACATTCTTGCTTGATTCGTCCCCATACAGATGACGTTTTTTTTTCAAAAAGAGTACTGTAAACAGGTCACTTTGGGCATACTTAATCGTGTGAATGCCGATTTCACATTGTTGCGATGATATGGTGTCAAGAAATACCAGAACGGAAGGAAAAAAACAAGCAAAAACTAAAAATACAGACGGAGGGACAGACGGTCAATAAGAACATGTGTCGAAAACGAATCGTAAGAATCTTGACATTTAAAATCCACATGAAGTCAAATATAAAACACTTTCCTTTAAATGTTAGTATTTAAATACATATTTATTCTCATGAATATCTGAAACTTATTATATGGTCAACCCAATATTCAGTAGCACAAAAAAGAGCAATTTTAACAGTAAAAGTGTACACGTCCAACAGCGAACAGAGCGTCGTACACTAACTCAATAAGTAGAATCTATTTTTGCTTTGTGCGCTGATTCTTCGTCATGGCTTCCTTATTATGGCAACCGGTATTAACTCGAAGAAGGAAAGAAAATTATTTCCGGTGGAGGATATAACTATGGAAAACTTGTAGAAAAGACTAGTTGTGGCAGCAAAATAATAGTGTTATAAAGAATCATCATCACCAGCAAATGCAACCGCAGGACCTTCTTTAGTGCGCACAGCATATTCAAATTTTACATCTTTACAATATTATAATATTCTGTTCACTATTGCGAAATCAGTAAATAGAATTGAAGAACCCAAAGCTTACTGCAGTCAAAAGAGTCTGACATGATTATGTGCAAGTTGCACCTGGAAAAGAATTTCTTAATGGTAAAAGTTTATGGCAAGCCTTCCGGAACTCAACATATGTACACTTGTGCTCACATAATTAAGCCACACAGTCGTTATGGTGTACAAATTCATAAATGTTGAATTTTATTGATAAATCGAAAGAAAAGTTTCACAAATTTAAAATAAGTTCTTAAACTTTATTGTATTCATAGTTTTTTAAAGCTAAATTTTAATTTAAAATCAAAAATCTGTTTTCGTCTTCATTGGTATGTATTTTTCGTGCTCATATAATTAAGCCACCCGCAAAAATAAATTTTCGGATAAATGAATTCGATATTTTGTTCAAAAAAACTTGCCTTATTTAGACTAATAATTTATCAGGAACCTCTTTTGCAAAATTACTTCCCTGCAGTTTTGGCTCATTGTAGAGATAAGTGTGTTACATTGGTCCGGAGTAAATTTGCTCCATTCTTCCCACAAAATTTGCCACAATGTAGCCCTCTTTGACGGTTTTCTCGGCGCAACTGCCCTTTTAATAACCCCCATAGGTTCTCTATAGGGTTTAAATCCGGGCCTTAAGCACGCTACTCAAGATACTTTATGCGATTCGTCGCAAGCCAGTCCTCAACGACCCTGGAGCAGCGCTTAGGGTCGTTATCCAAGAATGATAGAATATAAGATTACGACACTAGTTTACAGTTAGTTTTTTTCGGTTTAGCTCTTGACAATTCTTACAAAAACAAATACATTGTGCAACAATTTCGTGACGTCATAGTTTTGCGTTGAGAAGAACAAGCATAGAAATGCATACAAATTGTAAACAGAAAAGTAAACACTTTTGGAAATTCCCAATATAATATAAATTCATTCGTCTTTGCAGGAAAATTTCAGTGGAATGATTAGAATATTGTTGCGAGAAAAGATATAAGTAGTTTTAGGCACAACCACAATAAATAGAGTGTGGAAATTGTTCAAATGAAGAAAACCAGTGAAAGTGTACTGTTGTATTTATTTAAATTTCTAAGCATAAATATATTAATTTTCTAAAATGAGATGTGCAGTGGCTTGTTGTAATAATTATTATGCAAATAAAGGATCGAAAACGAGTTTTTTCAGTTTTCCGGCCGATTTAAAAGTTGCCAAAAAATGGGTGTTATTTTGCAAAAGAAATGATATATTTAATACTAAATCCTCTTTAATAAAAAAATGTTACAAACATATCTTCAAAATAATTTCACAATTTTTTTATCATAATTTCATACATCTGATACATATTTTTATACAACACAAGAAATATATATTTCTTTATAAATGATTCAAATCTTTTCACTCAACAATATTTAATCGCTTCACTAAAACTTTTCATTAAAATCGAAAGAATTAATTATATTTTGCGAATTTACAATTTGCAAGTCATTTGACAGTTTTTCTCTCTTGTTCTTCTCATCACGGAACTATGACGTTTCGTAATGGCGGTCGTCGTAATCTTATATTCTATCATTCTTGGTCGTTATCCTGGATGTAAGGTCCAAGCTAGTGGTAAATCATCGGAGTAATTTCCCTTTAAGTGTTCTACTAAAATGTCTTTGTACATACTGTTAGTCATTTTGTCCTCTGCTTGTACAAGTGGTCCTACTCCGCATGAAGTAAAATACCCGCATACCATGACTGATGCTCCACCATATTTGACAGTTTTTTTAGTGTGCCGTGGGCTCATTTCGTGTAGCGGTGGTCAACTGACATAGGGTCTACCATCGTTCTCAAAGACATTAAATTTGGATTTATCACTCCATTCCACAAAATCCCAGAATTTTGAGTCCTTTTATTGGTGCTCCCTCGCAGACGATAACCTTCGCTGGACGTCTTCTTGACATCTTTGTAACAATCGGTTTCCTTCGTGCAATTCGCACATTTAAGGAATTTTTCTGTAAACTATGGCGGACTGTCTGTGCTGATACTCGAACACCATGCCTTTACTCCATTTGGGCTCTAATTTCCCACGAGGTCAAAAAAGGATCCACCTTGCTCATCCGTACTACCTGCCTGCTGTCGTTAATAATTCTCTTTCTGGGTTTTTTACGGGACAGATTTTGAAAAGACTTATGTTTTTAAAATATTGTACTCTTAAAGCATTTTTAACCTTTTTCATAGAAAATGTTAAAAATTCCACTATATTCGCATTATTTTTGAACTTTTGATAATATTTCCATATGCCTCTTCTCTCAAATGGAACTGAACTCTTATTCCTACCCATTGTTTAGAAAACTTTCAAAAAACGCTTTTAAATAAAATTGAATCAATAAACTTTTCACTTTTTTAACAATTTTTTTTACACAGATCATGATTGCTAAGATTTCGTTACACCGTCTTAATTATACATATGAGCACACCCTACTATATCACCTGCGAATTTATTTTAATATTTTCGCCAACCACGATATTTATTTTTCTGATTATGGTCTTAGTATCTTCCAAACATATAACGGAACTTTTTTCCATACCATTATACAAATTCAAAACTAATGCAATGAATTTATTTTCTGAAACGTTATTTTGCTATGCAGTGGCTTAATTGTATGAGCGCAACTGTATATGCCCATTTACTGTCGCTACGAACATTAATAAATGCGAATATGTAAAACCATACAAAAATGCAAAAAATTCCATATATTTTTTGAATGGTATGAATGAACAAAAATTTGTTTTCCGCGTTGTGTCACATACTTTGTAAATTTTTTTTTAGCGTGAAGAACACAAAAAAAATGTCAATTGTTTAACTAAAAATTATGTAAAATACTATTTTTTAAACAAATGGATTGTGAAAAAATATCTATAATTTAGCACGAACATTTTTCTTTGACTACACAAATTTTCATCGATTTAAGGAGTCATGTGTAGAAGTTCACGCAAGTGAGGAAAGTTCTCTGATCGCCATTCACTTGGGAGTGGCCAGAAAAGATTCTGTTCCATATTGGTCTTTGACAAAGTATCCTCTGGGTAGCCTAAGAATGTCCGTTTGAAGGCGAGCTAAAGTGAGAAGGCGAAACATCCCGGCATAGGGTTGTGCACTGGGTTTGGGACCCGCTTTTTTTTACAACCTGATCGCAACATTAGAGGTGATAAATTCAATTTTCATATTTCAGGTAGTGGAAATTATATTGTTAACAATATAAAAATATATCGAGAGCAGATTTACAAATTAACTAATTATATATTTTGATTAACTAAAAATACATATATAAAAGTCAAATACATAAAATTTGTGTAAGTGGCACACAAGAATAATTTAAATATTTATTTTACATGCAATGATTAATTGAGAGAATACTGCTAATTTTAATGCGTAGCTGATTCAACAAAAAAGTTCTAAACAAACAATCTTAATCAATATACTAATGCTTGCAAGAGGGTGAAGTTTCTTTACACATAACCAAGCGTATGCAAGTACATCAAATCAAAATCAAATTGCCTCTCAAGCAAAAAAATAAGACAAAATGCCTTGCAAGTTACATACATATTATGGGTAATAATCACCAATCCGCATATAATAAGCAACTAAAAACCAAATAACGTTTGTCACCATTCATTTAGTTAAACAATTATGTAGGCGCCTTCAATGAAATGGTGGCGTGATCCGACAGGTATAGAGTAGTGTCTAAAGCGGAGCTTTGTCGTTACGACACGTTTCGGAGTTACACGTGTGTTACGCATCGTAAAATATCATGAACTTCACTTTGAATGATTTGTGTAGGTGTGGCCATATGGTTGTATTTGTTTGAAATGGTTGTTTACCATAAAACAAAATAAGTACATATACTCACTGTGATTGTCAGTCTTTATACCATTCACTCTGGCTCTATTGTTAGATAAGTCTCTTCTTAACTAGCTAAACACCGATGTGCTAAGACAACAATTTCTTGCCACAAAACTAATTACCTATGACACCGAGTTAGGAATATGTGAGTTCATTCTCATAACATGGCTAAGCTGACTGCGCAGTAAAGAAGAGCGTAGGTTTTGTTAGTATTGCTTCAAAATCATAATGATGATTAAACGGCAAGATGGAGAAAAGGGATTTGTTTTAAAATAGACTTACAAACCGCACCAAGAGCAAACGTCAACACGCAGATAATTGAATGAGCACTAGCAAACGCAAATTTGTACACCTAGAAGCGCTAAGAGCGCTATTACATGGAGCAACTTTTGTTGCTAATTCTCGGGCGATTCTCTTTTGCTGTCGCCCATTACCTTCACACGAGCAACTTGTGTTGCGCAACTCTGTTCGAGTTTTTTTCTCATTCTCTTTCACTTTACTTTAACCCATTGTCTATTCTTTACTTTAACCCATTGTCGTTTCTTTTTCCTTATAGGTATTTGGGCGGCTCTATCACATATATTAATCAGTTCTGTCAATTTAGAAATACATTTTATTTATAATTCAGAATTAAAACAAAGATTATATGACAGACTTTCACATATATCACCCTTTTCACTATCGTCTGAATCAACTTGTATGGCTTTCTCCATACATTTCACAATATCTTTAATTAATTCGATTTTTTTGTCATACTCCATTTTCTAAAATATTTATATTATATTATGTATATTTGTATACATATTTGCAAATTACTTACCAAAAGATGAAATTAAATTCTTTAAATATATTCAAAATATTAATTTCAAAAAAATATACGCAAATGCAACTATGTACTACGAAAGAAAGGACACGAATGCTGAAAAACGTTGCAGCGAACTGTTGCGAATAAGAACACAAAGCGAGTTGCTGAACACTGGAAACTCGGCGCGATTCTCCTCTCCTCGTCGCCCCCTCGCCTATAAACCAAGAGTTGCCGCAACAAAAGTTGCCGCGTGTAATACGGGAATAATACATGCCTAAAGATTATAAATATTTAATAGTAATGAGTATGTTTGCTTATGAGAATGTTTAAAGTACGATAGCAACGTTTCTGCTTGATAGTTCGTGTTACACACATCTTGTGGTGAAAAGGTAAAATATATTATGATTGAAGAATTTCATATAGCGTGAAGTAAGCATTTGTTAAGCAACTATTTTTGGGGACTACGTTTCACAGGTACCATATGTAATGAGTTTCAGTAAATCTCAATGGTATATTAATATAATATATCATAGCTTAATATTTAATGAGAGTTATAGGAAATATATGGTACATGTTTTTTTTTTTATTTTCTTTGTAAGCATATACTTTTCTTAATACGTATTTACCTAAGATACATAAATTTTTAATGTTTAAATATAATTTAATGTTATATCCTAGGATTTTTGAAGAACAATTTTGTTTTGAATGTGATGTTACAATAATTAAGTTTGATTATTCTCTGTAGGAAATGGGTGTGCGACCTTGGTCATCATGTTACATGTATACTACTATGAACAGAAGTATATATGTACATACATAGTAAACAGAAAAAATGTATGAATTTTTATGCTGCACTTATAGTTTTATTGACCTATAGGTCTTATATTGGTTTATTATTACACGTCTTGGCGATATACGTATGATAGCCAAAATCCACCTAATATGCTGAACCTAGAATTTAATAACTTACTATACATATATAATTGTACGTGGTTTGGTAACGGTAATGAACTAGCATCAGGAGGTGAGGCTCTCGATATATAATATACAATGTTATTATGAAAGCTGTATGTAAGAGAGATAGCAATGTAACTCTTATGATAACAATGTAAAGTATAATGTCGGATAAATAAATTTAAAGATATGTGGGTATCGCTACATATATACATACATATGTCGATTAACACCATCGCCTAATATTAGCTTAGCAGAATTACTAGTTAAGATTATTATTGCGAATTAATGCTCTCCATTCTTTGAAGACCCAGTTTTGATTTGTAGTGATGGTGGTAGTCCAATAGTACAAGGTCAGGGCAATGTCTTGGATGCATCAAAACTTCCCAGCCAAGCTCTCCCAGTTTTTGCCGAGTCATCAAATATGTATGTGGTCTAGCGTTATCCTGATGGAAGACGAAACCCTTTTTGTTGATCAGTTTTGGCCGTTTTTTTTATTGCTTCGATTGCCAATCTCATCGGTTGTTAACATTTAAATATGGAATCAATCGTTCGACCAGGCTGGAGCAGCTTACAATGGATGATTTCATTCCAGAACCACCAAACACTCAGCATAACCTTTCAAGGCGTTAATACCTAGCGATGTCATTGCGGCGTATGTGACGGTCCTGGTCAATATTTTCCATAATTTCATCGACTTCTTCTACGATAGGTCGATCAGAGCGAAGTGCTATTTTTAAATAGAAATTTTCAGAACGGAAGGGAGCGAACCATTGTTGTGCTACACGAACTGATACAAATTTTATTGGTGGCATGCGTGATATTCTTCCCATTTTTAATACAAAAATTTTATAACATAGTGGATTTCTTCATTATTTTTACTAATTTAAGGTTTCACCTTTCCAATACTATATGGTATGACATAATGTGATTGGTAGCACTGGAGATACATATACGACTGCATCGACATCTATTCATAAAATACGAAAAGACATTTTCGACTACCCAAAATATCATTATGAAGTAACTGTATATTCGTACAATCGTAAAATAATTGAAAGGAAATTGCCACACATCCTCAAATATAAATTGTAAAATATGTATAAATAAAATCAATGAAAAACTCATCAATCTGGCAGTAGTCGTTCCTGAGTTTGTGCTGTGTACGTAGAAGACTAAAAGATTATAATTAACCCATTAAACGCGAAAGCTAAATAGCAAAGATAGAGGAACCAAACTTTGTGTGGATAATACAAGGGTTGATATGTACACAAAACTACAAACAAAAGTTTCGACCCCTATCCGGGGGGGTCTGCACGACCCGTGACATATATGTAACGCTCGCGGGTTTCTGTTATGTAATACAATGTTTGATACTAACATGTAAATAAACACTTCCATTGGATTTAATTCATCAATTTTATTATTTTAATTATAAAGTTTACAAAAAGAAAACGAAACAAGTACAAACGTATGAGAATTCATAAATTTTTGGTTGAGAAAGAAAACTCAAACTGGTCTAAAGTGAAAGTTATAGAAACAATCCACACACAAACCTACGTCACACTTTACACATTTGGTGTTTATTGATCGCTGGCAGTTGTTTCCAGCACAGCGTCTCCTGGTAGGATTTCTAACTATGAAATGGCCAATTAGGTCATATCTAGCATCAAGCTCAATTTGCGAATCCGGACGTCTAAATCCCCATGGTCCTCGGACTTGTCCATAAGTACGACAAAAGTGATTAGCAATGGTTCTTCTAAACTGTAGCTGGGTTAGCCCGTGTCCGCCTTTTCTATGTAAGAGCCAAGCATTTTGAATGGAGACATCAACCAACCAGGTAAAAATTGAGAACCACCACTTCTTCCCTCTAGCTCCAATCCTGTAAGCGTTAACGTTTTGGTCCATACGGGCAAGAGATTGGTATTGAATTTTGCCGAATTGTTCCAGTTCCCTCATATCCCATTTTTTTTAATCCAACCAAAACAGGTATTGAAGTGAATAGATTATCGAAAAAGAATTGAAATGGAAGTGGCTTCCACGTTTCATCGAATTCATCGATCATTGAAAACAACGGAGCAGCGTTCTTTTCATAGTTTGCAGCGTACTCTTCGTTCGTCCTAGGGTTTTTTCCCTGATACATCTCGAAGTTTAGAAGATAACCGGAAGGCGTATTTAGACACCACATTTTATAACCAAATCTCAACGGTTTGCCTCTAATAAATTGTTTACAACCGTGCCTGCCGTAGTATTCCACCATTGATTCATCGTACGACAAATTCCGCTCTGGATGAAAATTTTTGGCAAAATTCGCTTTCAAAGCATCAGTTAGGGGTCTCAATTTCCATATTTTATCCGATAAATCTGTCTTTCCGGGGTCAATAAAGTGTAGATTTGCAAAAATAGTTCGAAAACGATCACGCCTCATCGAGTCAATAATCACAAGATTTTGAATATCTTTGTCAACGCTCCAATATGCTTCTTTGTTTGGAGAATAGATATATCCACTTATTATCAGAATTCCTAAAAATACTTTCATTTCTCCAACTGTAATATTTGGGTTCCCATTATTATTTAAGAGCGAATATCTGTTTGACTCGTCACACAGCATTTGCAATAATTCATCATCAAAAAACTTTTGGAATTGCTCATATGGCTCTAGGTTGCTGCAGTCACTGTAATTACCCTCAGGGAAAATTGGAGATCTAGGTTCGATATTATCATCGACCCACGTAAAGGATGGTTTGGCTCTCTTAGCCTTACTATGTGACTGACCTGCAGTTATCTTACGACGACGAGAATTGGTTTGTTCCCTGGGCTTCTGAGTTGAACGCGATGTACTCGGCTTTTCGGATGCTTGCACAGAAGCAAATGATTCCTCCAAAAGGTTTACTTCTAACTCTGAGATAGAATGATTCAAGCAGTCTAAAATTTCAGCGTCCATATCAAAGTCGGGGTTCTCTTCAAAGTCGGTATTTTTTCTTGTAACAATTTCACAATCCTCGACAAGCTGTGTATGTGACAAGTTTTCCAAAGTACCGCCGTCTTCATCTGCCGAATCATCACCTGAAAGAGCACCCGCGTCAGGAGCCTCTATATATATAGCTTCCAATTCGTCCAAAACTGCGCAAACTTCTTCAACAGTTAGTTTTGCCCTAATAATGGAAGAACACGCACATAAATATGTATATTATACATAGTTATACAATTCATAAGGTGAACCCGCGAACGTGACATATATGTCACAGCTACACAAGACGAAAAAAAAAACCTACAAATACAGTCATTTTCAATTTTTTTTTCTATTAGCATAAAATTTCAAACACTATCAAAATATACAAAACACTCTTTTCACATAAATCGGTGACACTTTATTAAAAATCGTACTTACCGACAACGTGTTCCCATTTCGACAGTTTTTTTAGGTGTATGAAATCGGCTTCGTGTTCACTGCGCTACTAATTTTGCTACACTAAACGGAAAGGGCAAAATATAGCGCACACTTTTTCTTTGATTTGTTCACTTCAATTCTAATTTGTAATTGGGAACATTTGAAATTGCATTTCGAAAAAGTCGTTGATTTATGTGAAAGATCGGAGCGTTACATATATGTAACACTAGCGTTTAATGGGTTAAGTAGTTTATGCTGTTTATCCATATGTCATGGAATATTGATATTAAGTGCAATAAAAGAAATAAAATCGCTTCACAGCTCTTCCAATTATCTTTAATTTATACGAATAGAATATGCAATTAATATATATCAAAACCAAAGTACTTACATATATAAAAGCAAAAGTATCCGAATATTAAATTGTTTCTGAGTTGTTATACTATTTTCATGCAAATGCACATATAATATTAATAAATAAATAATATCAGTTATTATTTATCACTATTTTTACGGCACTTACTTCGTGGTGCAAACATTGACATATCGTCAAGAAACTTTGAAGAAACACATGGTGCTTGATACAAAGGGGAGATCAGCATAATCCCAAACATGACCTTAAAGAAAAATTCCTAAAGTTCTCTACCTAAGATTCACATTCAAACGAAGCAGTATAATTTGAAGTACACCAGATATCAGTGGTTAAAGTCACTAATAGGTTTAAAGTAAATATCTCACAAAACGTTTATGTTTTATTTACCAAACATGTCCAAGATGAATATTTTTGGCACTTTTTCAGACGATGCGAAAATGTTTAAAATCAATTTATCAATTTAACAGAATCAAATAAAGCTATGCACATGAGGTTTACATACACTTGAGTTAATTGGCTTTTACCATAACTTCTATTGGCACTTCAGCCACGAAATTTCAAAGAAAACATGAACACATAATATAATGCAATTAACTCATTATTAAGCTTGTGCGTAACCTTTTATCAAATAATATCAATCAAAATCACTTCACTTCATAAAAATGTGTTAAAAGCTCCAATAATTGCATTAAGATATATACTTTTTAAAATTTGTACACACGTACGCGCATTTATATATGTATATCTGTGTCAACAATCACGTTAAAGGTGAAACGTTTCAAGTGTAGAAGAAACAAAAAATATGTATGTTCTAAAATATGGTGGATATTAGTACTTTTATCATTATCTGTAAGATGTGCCTAGTGTGCACAGGTCTCTAATATAAGTATAATGACTCACAGACATACTACTATCCGGAAACGATATTTTCTGAATTTTAATTATATTGTATGTCTCACTTATTGACTGATGTTTTTGGTAAAAAGTCAACTATGGAAACTGAGATCCCAATATTCGGTAACTAGGAAGGATTTGAAAAATATTGGTCATAAAGTGGCATACTTCCAAGACGTAACTCGTCCAAAGTTTTGTGCCGTTATATTAATTGCTTCTTCATTTGTACACTCGAAAGAAAAGAATCAGATGGAATTTAAAATTATGGGAAGTAGGCGTGGTTGTAGACTAGGTTTTACCCCACCCACTTTCAACCTGCTGCTACAGATTATAAAAGTAATAGTTTTGTTCACCTAACGGTTGTACATATCACCTAAAACTAATCGATATAGATACAAGGTTAAATTTGAGTTTACGTATATAGTAAATGATCAGAATGATAGAGCGAGTTGAAATTCGAGTGACTGTCTGTCTGTCCGTTGGTTGGTCCGTCCGACCGTACAAGCTATAACTTAAGTAAAAATAACAATACGAGTATCTTGATAAAATTTGGTCTCTGGTAAAGAAAAATACGAAGTCGTAGATAGGCGAAATGGGCCCACTGTCACGCCCACAAACGCCTTTAACCGATAACTTATATAATGCAATAACTAAGCACTTAATGAAGTTATAAAACTATAATTTATGGGTACAAAATTTTGGGAAAATGGGCTTGGTCCCGTCCTCTAAGAAGTTTATTGAACATATGTCATATACTGCTAAAGATCGAACAACTAAATTTATCTACCGCAAATAATATAAGAATTCCTACCGTTGGTGTGAAAATAAATGAAATTAGAAGGTAACCTTACTAACGGCAGGGACATTAAATTTTAATTCACGATCGTATGAGAGGGTTTAAGAGGGAAGCCTGTTTTAGAAGCTTAAAAGATCGATTTTTTTGCTTAAATCTTTTTAAAAATTATCTAAGAATATGTCTCCAAAGATATAGATTGGGATTCGAAATATTGTCGAAGCTAGAAGGGAAATAGTGACCGAGCGTCTAGCAGATATACGAGCGTCTAGAGCGCTTGGGCAGAATGCGAAAACTTTGATGCGCGATTTCTCGCTTTATCATTTTTATGATTTTTCTTAATTGGGGGGCAGAGTAGAAAAAAAAATAATAATAATAAACGTCGTATGGAATTGGGACGAATTTTATTATCTCTGGCATTAAATTATCTTCTAGTTAAACTTAAAAAAAAGCTAAGAAAAGTCAAGTTCGAACATGTTTTTAAACAAACTAATATAGTTTTTTTTTTGGTTAAAAACCACTTATTTTTTCAATTTAAAAAAAAATTGTGGAATTTCACGATTTTTTTCGGAATTTCATCAGTTCAAATAGAAGATATGTTATTAACAAATATGAATCTTTTTGAATTTTTTGTTTGCCTACTAAGTGCAATATTTTTCAGAAAGCTTTACGGAAGTAGAGATCAAACTTACTTCGCTTGACACCATCCAACATTATATATGGCTAAATTTTAAAACGTAATGTTGATTACAGAAATAATCCTATCTACAATCGTTTTCCTATTTGGTAAAGTTTCCATTGATGTTGATTATGGACCTATCCAAACCTAACATATATGGAAAGTAGGAAGCCTAAAGACAATACAATAAACAAACAAACATAAATATTGTTTATTAATACATATATGGAATTATAACATACCGATTATTTAATTTCAATTTAGTTCATGTGCTCTTTTTAAAATTTCTTTTTTTATATTTTGGCGATTTATACAAATACAAACATACGTATAGGATTAATTACTTTGCAGAATCCGTTGTCCTCCATTAGTTTAGGTTGGCGTCTAGTTCGGCGCATGCATTTTATATATGGGGTATTCCATACCAAATCGACCACTTTTGAACCCGACCCCTTTAGATTTTGCTGAAACTTGGCCATCCTTTTCTACCCTTTGAAAAACATTTTTGAGAATTTTTTCAAAATTTTTTGACCATTTTTAAAAAAGTTATGAATTTTGCAATTTTTTGCTAAAAAATGGCTTCTTTATTTTCAAATAGCCATAACTTTTGTAGAAATTGACTTTTGGGGACCATTTTTTTTTTTTTTAAATTTTTGTTTTTGAATGAACTTTTCGAAAAAATACAGGAAAAAAATTTAACACGATAAATTATATAAAATAATCGGTTTTTTTAAGTAAAATCGTAATTTTTTTTTTTTTTGAATTTCGCCATATTTGTTTTTTTTTTTTTGTTTTTTTCAAAAAAAACTTCAATTAATTTAACAACTATCCCTGCTAATCCCGGAGTGGGCCGATTTTTTTTAATATTTTTTTTATTTATTTAAAAAAATGAAAAATGAAAAAAAAATTTTTTCCCGTAAACTTTATTTTTATCATATAAAAAATATAATTTAACGATTTTATGATATAATATTTACAATTTATAGACTTAATTTACGAATATAATGACTAAGTTTTATGATTAATACTGCTAATATCCAATGAAAACGACCGATGGCCAGATTGAAATCTTACCAAAAAAATTTGAATCTTGGTGATTATATTCGTAAATTAAGTCTATAAATTGTAAATATTATATCATAAAATCGTTAAATTATATTTTTTATATGATAAAAATAAAGTTTACGGGAAAAAATTTTTTTTTCATTTTTCATTTTTTTAAATAAATAAAAAAAATATTAAAAAAAATCCGCCCACTCCGGGATTAGCAGGGATAGTTGTTAAATTAATTGAAGTTTTTTTTGAAAAAAAAACAAAAAAAATAAAACAAAAATGGCGAAATTCAAAAAAAAAAAAAATACGATTTTACTTAAAAAAACCGATTATTTTATATAATTTATCGTGTTAAATTTTTTTCCTGTATTTTTTCGAAAAGTTCATTCAAAAACAAAAATTTAAAAAAAAAAATGGTCCCCAAAAGTCAATTTCTACAAAAGTTATGGCTATTTGAAAATAAAGAAGCCATTTTTTAGCAAAAAATTGCAAAATTCATAACTTTTTTAAAATTGATCAAAAAATTTTGAAAAAATTCTCAAAAATGTTCTTCAAAGGGTAGAAAAGGATGGCTAAGTTTCAGCAAAATCTAAAGGGGTCGGGTTCAAAAGTGGTCGATTTGGTATGGAATACCCCATATATCTTTTTCAACACTTACTATAGCTAACGCCGAATTCCTCACAACGTATTTCGTAATATTTTGTTTGGAATGTTTCTTGAGTTTTTTCATCGAAATTTCATCAACGATTTTCTGTGGAATGTCGGCGTTCTTTTCTGTAGTTGTCGCGCGAAATTTGCTGTATGCTTTCCTTTCGTTTTAAATTTTCAATGGTTACAAGGTCTGTCGCAAAAGAACTTTTCAAATATTACTGTTTCTGGTAGCGGCACCTATTGGTTTGTATATGAAATAAAAAGCTTGATCTCTTGCTGACATTTTTTAAAAATTTTAGGACAATTGGATAACTACAATTGATGTTATCGATCAAAAAGTGACAGAAGCTTTTGGTTATCGGTCGTAAAATGCATTTTGAACAAAGAGCAAATATTAAATTTTGTTTTAAACTTGGGAAAACGTTTACTGAAACATTTCAAATCTTTACTTTTCTTCCACCCGCGTTAAAGCGTTAAGAATTTTAAACAGAGTCGGTTTGCAAAGAAAACAAAGAAATGGGAAAATAACAGACATTCTAATGAAATATGTCTACAGTTTTAGCCCATGTCCACCTTTTACAATCATGTTATCTTATTTAAAATAATTAAAGTGGTTTTGAAGTAGTGTGTATGAATAGACTACTTATTAATAGTTTTCACATTTTGTAATCAGCAGTGCATATGAGCTATTCTTAAACACAGTTGAAATTGTACGAAGAGTATATTAATAACGAGGCACATAGTAGTTTAAAAAACCGTTTTAAAAAAAGCTAAAAGAAGACTTTCAATGCATTGCAACTAATTTAAATACAACCGAGGCAAAATGTATAATACATATACTTTTTGAATACACCTCTAGAAAACGTATTTCCCTATGGCAAGAAGCTTCTACTCTGTGGTGTATATAATGAACATACATTCCACCATACAGTGTAAAGAGGAACTCCTATTTAAAATGAATTTATTGCATAAAAGCTTTTAAGGTAAAAGCGCATGCAACGCATATGGGAAATACACATTTTTATGTTTCATGTAATAAAAAATAATGTAATTGCTACCCACAATACTTTCAGCGGGTATATTAAATAAGATGCGATGATAATTAAACAATCATAAGTATAAATGCAATTGGTTGATAAATAGGTAATGAGTAATGACAAATATTAAGTTCGAATGCATTTAATTAAAGCTTTAATTTGCAAAGAGCTGTCAAAAAATATTCTTCTGTCCCTTAAAATTCTTTTATTTGGTTAATTAAACTGACACTAAATTTTGAAAAATTACATAGCTAATTGTAAGGCATTCAAAGGCATACCATTATTAGTTTTTTTTTACCGATTTCTACACCACAGAGTAAACACATTTTACGGACGCGATACTGAGTTTTGACGGAATTCATCTTCGATCTTTTCCCATGTGATTTACCTATATGTTTCGAAAATATCGAATGCAGCGGTTAACTAGTATTCTTGAGGATCCTTTCAACGTAAAACAAAATTTTATTGGATATTCACAATGTAACTGACAAATATACCATACATCCTATAATTTATTTAGTTACTTAAACTTTTAATATTGCGTAAACTTTTCTACAGTTGAAACTTTTGTATGCTTTTCGCAATTATATCAAAAAAGGGTAAGGTTTTGAAATACTAAATTTCATTTGCGAGAGATCAGAGATAACTCGACTTTATGCTCTGCCTTTGGAGACCTACCGGATCCTTAATTAATTAAAATGTATTCTTTATTGGGAAAAGGATCTTAAGTTCAAAGCTTTGCATGCTAATAATAATTACCCATCAATGAAATGAAACGCACAACAAAAGAAATTATTATTTCATAAAAGTCTTTTCCACATCTTTGCAGTATTAAAATATTTGGTTATAATAAAAATATGTAACATTTTATGTTTGTTCTTCATATCTTTATGTTATTTATATGGAATATTCAATACTAATTACTTAACAGAACCCCTTTCATTTACTTAATTATTTATAACGTTGCATTTAATAAAGTCTAAAAAGTTATCATTTAACTAAGTGTAATATGTGATGAGGTGGTTTATAATATTATTTTATGTTTACATAAATAATTTTGAAAGAAACTTGTTTCCAGGAAAAATCTTATATCTCAAATCAAAATCTCAATCTTAGGTGAAATTGAGTAATGAAGCCTTTTCAGCAATAGCTTAAACTCAGCATGTGCATTGTCTTATTTCCCAAAAAGCACAAGTAACACAAGTTGCAATTTTAATGTAAAACTTTCTTGGCAGACATCATTGTATGTCGCGTATACGCCCCGCATTTCAAAGCACAAGAAAATAAAATTTTTGCTTTCTTCACATAATGGGCAGGAAAAGTATAGGACTAACTTTTCAAATTGCTCCGCCCTTAACTTGAATTTCATTGAGAACACAAATGTCGTTCAATTCAACTGCACACTCAGGATGTGGCACCAAACGCAACAAACTGAAAAGCTCAGCCTGAAGAAAAGCGAAGAGACGTTTAATATGAAGCGTTG